>OZ026612.1:83923628-84364482 GCA_964020975.1 Hermodice carunculata
TTCAATCTGGTTGATGGTTTAGGAGAAAAAATCGAAAATGTGAATTAGCATTAGAATGCCCACAGATTTGCATACAATGTAGTTATCAATAGGAAAGGTGTATTTACCTATAGGTACCCGAATTGAAAAAATCCTTAAAAACAGAAATCCACAGTAGAGCCACCTAATGAATAAACTGTTTGACCCCTCCACAAGGAACTTATTCACCAAGTTTCAGCTTGATTTGAGTGACGGTTCTGGTGAAGATGTTGAACACAGCAAAAACACACCAAAAAATTAGAAAAAAGCAGTGCCACCTGGTGAACAAACTAAGAACTAAGAGTCCTTAGGAGTGTTCCTGTGTAAATCAGAGCAATTTGGTGAGCGGTTTCAGAGAAGAAGATTTTTTAAGATTTGCCCAATAAAAGAAAAAAAATTCATAAAAAAATCCAAAAATAACTGGAGCATAACCATTTGATGAACTTGGTATAGACCCACCTAAGGTACATTCCTATCATGTTTGAAGTAAATCTAGCTGATGGTTTTGTTGGAGAAGTTGAAAATGTGAATTGTGGATGGACAGACGACAGACGAAGGACCATCCTACAAGCTAGGCTGACTGACAAGTCAGTTGAACTAAAAATGCATTAAAAACACAATAATCACTGGACCGTGACCATTTGACCAAACTTGGTAGAGACCCACCCAAGACACATCCCCACCGGGTTTGAAGTGGATCTGGCTGATGGCTTTTTAGAAGAAGTCCAAAATGTGAATTGTTGACAAACGACAGATGGAGACCCATGGGTTGGCTCAGGTGACTGACTAGTCAGCTGAGCTTAAAAAACCTGACTGATATGTCTATGGTTTGTTTTTACTGAAAAAACAAACAAATTGTTCCACACTCATAACAAAGCACAAATCCTCAAGGCTCAGCATTCTACACTTTTATGTAAAAACACATTAAATTTTATTCCTTCAGTACAACTTTCTTCTCAGTTAAGTGCATACTTACTGTGTCTCCTTTAGGGCCTGGTGGGCCAATTGGTCCTGGCTTTCCACGTTCTCCCTTCTGTCCCAAGTCACCCTGCAGTCCCATCAATCCTATATCCCCCCTATGGCCCTGAAACAACACAGACTCACTCTTACCAGGATCAGTAATGTGCACACTGTCTGAGTCTGTCTCTTGTAATGAGACCCTTACCAAGTGCCACCATCTGGTGGCTTAGTTCCTCTGGCTCCCCTCATCAGTGATTATTAAGTGTCAATAGGAACCAGAAACAAGTGGCATCACCATGTGGCTCAGGACCCCTTGACACCAGCCTTCCTCCCCATAATCCCACTGCAAGGAACTCAAAGGGAAAAACATCCTGGCTTTTGGCTCACATCCAAAAACCTGGATATATAACAATGTAAATAAAAATCTCTGAATTACCCTACGCTTGAGATACACATACTAAATCTCCCCTAAATTTTTTAATAGAACTGCCTCAAATTCCTTGCCGATTGCTGTGGAATAAGAGTATGGTTAATTGACATAAATAAGGAGTTCCAATGTACAAATCTCAGCTCAAAAAAGAACAAGAGGCCTATGGGCCTAATGCATTCCTGGCACCACGGCTATATTGCACCTACATCTTCATTTCAAAGTTGCAAGTCCTCGAGTGGTTTCTGAACATAAAAAGCATATATGATTTAAGTGTGTCATTTGTCCACGAGATGGCACTTTGCTCCACATGTAATCAGCTTATTTGTGAAATTTCTGTGATGGATATTGCTGAATGTGCCAAACAACGAGCGAGTCCTTCATTTTATGTCCTCAATAATCTTGGGACAGAAGATCGAGATCACTCAGAATATGTAATACAACAGGCCCATGGGCCTTGTGCTGTCTGGATATTGCCATTGATGTCCAAGCTACACCCTGCCATTACAAAATCACGTCTTTCAACTTTAGGGCTTGTGTACAAAAAAAAAACTTTCAAAAAATCTGAGAAAACCTGGGGGGGGGGGGGTTATGCCAAAATCTAACTAGAGATGTTTCAAAAGCTTCACTAGAGCTTCACATTTTCTCTTTACTTTACTCCAAGCATGCCAGTGTCGAGTAAACTCACTCTTGGCTAATCAAAGGCCCTCTCAAATTCCCGGTGTTGTTTATTTATTTGCAGGCACGCACATTTTCTTCCAGAGAAACATCAGTTCTTGCCGATGGCTATTTTGATTTTGCATTTAAAATGAGTGTTTTCCTTCAACGATAATTTAAATCAATGATCGGGCCTTTGTTTGTGACAATTTGAATGATGTAACTTTGAAAAACTGCGCAAAAATAGATACCAAAACTGCCCAGCATGCTAAGGATTAAATACTGTTTTTAGGCATTTTGACTTCACTTTATTCATCAGGGATGGACAACCTATTCCAGGCAATAGGTGATATTGGATAGGGGAGGGGGAAGGGGGTTAATTTCCATCCATAGTTTTCTTGGATTCTTGGAAAAAAAAAATTGTACACGACCCCTTACAGGCATGGTGACCTCACAAAAATATGGCAAGGTCACTGATATTTAATCAGATTCTAGCTTTGGACATTGTCTATATATCCTATAAATTTTGCTAGTCTAATCCAATGACTTTTCAAGATATGGAATTTTATATCTTAAAAAACATTTTGGCTCGTCATTTCCGTCAAATTAAGGTAGCGCCACTAGTGTCACTAGCTAATTAGATTTTTACCTCCCCCACAATCCAACCAAATTCTGTGAAGATCTGCTGAAAATTAAAGATGCTAGAGTGTTCACAAGATTTTCATATTTTGACCCCTATATTGAATAATGTTTTAGGTGGCGCCACCAATATGAAAAGGAATCAAACAGTTAAACAAGACTTACCTTGGTTGAAGGTGAAGTTTGACTGTGATTCTACTGAAATACTTAGTGTTGGGAGGGATTACGTGAGATTTGCAATGTGCATGTGTGGGTCAGTCTTCAAAGAAGGTGTATTGTGGGTAACAAAAACCACAATATCAATATGGGTTGGGTGGGAGGGCACGTAATCCCTCCCAACACTAAGTACTTCAGTAGAATCACAGTCAAACTTCACCTTTAACCAAGGTAAGTCTCGTTTAACTGTTTGATTCTACTGCAGTACAACGTGACAGGAAAAAGTAACCAAACAACCAGTTGAAATGGCTACATACAATATGTGGAGTTTAATATCAAGCTGCGCAAACTCCACATACAAACATATCACCAGTGAAAGATATAATTCAACACCTAGAGCACCTGTTTCAGCACCATCTATAACTAACATGTAACATTCAACATCACTATCCATGGTAAAATCTGCGAAGGTTTATAAAATAAGCCTCTCAATCAGGTAATAGAAGTCTATCCTGTTTTTGCACTGGCTTATCGTAACATTTCCCCAACACCTGTGCAGAAGCATAATCTTAGAAACTGGAGTTTGAGTTTTCCTCACAGCAGCCACTACTGCTGATCTGCAACAGTGTGGTGCAAATTTAGAAACATCAAGTCCTACCTTCTTATTATCCATTTCTATTCTAGTCGACAAAGCCGACCTAGCCGTGTTAATAGAAGAATAACTATGTCCTCTGTCGAACAGTTCAGCAAGGAAATCCAGCATGTTGTTTATAGTCGGCACACCGGAATCACACCGTGTCCGACCACAAAACTCTTTCCACTTACACATATATGTTGTGTTTTGTTTCTGGGTATTACCCCTCCATGATGACATAAGTCCACAGCATTGTAAATGCATCCACATGCACTGTATCTGGATCTTGATTCCAGGAGACAAATCTGTTTACCTTCGTATTTAGCCTTGAAGCAAAAAGATCCACACTAGGTAAACCCCACAACTCAGCTATTCGCAGAAAAACTTCCATCATTAAGGGACCATTCTGTTCTGTCCTTGAAATGGCACGACTCGTAATCTGCGATTTGATTTTCAACTCCTGGTAAAAAGGAAATAGAGGGCCATACACCATGCTCTATACACCCCACGCCCCGATGGCTTTAGCCAATCTATTACGTCCACTGGAGTGCAAAGACCCCTATTTTTTTTATAGCCGCTATGGTGGAAGTATTATCACTCTTGATCAGTATGTGCCTGCCTTGCACCACATGACTACAGCCTTTTAAAACCAATTTTATTGCCAGAAGTTCCAGTACATTTATGTTATTCTTTGCCATAGTTATTTCTTCTGTGGAAAATCTACCTCCAATAGTACTATCCACACACTTACAGCCCCAGCCTTTCAAGCCACATCTGTTTCTAATGTTAGATCAGGATTTCCACGTGCAATAAGTTTTTTTTAGCAGGAGGCAAGTTATATATCCACCATTGTAACTCCTCTCTCATATAATCTGTAATCAGCATAACTGCTTTGTAATTTCCATGGTTCCTGGCCACTGCCTTTGATTTATTAGTTTCAAGTGCTCTATAATGTAATGGCCCAAGTTCTACACCAGGGAAACATGAAACAATCTTGCCTATCACATGTGCAACAAAGTGTATTGTGGCTTGCTCAAGTTGCATTAGACTTGCACAAGTCCCTGGTGCATGTCACTATTTTCCCATCCCGCGGTCCCACCCAGAAGTGCGATACATTTTCCCCTCCTCGAAGTTAACTGTATAATATTATCCCAACTACATGGTGTTATTAAGTAGGTCCTACTGTTTTTTTTTAAACTGGTCGAGACTGTCGCCGTGCCGGTTTCAACAGTAGCACTAGCAGCAATTGAGTCCTAGTCAGTTCTAATCCCATTATCATCGCGATAAGGCTGAAGGCAAAGTGGTCTTCAAAGGAATGCATGGGTAGTCACTGGCCACTCAAGCGAGACAAAGCTGACCGTCTCCCTCCGGCTGCCGACACCAGGGACTTGTCAAACTTGCACAAGCCCACTCTGGACTACCACCATTTCGGTGAGAGTGACGTCACAACATCCGGGGTTTCGCGGGATCCGAGAAGTCAAATCAGAGGTCAGATCAAGTTCAAGACGCCCAGAATATTTGAGTGGTCTCATTGTGTTGTGCTAATTTACCCCCCCCCCCCCCCCCCCCCCCCCCAGCACTCTGGGCAGTTTGGAGATCTGGCAAAGCCAGCCACTGGACATTTTTTTGTTTTGTTGCGCAACATGCTGGCGTAAAAGTGCCACAACTTTTTTATTTTTGCAATAATGCAAAATGATCCACGTCTTGATTTAAGTTTTGTTGAGTAAGACCTCTACATTTCTATGTGGTTCTTTTGTCAATTTAAACAAAAAAAACTCGTGCCCTGCAACCTAACAAAGGGAATATATCGATCTCAATCAGGATTTGATCAAAGCGGTCAAACCTGTGTGAATTATGAATACAATTGCATGGGTGCCAGTCCGCACATTTTTCTTGGTTAGCGTAACGAACGATGGTTCCTCTTTATTTTTTTTTCTACAGATCGTTTGTGTGTTATAATTGTCAATAAATTATAGTGGTAGAGCTTGTTGCTGCAGTAAATAGTCGCAGTTACTGAAAAACTGTCAACATGATCAACACAAGCGGCAGCGGTATTTTCACCCGAGCCATGTTTTTACCTGCGGCTGGCGTATTTTACTCTCTTTCTGTGAAAAAAAAAAGGACCCTCTGCTCTGTTGAGTATTGTACGCAAAGACTGGTACAGTGGTAGTATGTTATCATTCTGGCCAATTTACAGCGTTAAATTTTGTTTCTTGCTTTAATAAATTGTCCGTAATCGTCACTTGTGTTCACACAAAGTGACAAATGCCACCCATCTTTCATTTTCAAGCCAGACTTCACAACATGAGGCAGCGAGTACTACCGAACGAAACAGCGGTAGCTAAACTTTTTGATTGGACAGCGAACCCCATGTGATCGATTCTGGGGGCTGTAGTTTCCGACTAAAATAACAACGCATCTGTTTGAAATAGAAGGAGTTTGAAGGGATTTCCCCTAAAATACTTTTGTTTCAGTCAATGGGAGAGCTTGTTGTTAAAACAGACAAGATTCTTAAATCCTCGTAGAAGGAAAATATTCATTTTAACGCAAAATCGAAATAGCCATCGGCAAGAACTGACGTTTCTCTACAATAAAAGGTGCGTGCTTACATGTAAAGATTAATAAACAACAGTCAATACAAGGAATTTGAGACGGTCTTGAATCTGTCACGTGCTTGACTGCTCATGAATAATTCATAGCAGCGACAAGCCGGCAAGTTTGACAAGTCTCACTGGACGCCCTCCGCCTGACGCGCTGCACTGCAATTAACCCTTCATTACACAGTAGCTCAATTAACAGCTTCTTATGAGGGGTGCCTTATGACCGCTTGCTTGTCTGTGTGATAAGAAACACAGTGCACTCCACCCGGTGCTTATCAGCTGGAGTCAATGCTTTCTGGTTATAGACACGTTCCACGCCAATTAGCTAGGTTTAAGGGCCTACCTGTATTGTAACAGAATAAGGCTACGACGTGTGTTTACTTAAAATTTCATTTTGCAATGAATTTGATTTTAAATAGAATACGGAAGACAGTCCAGTGAGACTTGAGCAAGTCTAAAGTTGCATTAAATCAGTACACACTTGTATTACTTTTTGTGTTTTTTCTGGTGCTACCCGCGCTGTCATGTCAATAGAGCTAATTTCAAACCCCCAAACCATAACAAACTGACTAAGCTCATCCATAGATTTCTCATGATCAATAAAGCCAAGGTCACGCACTAATGCTTTAGTCTCCTGTATGGCTTCTGCACACTGAATGTATGTATCTCCCTGACAGTACAGGTCTTCAATGTAACTGGACATAATAAAACCTTGAGTTCTTAATTTGGCAAGGACCGGTTTTAAAAGTTTTGTGAATTGTTGCGGTGCACTTTTGAGTCCATTTGGCAAGGCCACAAACTCATAAAGCTGATTACGCCACTCAAATCCAAGGTACTTCCTGTGTTCAGGTGCTACAGCTATGGAAAAATATGCGTCTCGAATATCGACCGTCCCCATGTAACAGTTTGGTTGTACCAATTGAAGAACAGTCTGCAGAGTATCCATTTTAAATTTGCCATATACATGTACCACATCATCATTAAATGTTTTCAGGTTCAATATAGTTCTAAATGAGCCATCTTTCTTTTCACGCAAAAACACAGTAGAAATAAATTTTCCCTTTGTGCGTTCAGTCCTCTTAATGACTCCCTTCTCTATCAGTTTTTGCATTTCTGTATCCATAATCTGAGCCTCTACATCAGATAACACAATGGGTCTGGGGGCTTTATTTTGGCAGGGTGGCATCTCATTTACAAACTCAACATGAATTCCCTTAACCATCTCTAATATTTGAAGTTCTCCAAGATGGTAAGAAAAGCTGAATCCGCCCACCAATTACATAGTCACTCACAGCTAAGATTTCTTCCCCTGGTTCTGTTGTTGTGATTGACTCTGGGGTTGAGGCTGGTTCCCTAAACAATTCATGCCTCTGCCCCCTCTCCATGGACCTGGCCACCCTCATGGTCCCCCACGGCCTCGAGGATAGAACCATGGGTTAGGTGGAGCACCTCCCCTAAAGTTATACTGTCCATACACATTGTACGGATGATACCCCCCATGCATGCCTCGGGACCCTTGTCCTCGTGTGTATCCCTACATGTTTCCTTTCGTGCCTCGAGCAGGTGCTGTGGGCTTCATTGTTTTGTTTTTAATCTTCTGGACCTCCGACAGATCTTCCACTTTCTGATTGAAGTCACTCCCAAAGAGCCACTCTGTGGATGATTAGGTGAACATATATGAGAAAAATCTGAATTAATTTCACTCCTGAGCTTATCTTTACGTCTCTGGACAAGTTCAAAGTTTGCTGCCCCAATACAACCAAAGGCTTGATTAAGGTACTCTAACACCATTGATGTTGCCTCGGCATCTAAGCTGACTGCCTCAGTTGCTTCGTCCAAGTTGGCCAAGAAAATGTCAGTTATCCGAGCCACTGCAATGCCATCTTTCATCACAGGTTTCTGGGTCCGTTGCATATTTGCATCAAAGCTTTGTGCCACTTTGTTCAATTCTGGCCAGATATTTTCGTTCACTCGTACGGTCGCAAGTCCGTCACAGTTGCCTGGTCTCAGTATTTTCTTCAAACCTTCCTTATCAAATTCAGCACGGGGCTTCCCACGCATCAGTGAAGTGAAGCATTGTGCCAAGGTCTCACTGGGCAGTGGATCACCCAACTCTTCATCGTCTGGGGACATTGTTAAGTTGCTGAAAAATTTATCTGTAATACTTTCTGATTGACATGTCTCAGATAGATCGTCAGCGCGAGACGCTGATGCCTGGTCGCTGCCATTTTGAGAAAATGGCGGACTATCAACTTCCGCCATAACTGCATCTGGGTCATAATTGCCATCGCCATATTCCCTGCAACCACCGAAATGTAATGCCAGTCCATGTGCGCCTGAAACTGGGCAAAATTATTGTTCATTGGCTGTGAGATTTTCCAGTCCATCTCCCATTACTTTTGAGAGAGCTGCCGCGAAGGCAGCTTGATCAAACTTGGCACCCATCGCCGTGGTTTTTGACGGAGTCTTTGTATATTCCTTCCCGCCATGGCTACTAGTACTGCCACTGGCACCAGAATCCTTCTTGTTGCTCCCCGAGCTGGCAGGAGAACTTTTCCCTTTGTCTAGGGATTTGGCCACCTCTGTTTGTGGCTGGGGGGTTTTCTTCCCTTTGTCTTTCTCGCTCCTAGTTCCTGCCATCTAGAGCTTTATGAACTGTCTCAACAGCGAGAACCAATGGTTCACTGGCTCACATGGATTGATTGAACAAAGGCTGGGCACCACGTGTTGTACAGTTACAGTACCAAATATTCCACTTCACAAAGTAGAAAAGACTACTGTCACAACTTAAGATCCATAAGACAGCCTTCCACGAAGGTGTCCAGTGGTCTGTCTATGTAAATTTAAACACTCATAAGGAAAAAGCACTATTAATGGAATCAATTTAGTGCCACGCACGAAAAAAGGCACTTTCCCACGAAAGCACGTGAAAGCAACTGACCTGCACATGCACTGTTGTAAATCTCACGGAATCTTGTACAACACGTTGTACTGCGGTAGAATCAAGATTTTGATACACCCTATAAGTCCTGAAAGTTATATTGGCCTGACTTGAAAACTAGGGACTGTATTGCAGTCACAAGATTTTCACATTTTGACCTATATATTACACAATGCTATAGGTGGTGCCACCAACATTCATGTCAACAAAAATTTTTATAAACTTTATATGCATCCCACATCCAGCTTTCCATACATGGTCTGTTTGTTCAAATCGGGTGATAACAATTCGAGTTATTAAACAAAAACAATAAATTTTGACAAGCACCAAACTCCATAACAACTGGGTCATAGTGACCCAAAAAGTAGATCACCAAGTACAGTTTTATGCATAATGTAACCAAGTGCAATTTTGATCTGGAGGCTCAATTCTCTTTGTCATTGAGGTCAAAGCTATACTTTGCAATTACAAAATCACCTCTTTCAACTTTACAGGCACGGTGACCTTACAAAAAATAGGTCAAAGTCACTGATATTATATAAAATTCTAGCATTGGACATGGGCTATATATCCTAAAAATTTGGCAAGTCTAATCCAATTATTTTACAGAAAATGGAATTTTATATCTTAAAACACATTTTGGCTCATAACTTTCATCAAATTATAGATGGTGCCACCAGTATCACTAGTAACTTAAACTATGACCTCCCACACAATCCCACCATATTTGGTGTAGCTCCACCAAAAATTAAAGACGCTAGAGTATTCACAAGATTTTCACATTTTGACCCCATATTGTAGGTGGCACCACCAATATTAAATGGGACTGAGATTTTCATACACCCTATAAGTCCTGAAAGTTCTATTGAGCTAACATCAAAACTTTTAAAGTTATCATGCTCACAATTCAAAAGTTTACGGATGGATGGACATGAGCGATGCTATAAGCTCTGCAACCTTAGGTCAGCAGAGCTGAAAAAGACTTGATTAACCCTTTCCCCCTTGAATTAAGACTGAGTCAACAGCTTTCCTTGGCATGGGTTGGGCACTTAGTGCCCAACCCATACTAAGGAAAGCTGTTGACCTGGGGCGTGTGATCTTAATAAGTCTCATGTACATTTCTCAGTCAAATTGTTTTTCATAACTGTTGAAATAAATTGAAAACACTGAAGCAGACGAAATTTGACCACCAGTCGGTTTTGGCCGGTTTGAGGGGGAAAGGGTTAATAACAATGTCATCAATCTCTTAGATGAAGTAACCATAACCAATGTTAAACAGTTGCTTTAGTACTTCACAAATGTATGCCAAAGCTCATTGCATACACCAACATGGCTAATGAGGCCTATTTTTCCATGCAAACAGATTATGGGTTGCCTGGCTTATGTGGGTGCAGGCTGTGAAAATGATTAAAGACAAATATCTTACCTTGACCCCAGCACGGCCTGCCGTCCCCTTTGGTCCCAAAGGACCTTTAGGACCCTGCAGTGCACAAAGAAACCATGTGTTTACTTGCACACCAGCAGTAGCTGTTTTTTTTTTTAATTTTCCTGGTACATACAGCAGGTGGAAGCTGACATGATGTGTACATTTTCATTTGTTACTTGTGAAGTCAAGAAATATTTATATTTACTGGAAAGGGACTGAAAGTGACAAATGTACTTTAAGGTTTTAATTAGATATTTCAAAAATAATGTCTTACTGAACATAGTAACAGCTACTGCAGAAGGCTTTGACCACTACTGAAATTTGGAAGGAAGAGTAGCTTGAAACTCACCTTGCCTTCTCTAAATTTGATGAAAAATATACAGAATCAAAAACAAAAACAAAACAAAACATACAAGACTGTTCTGGAGAAGAGGTTGAAAATAGCCTGATCTGGGCCAAGGCAAGGACAAGGCGACTGACGCCTGTCCAATTCAACACACTATTCTGTAACTTTCTGTTCTTTGCTTGTTCATGTGTCACTTTATAATCTGCTTCCGTGTTTATAATCATCCACAGTCCACAATTTGCACGGAAACAAGATATCGAATCCCACAGTTTCTCTCTGATCATTGTCCCACTACCAACTAGAAGCCGGTCAGTGACCGAAAAACCCCTCCGCCAGCATGGACGTACGGACAGATGGAGGGATGTGTAGGTGACGACAACACCCCTCCGGCAGGTCAAAGCTACTTCTACTTGATCTAATGAGAAAGCTTTGGTGCAAATGCAATGAGCAGAGATATCATGACAAGACCAATTGTCATAAATAATTGGTGCAGCTACAATTAGTAATTTAACATCCTTAGGACCAACTGTCATAAATAATGGATGAAGCTGCATTCAATATTTTTTCAGATATTGTGTGAACGGCGTTTTTTTCTTCTATGTAGTACTGTGACCTAGTGACCTACGTTTTGATAGGCACCTGAAGCACCTCAACGGCCCTCTGTGATAAAAATTTGGTTGCTGTAAAGTGAGTATTTTTGGAGATATGGTGTGGCAAGTCCATTTTTTTTCAATGCAGTACTGTGACCTAAATATGTGACCCAGTGACCTAGTTTTCACTAGGTGGCTGATGCATCCTTAGGACCAACTATCACAAACAATTGGTGCAGCTACAATGAGTAATTTGATATTTGAAGATATCATGGTATGGCCATTTTTCTTCAATGCAGCAGGTGGGTTAAGTATACCTTACCCCAGGTACTTTTCCTCTTATCACTCTAAACACTTTGAGGACTATACTTTGTCATTTCAAGCTCCATCTTGACACAGTGTGACTAATGTTCTTAAGTTAGTGTTGTATTTATTAGGTATTTGGTCATATCTCTGGAAACATTTCAAAAGAGTTTTGTGTAGTTGTTATTTTTTATAACCTCTGTGTTGTAGTTTTTACAACAAAGTTCTAACCCTAGTGACAAAATCGCTAAAAAGTGTGGTGTTTCTCTGGAATGTTTCCTGTCAGATCAGGGTAGGAGATAATAACAAATTTGAACTGGTCTCTCTTGTCAAATATTTTTGTGACATACTGGTTGTTCTGTATTTCTATATCAAGATCAAGGAAAGTAGATTTTGTATCACTATCATTTTCCAGATTTAATATTAGTTCTTTGGGATATATGTTTATCCAATTTCCCTTTATTTCATCTCTACTGTTTAAAGAACGGACGGAGGAACACGTAGGTGACAACAATACCCCTTCAGCTTTTGGGGCCGAGGGGTAAAAATCATGCGACCCATACGACTAATGCATGAAAAAACTTAATCTTCATGCTGGAACTGGAAATATCTTCCAATGTGAACAGTGTTAGTTCTTTACTTGGAGCAGTCTACAATGGACCTACATCCATTGAACTCCGCATTCATGGAAAGAGGCTACTTAAATGCCAGATTTTATAAACTTGAGTGTGCCAAACTTGTATTACCATATGGAGCAATTCGTTATAACCTTTTGTTTGTTTGTTTCTTTTTTTTTTTAAATAGTCTGAAATTACTATAGGTATTATCTGATGGTTTATTTGTCTTCAAAATGTATAATTGCGAATTGGAAGACATACCATTTCTGTTCATTATTATACCTTTTGTTGTCATAAAGTTCGTGGGTGTACTTTGCCCCATAAGTCTTATTCCTGATCATGTGATGTCTTTTGTCTTTACCTGCAAAATTTGTTTTGTCTTCACTTGTTTTTTTTTTTTTTCGTTGCGGTGCTTAAAACAGACTTTCCCTTAACCACCCTGTTATCAGGTACAGTTTGCTCCTTTTTCTTGTTTAATAACAACATAAAAGCCAGAGTTTTGTGTTACTTTTGGTTTTTGTGTTTGGTTGCAACACTTCCTGCTATTGGCCAAAAATAAAATCTTATTCATTTAAGTCTGTTTTGTTTATTTTTTCATTATTCTACGGCTTTGTATTTTAAAGGAGTAATTTGTGAACATATGTTATGACTGTCACTTCTCATGGAGATGTCGTTTATCCCATCTGCTGCATAATGCTTGTAATAAATGGAATAATTATTTATGGCTACATTCATCCATATTTATATTTCATATATCAAAGTTACATAATGAGATACTTTTCTATTTCGCTTTGATCTACTTTTTGTGTGTGTAAACATGCATTTAGGCTTTAATATGTCCATAAATAAAATGACAGAGTAAAGAATTCATGGCAGCTTCTTCAGAAACCTGTAAGAAGCGCCATTCCATTAGCCCACTGTTTGGATTCTTGTTTTCGTATCCTTTCCAAGCAGGACATCAGTTATGGGGTGAGCACAATAAATTCAACAGCCTTCCGAACATGGCTATTTTCCGTGTTGACAATGTTTCCGTGCTGTTTGGCTGGAAAGTCAGCAGCATTAACTCTCCTCAGGTTAGGTTTGTCTGAATAGAACATGCTACATGTATGTAAGTACGTGTAGTTAAGTTGTCCCCGTTGTGCAGGGTGACATTTGCTGGCCCGCATTCCTCCCGGGACTCGTGGCAAACCTGGCCCGAAAGCCTTGAGGGCCAGGTTTGCCACAAGTGCCAGAGGAATGTAGGCCAGTAAACATCACCCAGCACACGGAGGAATGTAGGCCAGTAAACATCACCTAGCACACAGAGGAATGTAGGCCAGTAAACATCACCCAGCACACAGAGGAATGTAGGCCAGTAAACATCACCCAACACACAGAGGAATGTAGGCCTGTAAACATCACCCAGCACACAGAGGAATGTGGGCCAGTAAACATCACCCAGCACACGGAGGAATGTAGGCCCGTAAACATCACCCAGCACACAGAGGAATGTAGGCCAGTAAACATCACCCAGCACACGGAGGAAACTACTTAATTACAAGCAACCTGTAGTACTGAATGGACACAACACTAAAACAAATGGATTTTATAGTTTAGAAGATTTGTCTTTCCTTTTTGATGTGAAATAACATTTATTTAGTCTTAAAGAGCCTTACACAGTCCTGGTGCTCTATCTTTCAGCCACATGGCCTGGCTACTGGACACCTTGAGGCACTACCCCAGCAACGAGTAAAATGCTGAACAAATCAAACCAGTGCACATGTGACGGGATTATAGTGAATGCATGCCTAAACATCATTTACAACCAAGCTGTAGTACTGAATGGACACAACACTAAACCAAGCTAAATATATCACAGATTTCTAATGGTCTTGAAAGTTTATACGCATTTTCACTTGTCAGGGATTTTTTTCCTGGCAATAGTTTTCTATTGGATTTTGAAGTTTAGAAGATTTGTCTTTTCACTATGATATGAAATAAATGAACTTAACAGAGGACCACCTGAGGAATATTATAAAAAGAGCAAAATCAGAGCATTCTACACAATGCTTTTTGAGAAGTCCAAAATGTAAAAATTCTCAGAAATGAACAGATTCTGTAAGCTTTGCTGATTTGTCAGTCAGCATAGATAAAAATTACTGAGATAGGCTCTGCTGATCCAACTTGGTAGACAGCCACCCTGACATCTGGTTCTTCAGCAGCAAAAATTACAACTGGCTGATGGACAGATGGAAGAGAGGAGGATCAACACTGAAACATCAGGTCATGACAGCGGACTGACCAGTTGGCTTAGCAAAACATTCCGCATACATGTACCTGCTAAACATCAGAATCAAAATACTCAAAACAAAGCCAGTAGTTGCACCACTCTGTACCCATCAGACAATACATATATACAAGTGTAGCCATGCTGTACCACGCGAGACAAAAACCTCTTGTGATCAGTCAAAAACCTTCAGTCAGATCCATATTATTGTGTAGCAGACAGTACTGACTGTAACATACCACTGGGCCCTGCTTGCCGAGAGGCCCCGGTGGTCCTGGTGCTCCCGCTGACCCCTACAAGAACAGTTCACATGTATCAGCGCTTGTCATCTGTACAAATGCATCAAAGTCAATAGTAGCATTACATGTAAATACCTGGTACAAGATATCAAGGCCCACAAAACAGTGTACAATAATCTTATAATATGTTTGTGTACATGCAGGTGTGTGTGTCTCATATATGTAAACTCTTTCAGTGTATGTCACAACAAAAGTTGCACTCGCTCATATTTCATGATTCCTTACTCAAACTCCTTGTTAAAAGACCTTTCACTCAAATAGCAATACACCTTTAAATGTACTTCTACTGACAACAAGAGTCACAACTTAACAGTTTCCCTTGGCTTTCCATGCATTGTGCTCAAGGAAAGCTGTTGACTTAATGTACAATTTGCCACTAAAAGAGTTGTGAAAACTCTGTTGTTGCAGATCTTCAATTAACAAATATTCCATGTTCGTGACCAGTAATTTACAGCATGTTTTTAGTCTCTATTTTCTTTTTAAAGAAATAATTTCAAACCACACTTGCACATGTATTTTACCACATTTTAGATAAGTAAATAAGGCCCTTTAATGCATCCATTAAAGACAGCTATTCATTAAAGTTAAAACTCAAACAGAAACATAGTTACATGTATATGAATTACTGAAGCTGTCAGCCACATGGGATATACTTACCGGTGATCCTGGTAGGCCTCGTCCACCGCGGGGACCCCCCGGACCTGGCGGACCCTGCAACCACATAAAACAGTGACATATTTCATCTCTAGCTGCCAATGAAGACCATTTTCCAGCAAAAAGCTACATTGTTTTCCTAGCAGTTTTACTTTCCTTGTACAATCTTGATTATAGGAAGTATGAGCAAGACTAGGCAAGTAGCCTTTGAATGGCAAACGCAGGTTCGACCAGTTTCGATACTGTGTGTATCTCGTCAGGAACTGTTGAAAAAACTGTTGATACTCAAGTATTGTGCTGTTGTAGTTACGTTACATGTGGGTTTGTGTTTACGTTTCAGCAGCACTATGACGTAAAATAATAGTATGTTTGTCATAATCTGAATCTGTGATAAAAAAACAGGCGAGACCAGTGGCCAGGGATGCCTATAGCAGCGGAGTCCCGACCGGTTTCGTTCTCTGTGAACTCATCAGGGGACATTTGAAAACACTTTAACGTTGCTCGCTTATATAGCTGTCAGATAGAGGATTATGTCCATCAATTGTGCCTATTAATAATTAATAGCAAGGAAAAGCTTCAAAGTGTTTTCTGTGCAAACAGGTCAGTTGTGCACTATGTCATGTGTGGGTAGATAGGGGTAGAACTAAAAATTTGGCATAAGACTCGGCAAGAGACCCTATCTACCCATGACATTGAGGCCAAACGCTTCTGTGGTGCATAGTTGATGGATCCAGTGATTTTCCCTCTCTAGTCTGAGTGTCTCTGTTTGAGACATGTCAGGTGGTGTTCTAATATGTTCCAGTATTTGGATCCTTACATGGATGCCACTGTGATCAGGTGGACTGAAGTGTCTGCCCAATGGGTGAGTTACATCTTTGTTCTTGATGTAATAAAAATGTTCTCTTAACCTGTCCATCAGGGGGCGCTTCGTTTGCCCTACATACTGCTTGTTGCAATGCAAACAAGTGATGACATAGACTAGGTTGTTGTGCTTGCAGGTACCTCCTCTTGGTGTACTATATGTACGACCTGTTACTGTACTCTTGACTGTCCCAGACACATCTAGCTTGGGGCATCATCATTGACTTTTGTGAGGGCAGTATGAAGGAGGTGCCTGGGGTAGCCTCTTAATTCATAGTACCTCAAGATTTTGACGGCATTTGCCTCAAAATCCTCGTCCCTGTGGCAAATTCGCTTGATCCTTAGTAACTGGCTGTAAGGGCCGCTGGTTTTACAATGATTCGGATGTGCTGAATCAAAGTGTAGGTAGGTATGAGTATTGGTTGGCTTTGTGTACAGGAAGTGTACACTTTGCTTCCATCCGTCAACCTTACTGTTGTGTCCAAGAAACATACCTCAGTCCTTGATATGGTGGCTGAGAATTTGATAGTTGGGTGACAGGAGTTCAGATGTGCTATGAAGTCATGAATTTCTGTCTCCCCAAAAGTCCATAAGGCAAAAATATCATCTATAAAACGCCATCAAACCAATGGTTGTAGTGGGTATACCAAGCGTTTCTTGGTTTCTAAATCGTCCATGAATAGGTTAGCTAGAGAGGGAGCAACCTTTGTTCCCATAGCTGTGCCATTGGTCTGTGGATGATGCTCACCATTGAACTCAAAGTTGTTACAGTAGTCCCTCCTTTGAAAGACCACTCCTTTGGGAGACCACCTCCTTTGAGAGACCACAGTTGTCAGGTCTTTCTGTGGTACTTTTCATGTTATTTATACCTCCTTTGAGAGACCACCTGCTTTATGTGACCACCTTTTGGGTGGCACTAGGGGCGGCCTCTCAAAGGAGGGACTACTGTCAAGTTAATTGCAAAAAAAAAAAACCTGAATCTGGTTCCCATTGGCTGTAATGGGTCCAGAATGGGAATCCCCTAGCTGGGGATCTCACTCTGATTTTGACCTGGTTGGGTGCAAAGTATTTATGTTGGGTTGACCGGAAGGGACACCCTAAGGTTAGGTGGCCCTTGCCCTGTGTCGGGGCCCAGGAAAGTGTGGATCCACTGTTCCTGTAGAATGTTCATATCTGTGTGCAATTTTTTATGAAGATTCACATGGGTGTCTGAATCTATGCATGCTTATCATTAAACAAGATATGTTTGTAAAACATAGATGCCCCCTGCCCTCATTACCCTTGCCCTCGCTACCCTATTGATAGTGGTAAATGGGCACTCCTGACCTTACGAAATTAGTGAAGGTTGATCATACATCAATGTCACACATCTTTAAACTTTAACCTAGCCCTTAAAAACAACTAAAAACCTGGACAATACAAAAGTTATAGCCGAAAAATTAGTCATCATTTAGAACTCATATTCAGCAAAGTGGCTTTATGACCTTGGAAATTAGGGCAATGTCACTCATTTTCACTTGACCTTCTTGAGTTGTTGTGCAAAAACCACAGGAAGTCTACTGTCCGTGTGTGACCCTCCAAACTGGGTCAAAATCATCCATCTACAAACTCAAACTAGCCCTTATAGGCAACCATAAAGCTGTGCAATATAAAAGTGCTACCTCTAAAATGCAAGTTATCATGCAGAAACAGTATTCAACCAAATGGCTCTGTGACCTTTGAAATTAGTTCAAGGTCATCCATCTTCAAACTTGACCTAGCCCCGAATACGGACAATTATCAAGTGCAATATAAAAGTCCTAGTTTAAAAACCTCTTCAGTTATCATGTGGAAACCAAAATTAACTCAGGTACCAACATGACCTTGGAAATTAAATCAAGGTCACCAAACTTTAAACTTCTTCTAGCCGTTAGCAAGAACTATAGATCTGTACAGTATCCCAGTCCTAACATAAAAACTTCTTGAGTTATTGTGCAGAAACAACAGGAATTCTACAATCTCTCTGTGACCCTGAAAACTGGGTCAAGGTCATCCATCTTCAAACTCAACCTAGCCCTTACAGAGAACCATAAAGCTGTCCAATATAAAAGTTCTATCTCCAAGGTATAAGTTATCATGTGGACATTTAGTTTGTCCTACGTATTGTTTGTTGCAGTATCTGCAACTAAGGAGGTATACTAGATTTGAGCTTTCATAGCATCCTCCTTTTGGGACTCTGTATTTTCTTCCTGTTTGTGAGCTAGTTGTTGTACCTGAGGTGTTCAGGTAAGCACAGTATTTGCAATTGTGTCTATTGCATTCATTTTTCTGTTTACTTCCTGTGATGGCCGGTGGATGCGGTGTGTCATCACTGTGTCTAATTCTGGAGTGGACCAGAATGTCAAATATATTTGGTGCTCTTTTGAACCCTAGGATTACTCCTTTGTCCTTAAAAGCTTCTGCATATTGAGAGGCTCCTAGTATGTTCCAATGTTTGGAAATGATGTCTCTCAGTGGTGGGAGTGCTGGGTTGTATGTCGTGACTAAGAAGAAGTTTTCTTGGTCACTGATGTTTTCATTCTGCTTAATTAGGAGCCAACAGTGTGGCTCTATCTGGGAGTCAACTTTGTTTTTTGCCTCTTCTAGCCGATCTCTGGGATATCCCCTAAGTGTGTAGTGGTGGAGAATTTTTTGCGCATTCTCTTCATAGTCTGATTCTTTGCTGCAGATTCTCTTAACCTGCAGTAGTTGACTGTACAGGCCACCCGATTTAGAGTGTCTCTGGTGTGCGGACCTGTAATGTAGGTACGTGTGTCGGTTTAATATCGAGTGTTGTGTATGCTCTATGTCGAATTTTATGGTTGTGTCCAGAAAATTGACTTGTGTTTGTGAATATTCACAAGTGAATTTGATGGTAAGGTGATAAGAATTCAAGTATGTCATGAATTCTTGTACATCTGTTTCTGAATATGTCCATATGCAGAAAATATCATCAATGTACCTCCACCACACTAGTGGAAGGAGGGTGTGTTTCAGGAGGCGCGTCTCTTCCAATTCTGCCATAAAGATGTTGGCAAATGAAGGCACTGCTTCAGTGCCCATGGAAGTGCCGTTTAAGTTGAGAGGTAATGTTCTCCATTCAATTAAAAGTTGTTACATGTTAGGACAAGACGCAGCAAGCTGACAAGTTCTGTTGTGCTTGGTTTGTCATAGTGGTCTGTTGTAGAACAGAGCATGTGCACTGCTACGTAGCCCTTCATCTGTCGGTATGTTGGTGTAAAAAGATTGTACATCCATAGTAACCAGAAAGGTGTTCTTTCTGTTCTTTCTACAAGGGGGGGGGGGGGGGCTGGACAGATGGGGGTGTCATTATTGAAGTAATTGTGCACAGTTAATTATATATCTACATCCATCAAGTTTGACACATCAATGCACTGTACAATTCAATGAGTTTATTTTTAGGTGTACACTGTAGGTCTACAGGAATTCTTCCTAGTTTTATATATCTGTTATTTCACTTTGTCCAGTTCATACTGAGTTCTTCCCTTTGCTTGGTGCACTCCCTGTGGCTGGGCTCTGTGCGTCTAGCTGCCACTGACAGCAGATCTCCAGCTGCCAATGTTGACATCATCACACACTTTATGCTAATTTTAATTTTATTACATCACGCACAAAGATGTAAACCAACCCCTGGGCAGACACTTCTGTCTACCAAACCATACGGTGGCTAACCTTCCGCTAACCATCCAAATCCTTGAACACATCCGTATCCCACCTGGGCTGTCACGTACCACGACACTCAGACTCGAGAAAGAGAAACACTGGATTCACCAGTTATGCACTACTGAACCGTTGGGCCTCAATGTTATGGGTAGATAGACTTACTTGCCAAGTCTTATGCTAAAATTTTTGTTCTCAGTCTATCTACCACCACATAACCCGGTCAGCCTTGCCTTTAAGCTGACCTTAGGAACACCGTAAAGCTTCCCTGATGTTAAGCTATCGTTTTGATACTTGTTTCAACATTTTTCCTAGCCTACTAAGGAAAAGTCCTTTCCTTTCCTAGGGCTAATAGACAGACTAGCATTAGTGTGTCTTGTGTTTTTGGTAACTAAGGACTAGTTACCCTTCTTGTGACGTCCTCACGTTTTTGACACGTTACATCAACCCGTCATGTCAGACGGTTGACTGGTAGTCTCAGTATGCGTCGTGACGTATGACCATTTTTGACGTTGAACTAACTGTTGTTAGCAATGTTACCCCTGCCTATATAAGCAGTGGTACACGGTGATCCTAACCGCCACTGACGAGCATCTTTCCATTCGAAACCGGTCTGGCTTTTTCTCCGTCGGATTACTCTTCATCACTGGTCTTGCCTGGTATTTTTACTAATTTTAAAGAGAACAAGTCAGGCACTGATCTTTATTGGTAGTATGTTTGTTAAAGTTTCTCCCTATTATGCTAAACACAAGGCAAGTGGCCCATACATGACACATTTGCTTTCAATTGAAACCCATCAGGCACTGAAGACATTTTCAAAAATTCTGTCTATACATTTTGAGTGAGTTGTAGCAGATACTTTTCTGCAGTACATTATGACACACACAACTCTGCTCATGTGTCGTGGACTGAAAGCTAGGTTTCAGTCTTGTTTCATGGACCCCATCTTTCATTCAAAGTTTGAAAGTGTTAATTTGCCATGTATGGGAAAACAACAGATTAGGTCAACTAGAACTAATTGACAGCTGCTTTCTACCAGGTGGAAAAAGAATTGTACAAGATAGCCTGCAACAGGAAATGCAGAAAACGACGGTGCAAGATAGTTAACTTACAATATCTAAGTGCAATCTTTCCCAGCATTGCAGTGTGAAAATTCTTGCCATTTCGTAGGTAAAATAAGAATGGAGTCAACAGATTTCCATGGCATGGGTTGGGTGCAATGCATTGCACCAAAACCCATGCCCTGAAAACCCTTTGACCCAGGGCATGCTTATGGGTTTTTTGTACAAGTTATTCATTCCAAAGGATTTCTATTAACAAGAAATTTAAATGAAAACACTGAAACACAAAGTAAATTAAGATGTGTGCACTTTTGCATGATTTGACCGTGAAAGGATTCAACTTGATGCTATAGCTGAAGCACTAATCATGAGTTGGATGCCTGAAGACTTTCTCACCACAGGTCCCAAAGGCCCCCTTGGTCCACGTGCACCTCTCAGTCCCCTGTTGCCCTTTTTTCCTGGCTGTCCTGCAGGGCCCTGTTGACCTGCTGGCCCCATAGGTCCCTGAAAAATAAATCAGCAACACTGACAGCTAAGGTATGTCTTAGAGTAGGCCTTGGGCATGTCAGATACACTATTTTGCTTGGTGGCACCTGTTTCCTGTGTTCCATAACATTTTTAACCAATGAACAAAGCAGGCTTTGTTTATCCCCAGGTGTCTGAAGCTTCTTCAAGTGAATACCAGGGGGCAGTTATTCATCAGTGCCACCTTCTGCCAGCCTGCTCTATTGTGACATGACAGTGCCAAAGTCTGAAATATAGTGATTAGTGAGGTGTATGCATCATGTACATATACTTATCTTCTTCTGTAAACAAATGTATGCCACTATGCCTTCTAAGCCTACACATATACTAGACGCACACGCTGATGTTGTATGTACTATGATACTTGGGATAATTGGGATAGTCTTGTTATCTCAGCAACTGATGTAAGTGATGCATGGGAATATTTGAAAACTGCGTTGGGTAATACTGTAAATGAGTGTGTACCTAAAGTTAAAATTACCCGTGGACCCAGAGTCAAGCCACCCTGATTCAATATCAAAGCCAAGAGAGCAGTAAGAAGGAAATTCCTTGCGTTAAAACGATACCTAGAAACAAGGTCTTATGCAAGATACAGAGAGCATGTGAAAAGGCGAAACAAAGCCACAAAGAAGTTGAGAAACTATGAAAAAGAGTTATGTAAAACAAGCGGGCTGTGTGAACAGCCCATGCTCAGCTAACCTAGACATTCATCACACTTGCAGCTCTGTGAACTTGGAAAAGGATCAAGGTCATCCATGCTCTGAGTAAGTCTTACCTTTATACAAGAACACTAACATGTGCAACATCAAGGATCAAGTAGTTCTCAAGTTATAGTCAAGAGTAAAATTCATGTATGTTGCACTGTGACCCCAGAAACGAGGTCAAGGTCAATCATGTACTGTCTAAGCATGACCTTCATACAGAAACATTAACATGTGCAGCATCACGGTACTAAATGAAAACAGATCTCAAGTTATCAAGTAAACAGTAAATTTCGTGTCAGTTGTCCTGTGAATTAGCATTAGAATGCCCATTGACTTACATAGTAATCAATCGGAAAGCTGCATTGACTGGTAAGTATCGTAATTGTAAAAAAATCCTTAAAAATCAGGAATCCAAAGCAGTGCCACCTAGTAAACAACTTTGTTTGACTCTTCCACAAGAACATATCCATCACATTTCAGATTAATCTGACTGACGGTTCTCAGAACAAGTGAAAAATAGCAGAACCATACAAAAAATTCATAAAAAAAAAAAAAAATTGCAGCGCCACCTGGTGAACAAATTGGGAACTAGGGGGTCCAAAGGAGTGTCTATGTACAATATCAAAGCAATTGGGTGAGCGGTTTCAGAGGAGAAGAGTTCTTACCATTTGCCCCCAAATAGGAACAAAAAAATGCATAAAAAATCCAAAAATTAACTGAGCGTGACCATTTGGACAAACTTGGTTGATATCCACCCAAGGAACATCCCCAGCAAGTTTGAAGTAAATTTGGCCCACATTATTTCAGTTATAACCATAACAAGAAATTCTCATGTTAAACTTTCCTATTAAAACTTGTGTTAAGATTATTGAAAAAAAATTCATAAAAAAAATAAAAAAATCACTGGAGCATGACCATTTGTACAAACCTGGTAAAAACCCACCCAAGGTACACTGCCACCAAGTTTGAAGTTAATCTGGATGACAATTTTAGAGAAGAAGTCGAAAATAGGAATTAGCATTAGAATGCTCATTCACTTCCATTGTAATCGATAGGAAAGCTGCATTGACCGATAAGTACCTGAATTGAAAAAATCGTTAAAAATCAGGAATCAGCAGCATTCCCACATAGTGAACAAGTTTGTTTGACCCTTCTACAAGGAACATATCCACTATGTTTCAGCTTAATCTGAGTGACAGTTCTGGAGAAGAAGTCGAAAATAGCTATAACACACAAAAATTCATAAAAAAATAGAAAAAAATTGCAGCGCCACCTGGTAAACAATTAAAAACTTAGGAGTCCCAGGGAGTGTTCCTGTAGGATATCAAAGGAATTGGGTGAGCGGTTTCGGAGAAGAAGATTTTTCAAGATTTTCCCCAAAAAGAACAAAAAAAATTCATTAAAAAATCCAAAAGTTACTGGACCATGACCATTTGATCAAACTTGGTAGACACCCACCCAAGGCACATCCCACCAAGTTTGAAGTGGATCTGACTGATGGTTTTGGAGAAAAAGTCGAAAATGTGAATTGTTGACGGATGACGGACGGACAACGGACGGACAACCATAAGATAACCTCAGCTGACTGACAAGTCAGCTGAGCTAAAAATTAAGAATAATCCAAAAGCATTCTACATGTATGTACATAGCAAAAATAAATCACGTTCTACAATATCTGGTCTTCGTAAGGAAGATGGTTCGACAACCACAGATGACTTAGAAACAGCCATGGAACTAAATAATTTCTTCCAGTCAGTTTACATAAAAGAGGATGACAAATATTTAATTTGGTTTGATGACTTTGTACACCAACATTTCGACAAGGATGCACCTGACCCTTTTAACTATGTTGGTATCACCCAGGACCAGGTGTTGGATTACATTTATTTTACACCTTTAGAAGTGAGAGACTTATACAAAATTAACCCAAATAAGGCCATGGGCACAGATGAAATTCACTCTAGGGTTCTGAAAGAATGTGCTGACAATCTGTACTTTCCTTTGTACTGTGTGATCAGGCAATTACTAGATCAAGGCAGATTGCCAGACATATGGAAGAAAGCCAATGTCACACCGATTTTTTAAAAGGGAGATAAATCTGTGATTGGCGATTACAGACCAGTAAGCCTTTATGTATATCTTCTGTGTACATCTATTTTTCACACAATAAATGATTGATTGATTGATTGATTGATTGATAATTCTGAAAAACCTATATTTTTCAACAAAATTATCTCCTAACCCTTTAAAATCCACCCAGACTGTTTTGTAAATATACAGCAAAATAAAAACAGGTCTGATTTACTCTAAACAGGTAGGACTTGTTGCCAATAGATGCACTCCTCAAAAACCAGAGTCAACTTATCAGGTTGCACTGTGTTAAATGCCCCATCCACAACTTGTCTGTATGTGCTGTTACACTCTGCACAATACACTTATAGAAACTATGTATTGTTGTAAATGACCTGAGTCTGTGTCAATAGAGACTGTTGACCTCCCTGTTTTCACCCACATATAATGTATTACAACTGCTTTGCACTTTCTCCCATTGGGATGGAAGCAAAACAGATTTATGGGTGTGTTGTCCCTGACTGGACATTGTGCAGTGAAGGCTGGCTACCTGTTTTCCTGGTGTTCCGGCAGGACCTGGCTCCCCAGCAGGACCATCAGCTCCCTGTTAAACACAAGTCAAAGTAATCAACTCGTTGTCACTGTGAAAGTCAGTAACTGTCCTTGGCATAATTGGGGCACCAGGCACCCAACCTGTGCCCAGGACAGTGGTAGATTTAGGGCACTTTATCACAACAGACTTAAGGCACTCATAGGGCACTATCATGGCAGAATTAGGGCATTGTTTAATGGCAGAATCGGGGTATTGTTTCATGAAAGACCCGGGGCATTGGTTCATGGTAGACTAAGGGCGTTGTTTTATGGCAGACTAGGGCATTGTTTCATGGCAGAATTAGGGCTTTGTTTCAAGGCAGACTAAGGGCATTGTTTCATGGCAGAATTAGGGCTTTGTTTCATGGCTGACTAAGGGCATTGTTCAAACTCAAACTCAAACTCAAAACTCATTTACTTTAGCCAATCAATACAATGACGATTTCAATATTGAGATATATGTACATAATGATAAAAAAATTGATGTGGCTAGGGGGACTCCTATTAAGACAAATAGATGTCGCTCTCACAGGAGCCACCTTTAAGTCTTAAACATTTGAAACAATATAGATGGCAGTTACTTTCAAATGATTAAGACTTAAAGGTGTCATGGCAGAATTGGGGATTTTGCTTGATGGTAGAATAAAGAGCATTGTTTCCTGGCAGAGTAAGGACATACTACCATACAGGTCTTGCCCACAATTTTGACTGAAAATGTTTTCAATCAATCAAAAATGTAAAGTGCAACTAAGTTAAACTACAACTTTGATGCATACAACAGTTTGACACTCAGGAAGTTTTGGCCACTTAAATGAATAAAGGTACTTTATTTATTATTAAATCCCTTCTAACTTAAATGCCCCAAAGTACCCCCCCCCCCCAAAAAAAAAAAAAACCCAAAAACAAAAACAAGCAAACAAAAAAACGCTGCGATAGAAACAAGTAGATGCTAACCCTAACCGTATCTAGAAACCCTGGTACAACTAGTTCTGTCTTGAGACAGCACCCCCAGGAGCTAACACCATTCTGAGACATTTAATGGACATCACTGATAAAAAGTGAAGGAGATAACTTAGCCACACAAATCATCAAAAGGCATATCTAGCAGGTAAGGACAACAAGCCTTAAAAAATTCAGATTGCTAAGTGTAATATTTCTGGACAAATGACCCACAGCCATTCTGAGACCTTTGACAAAAATGACTAACTAACTAATAAAAAACAATAATTAGCCACAAAAAAGACATTAAAAAGTACATTTAGCCAGTTCAAACAACAAACATAACAATTTCAGATTGCTAAGTGTAATAGTTTTGACAAAGTGGCCCAGAAATGATGGTGGGATGGACAGATGGTCATCATTACCATATCCCCCCACTCTCCCCCCCCCCCTCCACTTTGTGGCCAGAAGATAAAAAGACTACCTAAGACAGGTGCACTTTGTTGATAGGCATGACAAAATGCCACACTGTCACTACAAAAATTTATGGTGTGGTACATTATTAGTTATTCAATGGTTTACAGTGGACTACAGTGAATATCCCACACAAAGAAAGCAGCCTGTATTCCGCGAGGCGCTAGCGGAGTGGAATACAGCTTTCTGAGTGTGGGATATTCACTGTAGTCCACTCTAAACCATTGAATGACGATTTTATCCTATTTTTGATCACAAAAGACAACAATAATAATTTTCACTTCCTTGGTATATATTCCACACCTGAGCAAAATATGTACACAGAAATCTAATGGGAACAACTAGATAACTACAGATTCAATAGCCACATATTTTAACTCTTTCTGGGCCAGACACATGACTTTATAACATGTGTCAGTATGTAAAGAGTCCTAGTAGAGCATTGCCATTCCATGTTCTGGGTTTCCAGTCCTGAAATTCAGAAAACAGACAGAAAAGAAAAAAAACCCACAGTCCTGTCCCAAATAATGTAGGCCGAACAGACATAGATGCCGACATGCACGCTCCATCATGAGTTTTAACGGGTGGGAGGTCTATGTCCATTTCACTCATGTAGCCTTCAACAGTTTTGCTGCCCTTTTGTTTGCTTTTATGGTATTGTCAGGTGTCAATTTCTTCATTTTTGCTTCCTTTTCTTCTGTTGAAAGGTGGGCAAAATGGCACTTTTGTCCAGATTGGACGCCACCACACTGTGAAGCCTGAAGCAAATTCGCCATTTTGTTGGCTGCTGGAAGCTGCAGCGCTAAGAATTGTGGGATCGAATCATTGCCAAATAAAAGTGTATTCAATGGCCAGCATGAAAGTGTTGAATAAAGTGCCCATTCGATAGGCCTTAACCAATCAAAAGCCAAGAAACTAATCAAAAATAGGATATATATATATATATATATGTATGTATGTATGTATGTATGTATGTATGTATGTATGTATGTATGTATGTATGTATGTATGTATGTATGTATGTATGTATGTATATATATATATATATATATATATATATATATATATATATATATATATATATATATATTTTTCATTGCATGCATATGGATTGGACAGTTATGTCACAATACAAAATATCAGTAGTGTACTTCAACATTTGGAGATATGTTGTCACTTATGGGTGTGTTTCAAAGACTTAACATTAGCATAGAAATGGAGCCTTCAGTACAGTGTGTCTACTTACCGCCAGTCCTCTCTGACCAGACTTTCCAGCTTTGCCTGGTTTTCCTGCAACTCCCTGGAGTATGGAAAGAAACAGATCTTCGTTAGTTTCAGAAGGAAAAATGCATTCCTGCTCTTCAAATATCTAAGGTATCCAGAAAATGTCCATTAAATGACAACCTCCTGGGAAATTGCTGTGGTATATTCGTCACAAGACAACAATAACAACAAAAGTATTAAGAATGCACTAATGAGAAGTTTATGCTGCTTAGGTTCTTGGTATTTTCCGATTATATTTTAATTTTTTCCCTCAAATGATGTCAATTACTATGTAAGAGCAAGTCAACAGCTTACCCCAGGGTGGGTAGGGTGCACAAGTGCCAAACCAAAGGAAAGTCATTGACCTGGAGTATGCAATTCTGACAGAGCTTGCATACAAGTCTTTTTTTCCCCTAACACTAGAACTGATGAAAACTACAAGGCACACACTCAGTACCCTTCGGCTACAGCTATGTCCCTCCCAGCAAATAGCCTAGAAATTAATGCCTTCTTCACTTTCACTTCACCTTTCAAGTTTAAAAAGGAAACATGTGTAAAAGGCTCCGAAACATGTTGAGTAGTTACCCGCTGAAGACCCTTTAATTTATTTGGGCTGATACAGCCTATGTCAAAATTTTACAGAGGAACGTGTGCAATATAGACAATAGTTATTCCATATATATACAGGTTAGACAGGGACAGGTTAGCTTATGGAGAGTAAAGAGTTCGAACTGCGGAATAGGATATTGACTACTAGGAAGTGGTTCTGGGCAAAAAGACACAAATACAAATGTGTGAACAATCCATGCTTAGAGGGCTTTTCTGATGGATTGATGTTGGTGTTGGTGTCGCTTTGTGGACTTATATGGATGATGATCATTGTTGAGATGGTGGTTGCAAGTAGTACCTTTTTAAATACTGAATTTTATTGACATTTTTAACAAGTTAAGAACCTCCGCTTACAGATTATCTGATGTGCTGCAAATTTTGGTCCCTTTTCATAAATTGTATGGTCCTGTATGTGCATGAATGATGCACCTGTTCAAGCCAATTTACTGAAATAGGCCTATAATTTCAAACAAAACTTTTTACATTGTGTCATGTTAAAACTAGATATATATGGCTTTTTCGACCCCATGGACCTTTGCACTTACATTTTGGTCTCTTTTGGGTAAATACAAACTATAAATTTATGTGTTTCAGCTATACATACCAAGGAACATTGCCTTTGGTCGGAATTGACTTGGATTTGTTTCTTTAGGACTACGGTTTGGATATGGTAATGACACTGTCTAATTTGATTCAATTGAATGGAAATATCTTGATCAAGCTTTGGAATGTTTTAATTTTGGTCTCAATTTCAGGAAATGGATGTCGATTCTGTATAATGATATTTCAAGTTGTGTCATGAATAATGGGTATGCCTCACAGTTTTTTCAGTTGGGCCCTGGAGTTAGACAGGGGTGCCCCCTTGCCCCATTTTTGATTATCTTTGCCGTTGAAATTTTACCCATACCTATAAGGTCAAACAGTGACATGAATGATGTTCATATTGGTAATACTGAAGTGAAAATTAGTCAGTTAGCTTGTTTCCTGGCTGATGCGGCATCCTTGCTTCAAAGGTTAAAATTTTTTGAGACATGTTCCAGTTTGAAATGCAATACAGTGGTCCCTCTTTTGAGCGACCACCCCTAGCGCAGACCCAAAAGTGGTCGTATAATGCACGTGGTCGCTCATCGGAGGAACCCCATATGCATGACCTCAACAGCTCAAATCCTGGGCGGCCTTTCCCTTGTGGTAGGGAGGCACACAAATTCCTTTCACCACCAGTTCATCATGATCTATTACATATGCTTTGTAAAGGAATCATTTATTAAATTTAACAATTACAACCCTTGACATCTTTATTTCAATTAAGAACTTTTGTCTGGGTGCTGAAAGATGTGTGTCGCAACTTGAAAAAATTTGCCGGTCATGAGTTTTATCTTGTTTTCCATTAAGCTCAATGGGCCTGATGCGTCACCTGGCACGGAGCCTTCGCTTGCTACGTAATGAGCTTTAACTGTCATATAACTGTTTTGATGGCATAACTTGGGTGCCATGTTGTTTACCTCGATCTGCACTGTGTTAAAAATAGATCGATCCACTTCGTCAGTGTCGGTCACTGATTCATGCAGCAGTGCAGGCAAGCACGTGTTTGATCAGGGTTTTGATCTAGCGAAAGTTAATTATCATCGTTCATTTTATATATTATATGCTATGACAAATCATCATTCAATTAGAAACGAGAACACTAAATAATAATATTTATGTGGCTTTGCGCTTATCTGTGACCGTTAAGTTAAGTTTCGCATGCAAAAAAGCGATGACCATGTGGGTTGTTCCGGACATTTCCGGAGAGTGTCGGCAGCCTTCGGCATGCATTTGGATTTGAATCATTTCAAGATGAATGATGTGAAGGATCATGAGTGCGGGCGATCAAGTTCCTATCACAAGTAAATTTCTGCCGATGAATATGAAGTTTAGTTCAGAAAACAATCCATAGTCTCCCAGCATACAGAGAAAAAATGTTGTGGTTGAAATCCTCTTTAGATCTGCTATGGAGAGGCCCGATACATGCGGCATGTGCCACATTCACAGCCATTGTAAAAATGTAAATAAACGGAAAGATCCTACGCTCGAGAGAATGTAAAATAAGGAGGAATAGATACAGAGGGATCAAATTAAAAACTTGTTTTTGGAAAGTTACTGTAGAAAGTAATCCTTTCCTGTTTGCACGAACTAAATTTGACAAGAATCATGTCAATTTTATAACAACTGGTGAGTTGCACGCATGTATATTTACGACTTCAGGCGTATGACCGGATATGGCTCAAATTTGTATTATGTAGTTGCAAAATCTGTTCATTTTGCATGGTCGCTGGTCGTGTTTAACAGGTGGTTGTTCATAAGAGGTAAATTATGTAAGAAAAACAACTTTGGCGACCAGATGTTGTCGTTCAAACCAGGTGGTCGCTCATAGGAGGAGTCCTTCAAAACAGGGACCACTGTATTGAGAAAATGGCAGCCGCATTGATTGGAGGAGAAAAATATTCCCCTGATTGGGATTTGCGCGTCAGATGGAGCACAGGAAATTTCTCCACACTTGGTATAACTTTTACTAACAGTGAACTTGAAAGGAGTTCCTTGAATTTTGCATCTAAGGTGCAATCATTCAAAGATATATTAAAAGTGTGGAAGGTTCGACAGTTATCATTAATTGGTAAAAACATAGTACTGAAAGGTTTAGCTGCATCAAAATTGTTCTATTGCATTTATTCTGTTAACATAGAGGAAAAATATTGATCTTGTTCAAAGATGCATAAATGAATTTTTGTGGAATGGACCAATTCCTTCAGTCAAAAATCTAATCATGTGTAAGTAAGTTCAGGACGGCCGGCTCAAAATTTTACACTTTAAATCTCAAGTAAAGGCTTTGCCTTTAAAATGGGTCAAAAATTTATATAACAATATGGATGCAAAATTGAAACACATTTTTCAGGCTTTCATTCCATTTATTAACCTGAAAGACTTATTTCTCTCAAGGTGTCATATATTTGCAAATTGGCAGTTGCCCCTTTTTTACAACCTCATAAATTTGTGGAACCAGTTTAAAATAAATTATGAGCCCACTAATGGTAACGATGTCCAGAATGAATTTCTGTGGTTTAATGATTTTATTTTGATACAGAAAAAATACCGTTCAAAGAACGTGGTACCCTTCGGCCGCCTTCAATCTCTTTTGATGTAAGTGAATAGGAACAGTGTCCCATAGTATCAGGTATAGTGACCTACAAAAATACTGCTATTGTACACTTGACCTTTGACCTCAAAAACATTAGGTCAAATATAGAGGTATAACCTTGACTTTCAATAGCTTTCTAGATCACCCTATGTTGTTTCTTTTGTTTTAAGATTTAGATTTCTAGATGCACAATGTCACTCAGCAAACTTGTGACCACTGTGTGACCTTGAAAGTTAGGTCAAAGTCAATTATGCTTGCAGTGGTGTACCATCATATGCAATTTGAAAGTTCTGTCTCAAAAGCTTCTGAAGTTATCGTGGGTAGACAAAATTTCAATGAATAGGTCACTGTGACCCAGATATTTGACCTAGTGACTTACTTTTGATTCATGACACATTTTTGGTTATGATACATGAGTGTATAAAATTTCATGTAACTGCCTTAAATACTTCCTTACTTATGCCAATATCACCATTGTGCGCTTGATCTTTGACCTCAAAAAGTAGGTCAAATATAGAACTCTGACCTTGATTTTCAATAGGCTTTTAGATCACTCTATGAAGCTTCTTGTGTGTAAGATTTAGATTGCTAGATGCAGGCTTTCAATAGTTAGAGCCATAACATTCCTTAGCACATGTGACCACTGTGTGACCTTGAGAATCACGTCAAGGTCAACTATGCTTGCACACAAAGTAGCCCATATAGGAGTGTTATGTCATGTGCAATTTGAAATTCCTGTCTCAAAAATTTCTGAAGTTATAGTGGTAAACAAAATTTCAATGAATAGGTCACTGTGACCCAGATACTTGACCTGGTGACCTACTTTTGATTCAAGACACATTCTTTGGTTGTGATACACGTGTGTATAAAATTTCATGTAACTGACTCAAAAACTTTCTCAGTTATACCAATACCACCATTTTGCACCTGATCTTTGACCTCCAAAAGTAGGTCAAATATAGAGCTATGACCCCTGTTTTCAATAGGCTTCTATATCATTCTCTGAAGCTTCTTGTGTGTAAAATTTAGATTGCTACATGCAGGCTTTCAATAGTTAGAGCCGTAACATTCCTTAGCACATGTGACCATTGTGTGACCTTAAGAACTATGTCAAGGTCAACTATGCTTGCACACAAAGTAGGCCATATAGAAGTGCAATATCATGTGCAATTTGAAAGTCCTGTCTCAAAAATTTCTGAAGTTATGGTGGTAAAACCACGGGACGGACGGACAGACAGACGGACGGCGCCGGATACGACATTACCCGTCGGCCTCATAAGGCCAAAGGGTAAAAACCTGTTTTTTTAAAACATTGGTATCAGTTAGACATTAAGCGAATTGGTGATCTTCTTGACGAAGAGAGTAACTTTTTGTCACAGCAAACCTTACATGAAAAATATGGTCTACAGACGAACTTCCAAGAATATTTATCCATTCGATCTGCTATACCAGTAAAATGGAAACATTTTCTATTGATTGAACACAATAAAAATATTTTAGATGTGCCAATGCTAAACATTGAAGGTAAAAAAAGAAAAATTAATTTTATCCAATGTAAAGAACTTTATTGGACATTAATATATTCCAATAACTTGCAGACCCAAACAGCTTGGCAGCATTGGGTGGAGTATTTTAATACAAATGAAGATAACTGGGGGAAATCCATATTTTACCTTTCAGATGTACTTTTGAAACAAGACTACAAAGTTTTCAGTTTGCCTGTTTACATAGATTTGTAATGCATAATGCACAATTATACAAGTATAAATTAATAGAATCGGTACAATGTATTTTTTGCCAGGAAAAAAGACACAATTATTCATCGATTCTGTAAGTGTGATCATGTAACAGGTCTTTGGGAACTGTTTCAGCAGTGGTGGAATTCATGTAATCATCATAATGTCATAAACTTGACAGAATTTTATATAATGTTTGGATTTTTCAATGAGCCAAAAAGGTATGCTCTGAACAATTGTTTATTGCAAGCAAAATACTTAATTCACTGTTGTGTTTGCAAAAAAGAAAGAGTCTCATTTCGAGCCTTTCTTCGGTATTTAAGAAATAAGCTCAACGCTGAACAATATGTATAACAGGACTTCTCAAGAAGTCTTTGCATCTCGATGGAATTCGGTAGCTCAGACTTTATCTATTGTATATTGAAAGGCCAACAAAATATTATTGAAAAAAAAGCCAAATTATAAGAAAATAAAGCCAAAACAAGGACCAGGCCTATTGCTGGTTGACTCGTTTGCTAAGATAATTATCTTAACAAATTTTAAGAAAGGTCTCGGAAACTGAATATGAAACTAGTTCCATTTGCCACGCCTGGTGAATAAAGAGATCAAACATACACATTTATGAATTTTGGATTAGTAGGCTACCTTATGCTTCTGGTGCCCTTTCTCCCATCTTCATTTAAAAACACGCAGTTCAAGTCTAGGCCTACATTAAATGACCGATGCTGTACTTCATGCTGGATGCTAGACGTTTTAACAGGCATAATGGGGCTGGCAGCAATGGCAAATATATGAAACTCTTTTAAATTGGTGATTTAATCTGACTTCAGTCTTGAACAAATCCTCACTAAAAGCACAATACAAAACAATAATTATATATTAAAGCTTAAAACTGCAATTTATGGATTTAAATGTTTTCAGTCATAATGACCAAACTGTCAGTATTATAACCTGTATGATCCACTTCAGAAATCTTTTCAAGACAGACCAGGTAAATATTTGGGCCCAACACAGACAGTAATTTTCTCCGGTGTCGAGCCAACGTGTGGAATCCAATACATGCATATATATGTACGCTTACACAGTAGCCAATGCGTACAGTTCCCCGTAAAGCTCTTGCATAGACACTGCGTGGACACCGTGCAGCCGCCTCGCTGACACTGCATAGAGAGTTCATAGACAAATGAACGAATGCATATACAGTGCGTTGGGCCAAGGCAGCCGCGTAGAACCCGTTAACTTCTACGCGAGTGGAACTGTATTTCAACGGGCATGATATATTCCAGTTCCCCAGACAACACAAAACTTCACTACAAATACCAACATGCCAAATGTGAACTCCATGGTGGCTGCCAAACCTGGCAACCTGCTTCAAGCACAGCATCAGCATGACTTGCCAGCTAGCAACTAGGGGGCTGCGCCAAAAGCTCGTGCTCAGCTGACCTAAGGTTGACCCACAAAATCAAGGTTGCAACTGAATAGACTGGTGCAGCTGAGAGCATATGGCATTTATAAGTATTTCTAAGATGTAGGACTGAGCTTCCTGAAAGCTCAGTCTGACTAGCAAATCAGCTGAGCTAAAAATTGCAGCGCCACCCAGTGCACAATTAAGAGCTAGGAGTGTCTAGGAGTGTTCCTGTGTGATTTCAAAGCAATCGGGACAGCTGTTTCAGAGAAGATTTTTTTAAGATTTGCCCCACAAAAAGCACAAAAAAAATCCAAAAATCACTGGAGTGTGACCATTTGAACAAACTTGGTAGAGACCCACCAAAGGTACATTAATTGCCATCAAGTTTGAAATGAATCTGAGTGACAGTTTTGGAGAAGAAGTCCATCGTTGATGACGAATGGCGGACAACGACAGAGGAAGGACCAAAAGATAAGCTCAGCTACTGACAAGTCAGCTGAGCTAAAAATTGCAGCGCCACCTGCTGAACAAATTAAGAACTAAGAGTCGCTAGGAGTGTTCCTGTGTGATATCAAAGCAATTGGGTGAGTGGTTTTAAAATTTGGAAAAGAAGATTTTTTTAGATTTGCCCCAAGAAAGAACAAAAAAAAATTCAAAAAGTTTGAAAATCGCTGGAGCATGACCATTTGAACAACTCGGTAGAGACACACACAAGGGACATTGTCACCAAGTTCGAAGTGAATCTGTCTGATGGTTTTGGAGAAGAAGTAAAAAATGTGAATTGTGAATGGACACGAGACCACGGACAACGGGTAACACATGAAAAGTGACAGTAAAAGCTCTGCTGCCTGATAAGTCAACTGCGAGCTAAAAAGCCCTACTGAAATTTGTTCACCTTGGTAGTATGGAACGGACATCAATAACTATGACAGTAGTCAGCGGGGTCAAGCGGGGTCAAGAGGCTGAGCCTGGATCCACTGGATAAAGTTTCTTCCTAGCAGAATCTGGCAGCCCAGGTAGGCCCATTTGAGAATCCATTTGATGACTGTGCATCACTGTTGAGCATTTCGAGGAATATGCAAATTAAGGCGGCCATTACTGACATTCAGTTTTTTAAGCAATATCTCAAGGAGTAAGCATGCTAACAAGATGAAATTTGTGTCTATACCATTTTCATGGTCAAAGAATCAGATGAGACCACTCTTGAAAAGCTGTAGTGATTATGTAATAAAGAATTCAATATGGCCAACGGCAAGGTATGCCAACACATCAAAATAAGGTTTTTATAGACCCATATCTTTTACATCGATTGCGAAGCAGGCCAAGCCTACATTAATCACTCTCCATGGCACAGATGGTGGCGTATACTATCCTATCTACATGTTTGGTAGAGGAAACCGAAGGACTCGGAGAAAACCACCGTGCACAGTCAGAGTGGCAGGAACTCTTTCCACATGCTTCCTCACGCCGTGAATCGAACCCTGGCCGCAGAGGTGACAGGCGAGCGTGTTGCAGCTCCACCAACCATGCACCCAATAAGGTTTTTACTACATCTGCCTTCAAATTACAGGTTTGCTGTGAAGGAATGTTATCTCTCTAGTCATTGTAGGGTACTGATGTGCCTTCTTTAAGAAATTAACTCCTTTATGACCTGAAAACGCACCACCTTGGGGGCCATGTCACTTGTCAGGCTTAAGTGCACTTGACATTAGGGGGTGGGGGTGGGGGTCATTACTTATTGACATTAATTTGCTCAAAACATGACAAGAAATATCAAAGTGAGGAAAAAATCAGAAAACGAAGTGAGTTCTAGGTTGCAATATACACACAGAATACAGATGTTGCAACATTATCATGACTACATAGTCCTAATGTTATTGGCTCATTTATAGAACCAGTTCGACTAAGCTTTTATATTATTAACTTTCTTATACAGATGTTGCCACATTATCATGACTACATAGTCCCAATGTCACTGGCCCATTTATAGAATAAGTTCGACTTAGCTTTTATATTATTAACTTTCTTATAGATGATATATGCCAACTATATCTTTGAACCGGAACAGGATCTGTCTGTTGTCTTGCACTTTTAAGAAAACAATTTGAATGAATGTTGCAAAGATGTTTTAAGAGAATAATTTAACCCAAGTCAACAGCTTTCTTTGATGTACTCTGAGCATTTAGCATCCTAAATGTGCTCAGGAAAGCTGTTGATTAATATATAAAATGAGGATTTAAGGGTTAAAACACAATGGACACTTCACAAACACACTCTGACAAGTATTTCCAACTTTTTAGCTAATTTTACCTCCTATCTTTATGATGTGATTGCTGGTGTTTTGCCCCAGGCCTAGCCTGGAAGCAAACGTTGGGCATGTAGGTGTGCTTTAGCTTACTACAAGTATGCGTACCAAAACAATATGAATGTAGATTTATAAGGATAGCAGAGAGTAATGCATCGCGCAACTTCGAACGCATAAATTTGCAGCTGGCCATACAGACCTAAATATTTATCGATGAAGAAGGTCTGTGTAGGCATAAGTAATTATGATAAAAATAAAAGTCTCTGCACACCATAAAGAGAGGGTGTAGGAGGGGGTCTTAGCAGACTTTAATTTAAATATCCTACACTTTACTAGAAAGAAAAACTTTACATATAGTTAACCCACAAAAGCAAAAAACCCCCACAAATTTCTCTTTCATTTGGACCGAGTAAACAGATTGCTCTTGCACACTTTTAAACCGTGTGCAAAGAGCGCCAAGAAAACCTGAAGACTAAGATCACGATTTCTGAAACTGAATTTACACTATAGGCATGATTGTACTTGAATGAAAGGTCTTTTCACATAGGATTTGAATATCAAATTATCTCTTTGGTATAAATCATCTGCACTCCTAAACTTGCTCATAGCGGCGAAAGAGATATGATTTACAGTTTTGTTACTGTATTACAAATACATCTTTGCACCTAATTATTTAACATTTTCACACTGTGCATTTTTACACTGTGCATTTCAACCAGGGGAAAATACACCTTCAGCCCTCTTTGAAATCTTGGTTTGGGTTTAGGCATGTGGAATGCATAGAATGTGCAAATCCACAACCATTTACCCTAACTAGAATGAAACAAACAAAAGTTATTAACACTGGTGAAAGTGTGTTATGAAGTGTTCATTGTTTTTCAACCCTTAAATGATCATTTTATATATTAATCAACAGCTTTCCACACTCAGGATGCCTCACGCTCAGAGCGCATCAAGGAAAGCTGTTGACTAGGGTTGAATTATTCTCTTAAAACATCTTTGCAACATTCATTCATATGTTTCCTTAAAAGTGCAGGATAACAGACCCTGTTCTGGTGCAAAGACACAGTTGCCATATATCTATAATAAAGTTAATGACATTAAATCTCAGTCAACTGATTCTATAAATGGGATAGTAACATTAGGACTATGCAGTGACGGTAATGTGGCAACTTCTGTATTCTGTGTGTATATTGCAACCTAGAACTCGCTTCATTTTCTGATTTTTTCTCACTTTCATATTGTTTGTCATGTTTTGAGCAAATTAATGTCAATAGGTGATGACCCCCACTGCCTAACATCAAATGGCATTATGCGTGACAAGTGACATGGCCCCCAAGGTGGTGTGTTTTTAGGTCATACGGTGCTATTTTCTCAAAGATGGCACATCCGTACCCTACAATGACTAAAGAGATAAAAATGCTTCACAGCAAACCTGTAATTTGAAGGCAGATGTAATAAAAAACCTATTTTTTATGAGTATGCGTACCCTGCCGGCGGCCATATTGAATTCTGTATTATGTAATCACTACAGCTCTTCAAGAGTGGTCTCATTTGATTCTTTGACCATGAAAATGTTGGTATAGACACAAATTTCATCTCGATAGCATGCTTACTCCTTGGGATATTGTTAAAAAACTGAATGTCGGTAACGGCCGACTTAATTTGCATATTCCTCGAAATACTCAACAGTGATGCACAGTCATCAACTGGATTCTCGAATGGGACTACCTGGGCTACCAAAATCTGTAAAGGCAAAAATGGTATCTGCCAGATCCAGGTTCACCTCCAAATGGGCTTTTGGCTCCCCAACTACAGTGGCTTCAAGAGGTCAACGTCAAACTTACCTTGACTCCTGCTGGGCCTGGCTCACCCGGCGCTCCTGGAAACCCAACTGGTCCCTACAAGCAAAGCAAAGCAAAATGTGTCAGTTCAGCACAAACATGTACCATGTGCCTATTTTCAGCTCTTGTCATAACTAAAAACAAGAGGCCCAGGGGCCTAATGTTCTGCTGACCATCATCAAACATGAGGGGCGTGTGAACAGGCCATCCTCAGCTGACCTTCACATTCAACCCACAGGCCTAATAAGTCCCACTCTGGTCTAGGGGATGATGATTTTGTAGAGAAAGTAAACAAGAGGGCTGTGTGAACAGTCTATGCTCAGCTGACCTAGAGATTCATCACAATTGTGGTTCTGTGAACTTGGGATATGGTCAAGGTCCCCCATGTAGGCCACAGACCACAGTTACAAATCCTTCTATTTTTCATATTAGCATTTTTCAGTCTAAAAAATCAGCATTTTGGGATTTTAAAATTCCGTGAACGGCATTTAACAGATAAAAATGTCAGGAAAACATGGATGGATTTTTGTCATACAATTCCCAGCTCGTTAATTTGTGATAATTGAAATACGAAACAACACCTGGATGTCAGCTTTATACAGGTGTATGAACTATGCTCTTGCCAGGGTCACATCATTGTCCTTCCCCACCGTAAAGTTCCCACCTGGACTGGAAGACAGTGCACCTATATGACCACCAATGAAGCAACTCTGTGATGCAGCAAACCTGACTTAGCTAACTTTATTTAAACAGAAGCTACAGCATGCTGAAAACACAGTATTTTCACAATTACGGACTATCTCCGTTGGGATGCGCAACCAGCCAATCACGACTGTGGTCTGTAACCTGTACTGAGTGAGTCTGACCTCTATGGAAGAGTACTAGCATGTGGAACATCAAGGTCCATCATAAAAAAAAAAAAAAAAAAAAAAAGGGGTTCAGAGAACAGATTACCCTTGGCGCCCACAATCTCTTCTTCATCAATTATGCATTTTTTTTGCGACTTCGCAGTGGAATACTTTACATACAAATTCAATATCGTTGTCTATGAAATGAAAGATCACTTTTGGATGTGTTCTTGGGGCAGGTCCTGGTGACAGAGACCACTGTACTGTGTGTTACTCGTACAGGCATCAAATACACACTTCAAAATTTTCATAACAAGTTTAAAAATAATGACAGGAAGCTGGTTTTCAATAGAAAGGTAGTCCAGTATAATGTGCATCTCCGAAAAAAAAATTGGTGAAGCTGCCTTGGATCATTGTTCAGATATTAAGGTAACGTTGTCCCCTTGTGCAACACTCAGACTACCTTCAAATAAATACTTTAAAGTTTGATAAAAAGTTTTTAAATACATAGATGAAGCTGGTTTTAAACAGGTGTTCTGGTCCATCATAAGATGCATCATTGACAAAAATTTGGTAAAGCGGTGGTCAGTGTTTTTTGAGATATTGTGTTAACATCATCATGGTTGGTGCCACTCAGATGGCCTTCAAATAAATACATTAAAAGTTTCATAAAAAGGAACAAAGAGTCCCGAGAAGTGTCACTGTGGGATATCACAGCAATTGGGTGAGCGGTTTCAGTGAAGATCTTTTAAGATTTGCTCAAAAAATGCACAAAAAAATTCAATTATAATCCAGAAATCACTGGACCATGACCATTTGGACAAACTTGGTAGAGACCCACCAAGCCATATCTCCACCAAGTTTGAAGTGGATCTGGCTGATGGTTTCGGAAAAGAAGTCCAAAATGTGAATTGTTGACGCCGTACGGACGATGACGCCGATGGACAGAGGACAATAAGATAAGCTCAGCTAACTGACTAGTCAGCTGAGCTTAAAATGATACATGTTGGAACTTGCACATGTCAATATGGCAATCTGCCAGAGTAGTAAATGCAGAAATATGTTAATTTTCTTTCCAAATTCATTATAATATCTAAAGCCTGCAGTGCTATAATTCAGCGGTAAATTTCACAATCTTTTGACATGGGGGGGGGGGGTGCTCAAGTATTCTAATGTACATGTACTTTTTATTTCAATTCCATTAAATTGATTTAGTATCCTACATCCCATAGGGAGTCCCATGGTACGCAGAAATACTGATCGGCTCTTGCTTTGCATCCCATATGCTGGGGCCTCATTTGAGTTGTGGTGAAATTGCGATTGTTTGAACACTCTATCCATTCCAAAACAGTTCAATTTTTCACATAACAAAGCAAAGTATATTATTACATTGTCTTCACACAAATCTTAACTGATAATACATCAAGGCGCTTTAAACACTCTAGTAAAAGTATGGACGAACATCGCCGCAAGGTTGACCTTGGCTTCAATGCAGCACACAGCAGGCACAAGGAGAATACATGCGAGGCATGTAACTGTCATTCCCCAGAATACAACAGATTCTGTCATTCTATGCGGACAGTGCTCTGATATGCCTTCTATATTAAACTTTGGTCTTTCTTCCTTGTCTATGCAATCCAAAGAGTTCAACACAACAATCACCAGATTCGTCCTCGTGGAGACAGATGACCGTACATCTTCATTTGTATACCCAGATGTGCGAACTCAAGAATTTGAGTTAATTCATTCAGCCTTCAGGGAAGCACAAGTCTGTCTTCCCGTTCTGTATTGCAGTAACATGTGCCAAAGTTTTCGAACAAAGTCTGCCTTGAAACTGTAAACTTGGGTAAAAGCAAAGTTACATATATATATATTTTTTTCATATACCAGCAAATATTGGTACAAAAAGGCCTTGCAATAATGCTAAAATGCGATTGTTTCCCAAGGTGGCGATGTGCACACAACAGCACTGCACACGCAACAGTCAACAGGTTATCGCATGGTCTTACTCTTGGGGGAAAGTTCCTTCCTCTCTGGTGGCATGGTCGCACTCGCACCCAGGTTGGACAATTATAAAGAGATGTAACCAAAAATTTAACCAAAAGTCAATATTATTACGCACTTTTTTTCGTTATGGCCGATGTAAACAAGAGCGGAACGTTGACCAACACATGGAGCGATGTGCGCAGGCATGTAATTCTGACTGCATACGCCACGAGTGATTGCTTGGTCTTGGGAAAGTTCCTAGGATTATTTCTGTGTAATATTAAAGCAATTGGGTGAGCAGTTTAGGAAAACATGATTTTTTTAAGATTTACCCCAAAAAGAACAAAAAATTCATAAAAAATCTCAAATTCACTGGAGCATGGCCATTTGAACAAACTTGGTAGAGACTAACCCAAGGTACATTGCCTCTACGTTTGAAGTGAATATGTCTGACAGTTTTGGAGAAGAAGTCAAAAATGTAATTGTGAACGGACGAACAATGGACAACGCACGACGGACGACTGGGCATCCTAAAAGCTCAGCCTAACTAGTAAGTCAGCTGAGTTAAAAATTATTCAATGCTTTTCTGACAAATTCTTGAAAACTATAAACAAAACTTATTCTTGAGAAACATTACACTGGTACTGCACCTTTTTGATGATGCAAACAAAATTTTCACGGAGGCAATTACCTTTTAATCTCTTTGATTATATTGTAATTAAAGTGTGTGTGTCAACACACACTTTTCCGTTTTTCCAAAAATTCTTTCCTTCTTTCTTTCTTTTTTCTTTACCAGTGGATTTGTCTGACACTATTATACATAGAAACTCCAAACTTGGCATTTTTGTACCTCCATACAAGGAGTTGCCCCATTTTATAGAAAGGCATGAAGATGTTTAAAATTATGCAAATTAGGGGCATTTGAAATTTTAAATCTTGAATATCTTCAAAGGTATAATAGATACCGATGTCATTTCAACTTCTACCAGGGTGTTATTATCCATTGCACATCTAATTAATTTAAAACAAAAAGTTGTAGCAATTTAAATTATGCTAATCAGCAGCATTTGAAATTTTAAATCTTGAATATCTCCATAATTATTATAGATACAGATGTCATTCCAACTTCTACTAGGGGGTTATTGACCATTCCACATGTAATGAATCTAAAACAAAAGTTGTAGTAATTTAAATTATGCTAATTGGCATTATTTGAAATTTTAAATCTTCAATAACTTCAAACCTATAATAGATACATGTAGAGATGCCATTCCAACTTCCACTCCTGTGTTATAGAATAGTTGTACATTGTCATACCAATATGCTTTGAAGAGACACACTGATTTGCTATGTAGCAAATTATCTTTTCTAGTTTGCATATTGTATTGGTTGATTAATTTAAAAGTATATGTATCAGTGTCGGGCACCCTTCCATTTGAATTAAGTAACAACACTTAGCTTTCACACTTCAAATATATTACAGAATCGCTTCAAATTATCTTTGTCTGGTATCCTTTCCTCCATGGATGAAGTCTCGCAGGTAAAAGACAGGGAAAGATGAAAAATGATACATGCAGGAAGTCATTACAGCAGTCTGCCACAGTAGTAAATGAAGAAATATGATTTTTTTTTTTTTAAAAATCATTAGGATATCTAAAGCCTGAAGTGCAGTAATTCAACCCTGAATTTCACGATCTATTGACATCTGTGGGGGGCCACAAGTATTTCAATTTATGCACATATACTTTTTATTTCAATTCCATTAAATTGATTTTATATCCTACATCCCAAAGGGGGCCCCATGATACCCAGAAATATTGATAGATTCTGGCTTAGCAGCGCGCACTCTGGGGCCCCATTTGGGTTGCGGTGAATTTCGATCTTTTGAACACTCTATCAGTCCCAAACCAGTTAAAATTTTCACATAATAGAGCAAAATATATTATTTACATTGTTCTTAAACAAATCCTAACTGATAGTATATCAAGGGGCCTTAAACATTTTAGTAAAAGTATGGACGAACATTGCCGTATGGTTGGCCTTTGCTTGAATGCCTCACACAGGCACAAGAAGAATACATGTGCAGCACGTAAATGTGATTCCCTTGCATACGACAGATTTTGTCATTCTGTGTGGAAAGTGCTTTGAAATGCCTTCTGTAATTTTGGTCTCTATTCCTTGTCCATGCAATTGAAAGAGTTTGACACAACAAACACCAGATTCCTCCTGGTGCAAACAGATGGCCGTACATCTCCATTTGTATAACCGGATATGCGAACTCCAGAATTTGGGTTGATTCATTCATGCTTCAGACTTCAGGGTAGCGCAAGTCCAACTTCCCGTTCTGTTTTGCGGTAACATGTGCCAGAGTTTTCAAACAAAATGTGCCTTTAAACTGTTAACTAAGATAATAGAATGGTTATATTCATTTTCTTCTTTTTTTTTTTTTATATACCAGTAAGTATTGGTACACAAAGGCCTAGCAGTAATGCTCAAATGTGATTGTTTCCCAAAGTGGCAATGTGCGCACGACTGAACTGCACACACAACAGATGATCACTTGGTCTTGGGAAAGTTCCTTCCTCTATGCTGGCATGAATGTACTCCCATCTAGGTTGGATAATTACACATTTCTATTTGAAGACGTGTGTACACACAAATACGAAATAGCCTCTTATTAAAAGATGTAACCCCAAATTTAACCAAAACAACTAGCAGCTAAATTTACCTCACGGCACAGAGGCACATTACGAAACGATCACCTAATGAGCAACAAGTGTATATTTCTGAGAGCGGCCCTTGACCCATATATATACTTGGCATCAAGTTTGCAACTAAATTGAAATGGTTGTGGACTTATAAATTACTCTATTCCTGCTCTTCACACCCGCAAACTCAACATTTGAGACTAAAACCTCAAATTACCATTCAGAAACTTGGAGATACTAAAAGTTTTTTGGCGCTGTCAAGCAACACATAAACAAAGCTGGCCGCCATACTGGTTGTACTATCTGTGGCTTTACCAAGGATAAAATCAGAAATCAACAGCAGTACAACCTAATGAACAACTTTGTTTGACCCTTTCACAAGGAGGGTATCCAACAAGTTTCAGCTTAATCTGAGTGACAATTCTGGGGAAGAAGTCGAAAATAGGAAAAACACATTGTACATTTAATGTAAAAATTGTCCACCAGATGGCACTTTGCTCCACATGTAATCATAGTCTATTTGTGCAACTACTGTGATGTATATTGTTGCATGTGCCAAGACAACAATGAGTGAGTCCTTAACTTTATATCCTCAGAGACCTTGGGACAGAAGATCAAGGACACCCAGATTATGTAATGCAAAGGCCCATAGGCCTGCCTGGTGCTGTGCTAACATTGCCATTGAAGTCCAAGCTTCACCCTGCCATTACAAAATCACCTCTTTCAACTTTTCAGGCATGGTGACCTCACAAAAATAGGCCAAGGTCACTGATATTATATAAAATTCTAGCTTTGGACATTGTTTATATATCCTATAAATTTGGCACTTTTGTCCAGATATAACCATAGCTTATTTGTGCAACTCCTGTGATGCAAGTCTAATCCAATTACTTTTCAAGACATGGAATTTTATATATGAAAACACATTTTGGCTCATAATTTATATCATATTATAGATGGCGCCTGTACTATTATTAGCAACTTAGACTTTGACCTCCCCCACACATCGAATTTGGTGAAGATCTGCCAAAAATTAAAGATGGTTGAGTGTTCACAAGATTTTCATATTTTGACCCCTATATTGCACAATAGTGTAGGTGGTACCACCAATATCCTGAAGAACCTAGATTTTTATACCCCCTATAATTCCTTAAAGATATACTGGGCTAACTTGAAAACTGTAGATGGTATTGTGGTCACAAGATTTTCATATTTTGACCTGTATATTACATAATACTATAGGTGGCGCCATCAACATTGATGTTGAAAAAGAATTTTATGCACTTCATAACTCATAAATGTTATATGGGCCTATCTCACGAATTCTGGGGTGCAGAGCATTTACAAAATGAAAACTATATTCAAACTGGCCATTTGACCATGACATTCAACTCAGATTAAAAAATTGTTAGAGTTTAAAAGATGCACCCTACATCCACCTTTCCATATGTAGCCTGTTTGTTCAAATCGGTGAATAACTTTTGGAGTTACTGATGAAAAACAATAAACTTGGACAAGTGCCAAACTCCATAATTACTGGGTCACAATGACCCAAAAAGTAGGTCACCAAGTACAATTTTATGTATTTTATAATCAAATGCAATTTTGATCTGGAGGCTCATTTCTCTTTGCCATTGATGACCAAGCTACACCCTGCCATTACAAAATCACCTTTTCAACGTAACAGCCATGGTGACATCACAAAAATAGGTCAAGATCACTGATATTGAATAGCATTCTACCTTTGGCTATGGTTTATATATCACATACATTTGGCATGTCTAATCCAATTACTTTTCCAAATATGGAATTTTATATCTTAAAACATATTTTGGCTCATAATTTCCGTCTAATTACAAGTGGTGCCACTAGTATCATTAGCAGCACAGATTTTGACCTGCCCCACAATCCCACCACATTTAGTGAAGATCGATCACAAATTAAAGATGCTAGAGTGTTCACAATATTTTCACATTTTGACCCCTATATTACATAACATTATAGGTGGCACCACCAATATCGAAAGGAACCTAGATTTTTATACACCCTATCAGTCCTGAAAGTTATAATGGGCTAACTTGAAAACTGTGGACGCTGGTGCAGTCACAAGATTTTCACATTTTGACCTGTATATTATATGATACTATAGGTGGCGGGATTTCAACTACTTCTTCACCAGCAAACTTGGTTATCTTCTTTTAATATTAGCACACACACTTCTCTACAAAAAATATACCAGTCCAACAGGGTGTGTGAACTTTCTATCCTCAGTTCACGTGGTACAAAACAATTTGGCAGCTTGTATTAAGTGAGTTTTAGAATCTTAGAAATGTTCAGGTGTGAACCTGTGAACCAACTACAAGGATTCTTTCTTATTTTATTTTCTTGTGGCATTTCTTTTTTGAACATCTCCATACTTTTCGTCTGTTTTGTAATCCTTGTCCAATCTCAAATTAAAAGTTCCTTCACACGAAAATCTATATAAACCAGCAAAATTCCCAAGAAGTCCTCACATTCACAACCAATCACTTAAAGAGTCCAAACTTGAACATAATAAACTTAAATCATCGTAAATAAATGCCATCGTCAAACATAATAAACTACATGAGCTTTTGGCCTCTACAATGTTGTTATTTTGAACATTATTCATGTCGTCAGCTTGGTGTATTTTGAATGGTTAATGAGTATTATGATTGACATTTCCTATCATGAGGATTCCATTGCTAATGAAATTTACAACAGCCGGTCTATGTATTATACACGTCCTTTAGATGTAATTAGTGGAAATCAAGTGCATGTAATTTTTGTTTCTCTGCCACATGACCAGGTATTTTTTAAGCCCCCAAACCCCATTTTACCGAAACCAACTCCAAACTGATTTCTGTCTTATTATACACCAATCTCACGAGATCTTATTTATAATTTGGTGACCGGTAAAGGGCATTTATTTAATTCCAAGTTTGAAGTGTATCTGGCCAATGGCTATGGAGAAGAAATTGAAAATGCAAACTGAGGACAGACAGATGGACGGATGGAAGACAGAGAAAGGACCATCTTCTATCCTCAGCTAACTGACAAGTCAGCTGAGGTAAAAATAGAATGAATGTACAAGTGGAAAATTTGGCATTTTGAGAATATTACAAGGCTGAGAGCATATTTTTCTTTTAAGAGGGATTACTGTTAGCAGGGAAAAATCGTGAGTGACTGACAGATTTGATTTAGTTTACGTTTTGTTGGGTTTTCATCGCAAAAATATGGCTATGTTTGTTTATGTTTGTTGTAGTTATTCCACATCATGTGTGACAAATAATAAAACAGCCCTCACGGACATTTGATTTGGTGTATAAGGTTAATGCACTAGGTCACTGATGCAGGTACATCACAATTTGGTTGGAACATTGTTTAGGTCATGTGATCTACAGCAAGTTACCCCTTCTGACTTTCACTCTAGAAAATAATTCACTCCCAAACACAAAATGAAATTCATTCTCTATTATGTATCTTTTTGCACTTATTGCAAATAAAAGAATAAAAATCACTCAACTTATGCTCAAATGTTACACATTAACGTAGCTGTAATGACTTGGAATATTGTAGAATATTTTTGTTGTAAACCTTACCAAATGTCCCTTGGGTCCATCTGTGCCCCTTGGTCCCCTGGGGCCTGGTGCCCCCTGGAGGCCAGGTTTGCCATCACTACCCTTTGGTCCAGGAGGTCCAAAAGGACCCTGTGACAAGAAATGCAAAACATATCAAAGCCAAGTTGCATCTGAGAAAACATTCAAGCATGGAAAATAAATAAGCGAGGACTTATTTGGAGTTACTAATACTCATCAAGACCACTGAAATACACACTATGAATTCTACTCAACATTTTGTGAGCTAGGAAGTAAAATCCATGACAGTACATCTGCACAAAGACAAAAAAAGTCCAAGAATTTGATATGGTGGAGGGTGGGAAGTTACTGAGAATTCAATCAATTGGCCCTTCCTGTGGTGTCCAAATTTCTTGTGGAAGTGCTTCTGACACAAACATATGTGGTCATATATTTTCAACATTTTGGTATACAATTTAACATATGAAACACATTGTTTAGGAATTTGACCAAATACTCTCTATTAAGCCACAGAGTGGTTATTTGCACCCCTGCATACGGTCTGCAGCCAGGTTTGTTAACATGGAGCCTCCTAAAGTGCTGTCAGGCCCTGGCTCAAGGATGTGACCTGTTGAAGAAACCGGTGGGTGTCAATGCACCATGGCTTCGGCAGTGTGCTCTATGAAGTGTGGCTGATTATTTGAGAGTGGGGTTGAGTCATGAATAATTAATGAGAATTGTTGGGTATATAAGCAGGCTACTTTTTCCGATGCTTTTAATATGGTTTTGATCTCATGGCAATTATCCAAAAGAAACTCTATATGTGTCCTTTTCTTGTGATATATATTTCATTATGGTATTATGGTGTTGCAATTGTGTCCATATGATGGTCACCATTTCTTATATATGAAATAAATTACAATGTTTAATAATAATTAAGTTTGAACATTTTTTCTCAATTAATCATAATGTGATATCTCGAATGATCAGACACTTTCAAATCTCTCTCTCCCCTACCTCCCTTCTCCCCCCCCCCATACTATGCCTTATATCTGTTGTTTGTAATTCTGTCTTACTTGTCTATATGCACTGCATTAACATTTCCGAAAATCTTACTTGCTGCATTATTAACATTCCTATTAATCTTACTTGCCTGCATGCCTACATTAACATTCCTGATAATCTTACATGCCTCCATGCACTGCATTAAAATTCCTGATAGTCTTACTTGCCTACATGTGCTGAATTTACATTCCTGATAATCTTATTTGCTTATATGTACTCTATTATTAATATTCCTGATAATCTTACTTGCCTACATGTACTGCACTATTAAGATACCTGATAATCACTCACACGAATATTGGACATGAAAGATCTTGTGGATTTGGTGATAAATCAAACTTCAATAACAGCATGGCCTGGATACATTTTGACCCCAAAATTTTTGTGAGTCACAGTAACTGTAAATGCAGATTTTCTTTGACTCAAAAATCTTAAGTTAAAGCAACTTGAGGAATTGTTGTGGCGCCACTTGATAGTGGGGCCACTGTCATTCCTGTTTCGATGAGAGGTTTTGTTTGTTAGCTGTAGTTCATAAGTTTTGTGCCCTTGTTTGATAGAATTTGTCTTGGGTGGGTATAAAGGCATTTACATAATATTTGACCCATGTTGCTGATTAATGTAGGTTTGGAAAACCCACATCAATTCCAGATCCTTCTGAGAAAGTTCTCACAGTACCTGTCACTTAGAAGCAGCAGGGGTGGGTTGGCCATGGCCATGTATGTACCATACATATAAGAACAAACTGGTAGGCAGCTAATTATTTGCAAATGATGACGACAAGGTGTCTGTGTCTGTGTGTGTGTGGGGGGCAGCTTTATACTTACTGGTTCTCCATCCCTGCCTGGTGTACCTGGCTGTCCACTTTCCCCCTGATCACCTTTCTGACCCTGTAGTCCATCTGGCCCTGGAGGCCCCAGCAGTCCAGGCGGACCCTGTACAAATCAACACACAGCACTCAGTACTTACAAAAACAAGAGGTCCATGGGCCTAATGCTCTGCTGGCACCGCGGCAATATTGCACCTGTTCATTTCAAAGTTGCAAGTTATCAAGTGGCTTCTGAACATATATACCTAATGTACATTTAGTGTATAAAAAGTCCACAACAGGGCACTTAGCTCCACATGTAGTCAGAGCTTATTTGTGCATTTCCTGTGATGGATATTGTTGCATGTGTCAAGACAACAATGAGTGAGTCTTTAACTTTATGCCCCCAGAGGCCTTGGGACAGAATATCAAGGTCAAAAAAAAAGGTCAAAGTCACTAATACTATTTACAATTTTAGCTTTGGACATTGTCTATATATCCTATAATTTTAATAAGTCTAATCCAATTACTTTTCAAGATACGGAATTTTATATTCTAAAACACATTTTGGCTCATAATTTCCATCATATTATAGGTGGGGCCACTAGTATCATTTGCAACTTAGACTTTGACCTCCCCGACAATCCCACCAAGTTTGATGAAGATCTGCCAAAAATTCAAGATGCTAGAGTGTTCACAAGGTTTATATATTTTGGCCCTTATATTGCACAACATTGTAGGTGGCACTTCCAATATCAAAATGAACCTATTTTTTTATACACCCTACAAGTCCTGAAAGTTATATTGGGCTAGCTGAAAAACTGTGGACGATATTGAGGTCCCAAGATTTTCATATTTTGACCTGTACATTATCCCAAGATTTTTATATTTTGACCTGTACATTATATAATACTATAGGTGGCGCCACCAACATTGATGTCAAAAGAGATTTTTATACACTCTATAACTCCTAAATGTTATATGGGCCTATCTCAAAAATTGTGGGGTGCAGATCATTCATGAGATAACCCCTATATTCAAGCTGGCCATCTGACATTGACATTTAACTCGGATTTAAAAAAATTGTTCGTTCAAAATATGCGCCCCACATCCACCTTTCCATGTAGTCTGTTTGTTTAAACTGGGCAATAACTTTTCTTCAAGTTATTGAAGAAAAAACCAATAAACTTGGACAAGCGCAAACTCCATAATTACTGGGTCACAGTGACCCAAAAAGCAGGTCACCAAGTACAGTTTTATGTATTATGTAATTAAGTGCAAATTTGATCTAGAGTCTTAATTCTCTTCGCCACTGATGTCCAAGCTACACTGTGCCATTACAAAATCACCTTTTAAACTTTATAGGCATGGTGACCTTACAAAAATACATCAAGGTCACTGATATTATATAACATTCTAGCATTGGCCATGGTCTATATATCCTATAAATTTGGCAAGTCGACTCCAATTCAAATATGGAATTTTGTATCTTACAACATATTTTAGCTCAAAATTGCCGTCAAATTATAGGTGGCGCCACTAGTATCAGTAATTTAGATTTTGACCTCCTGCACAATCCCACCCAATTTGGTAAAGATTCAATACAAATTAAAGATGCTAGAGCACTTCCAAGATTTTCCTATTTTGACCCCTATATTTCATGATATTGTAGGTGGCGCCACCAATATTGAAGGGAACCAAGTTTTTGATACACCCTATAAGTCTTGAAAGTCATATTGGGCTAACATAAAAATGTATGAAGTTATCACGTTCATGACACAAAAGTTTACGGACGACCACACAGAATGATGAAACGATGGACACGAGTGATGCTTTAAGCTCTGGGACCTCAGGTCAATCGAGCTAAAATGGAAGTTTTCTGGTGGCAGAGAAAAAAGCACTTAAAAATAATAAAAATGTCAAGTCCAACCATATCAACATATCATGGTGCCCCACTTGAAGGCCCCAGGCAACAGGCCTCTTGTCCAAGCACCACACAAGAAATTTCATTTTACTTGCCATAGTGACTGACCTGACCAGTGAAATTGTGCATCTTATTTGGAAAAGTCACGATGTTTAAAATTATGCAATTTAGCGTAAGTAATTTTAAAGGCTCCATCTCTTCCAAACTATTGCAGGTAGACTCAAAATTTCAATGTGCATATATAGGTTTGTGACATCTACCAAAAAATGGACAGTATATAAGTTGCAGAATTTAAAGTTATGCTAATAAGGGGCATAAAAAATTTAACAGTTGAATATCTCCAAAACTATTACATGTACACATAGAGATGCCATTCCGACTTCAATTTATAGGTTTGTGGCAAAGCTGCATCCAATGAACCATGAACCAAAGTTGTTAGGCTTTTAATTTATGGAAATTAAGGAAATACACACAATTAAAATGTTTTTGAATGCCTTCAAAATTATTATAGATAGTAGTTTCATTCAAACTTTAGTTTTTAATTTTGTGACATGGCCACATCTAATGAACCAAGAACCAAAGTTGTTGCATTTTAATCTATAAAAATAAGTCCAATACAAGGAATTTAGATTAAATTAAACAATGGCAAAGTGTAGCATTTCAAACTGTTCTCATTTTGAAGGCACCCAGGCAGATTTGCCGTGAAGCAAATCTTCTTTTCTAGTATCATTTCACAATTAAGTGCTGGAAGGATATGTGTGTGTGTGTGTGTGTGTGTGTGTGTGTTCTCATTTCTAACATGATCTGGTCCTTACAAATGAGAGAGTTAAATGTGCTGTGCATAGTGGATAGTAAGAAGACAGTCAGGGGTGGCAGTGGGAGGTGGGAAAGAGAGGTTCTGGCAGTGCAAGTATACTTGTAAAATGGTTGCATAACAGCATGGGAGCAGTTACGTGATAACTAGCTCCATGAGACGGGGGTATTGTGAATTTCAGTCCCTTTGTTTGAATGTCATTGGGTTTATGGTATATGGTACAAGCACATGAAATGAATGAAGATTTGCACTTCAATTGCCTCTAATTTGCATAATTTTGAAAATTATTTATTATTAATACAAATCACCAAACAAAATTTAGGTAGAAAGAAAGGTCTCTGGTAGCCCAAAACTACAATCAAAGTTGCTTAATATACTGCAAACATATCATATTTTGTGTGTACTTACTTTCATGAATTTATTATTTTGTGTTTTTTGCGGGTATTCAATTTTGCGAACTTGCCTCTGCTAAAAAGTAGCCACTTTGCTATAGGCTTCTGTGACACTGATTACAAAACATACATATGCCTTCACTTGTTCAATTTCAAGGTGGGATGATCGATAAGCTATACTGCATAAAAGAATCATGTGAAACTTGGTGTGTCAGTCATTCAACCAGCCTAATGTATCAAATGTAAACTCTACGTCTCCATTGATGAGTCACATGATTTGAATAGCATATGTAACACAGTATGTAGGAAGGTATGGAGCTACTTAATTTCATGAGGTATGTTGCATCTTGAATATATTGGCAAATTTTGCGAAATTTAATACCATGCAAATTAAACACATTTACAGTAGATCATAATTTTCTCGCTTGAGCGTCCATACTTGGCTCAAAAGCGAACCACCAAGCTCTATTATTATCTCTACTTCAGAAGTGGTGTGGAGAAAACAAAGAAATTGGTCTGTTTGGTGGCAGTTTTACATACGAACACAACAAAATGTACTGAAGTATTAGGTCACTGCACATGATCATTTAAGTCAAGAGATGGTCAATGATCATGTGAGCTCATCAACTGGGGTGGGGGTGGGGTGGGGGTGGAGGAGGAACAAAATTCATTTCAGATCAGTTAAAAAAATACTTGTCTGCAAATTAAGCAGGCTTAGCTTCTACCTCCAACAAAGATGTATATACATACATAGGCAAAGTTATGTCACAAAACATAACAAATTTTATGCATGCGAAGGAGCAACCAATTAGAGTGGAGCCTCATTTGGCCAATTAGGTGTCCTTTGTTTTTGTGCACACGCAATTATGTAAGCTGGTGTAGCGTGCGCAGTTTGCTCACCGCAGTACGGAATTCAAAATTCTCATTCATTCAGCGGTTACATCTCAAAGCAGGAACATCGTTAAAATTTATCCTCAAACAACTATTGTGCTAAGTCAATTTTAAGATCATACCGGTTTACGATTTCTTTCCTATGAGTACGACAGAGAAGTAGCGGTCACTGATATGCTGCTCTGAAATCGTCAAATTCGTTGACCGGCATTGTTCAAGTACGTTAATTTCTGTGTTTTTCGCTGACACAGGGTGCAGATTACTCAGGATTTCTCACCCTCATGCCATGAAGAGAATTCTTATTCTCGGTCACAGCTATGTGCGGCATTTGCATGAATTTACCCTGGAATCGGCTCTGAAAGAAGTCGCTCCCAACTTTAGGCTGGACTGGGGCAATTGTGAGATATATTTTGAAGGTTATGGTGGTGCCAAGATCAAATGCATTTTGGACATTGCCGAACAAATCATTGCAGAGTACTCGCCACATATCGTTATTTTGCCAGTGGGTTCTAACGATGTCAAACCACGACATTCGGTTGTAAAAGAGAGCGGCAAGGCCATAGCCCGTGAGATTTATGAGTTGATTAGAAAATTACAAGGTTTGAACGTTGAACAAGTGGTCATTTCCCAACTTTTTTGGTGCAGTTGGTCGCCATGTAGGGAGTTCAACGAGGTTACGTTCCAGATCAATAGTGAATTGTTGGCCCGGGGGAAAGAGTACAAAGACCCACGGGTTGCAGTGTGGAGACACTACAAGATGGCAAATTTAAAGGAAATACAACACCGTGACAAACTCCACTTGAATAGTATTGGTATTTTGAAGTACTATCGTAGTTTAAAAGGCGCCATTTTGGGGGCACTCAAGCGCCTCGAAGGCAGAAATGAGAACTAAGTTTTTGGATTGTTTGGTCCCCCATTCATCCGCCAGATGGCACATATGCCGCCAAGAATGCACACAGCAGTTCATTCCAACTACTTTTAGTTAAACTGTCTCGACATTGCGATAGTAATTCAAGTGACGTAGAGAGTGAACCATGTGGAAGGTTCTTTCATAATTTGACACAATCTCACACATTAGAGCAGTTTAAAGTGCACTTATTTCAGGTAAGGACGTTACTGACAGTGCAATGCCTCTGCAGTTATGGAGATAAAAGAAAGCTCCATTTTTTAAATTGGTTCCTGCATTTTATGTGAGGCTTCATCATTTGTGAGGCTTTAATTTTAAAGACTGTGTCACCTTTGTTCCAGTTTGTTTTAAGTTGATCAATAAGACTCCTTTCTACATGTTATGAAGCATTATACAATGTTATAGTGCTAACTTCACAACTATGCGGATTTGGCCCCAGTGCAGCAACTCATTGCAGTCCTCAGGAGCAATGGCTTTGCATACAAGTACTGGGTTAATTTTGCCTCATTTAAAAATGATTTTGTCTCAGGCAGTGAATCGTTGCAGGGCTCATGAGCAATGGTTTTACTGATACTGAGTTTGGCAAGGTATTTTGCTCAGCTTTTCATTAGTGACGGCTTCTATGTGGTCCTCATAACATGAAGCACCTTTCACAGTGATTTGTCTGATTATTTTGTGCCAATCTTAATTTTGTTTTCAGCTATTGGGATTTTGTGAGGACACAGATGTCCAGCTGAAATTCAGAGCCTCACATATAAAAGCACATAATGATTTTGTCAAGCCTAAGAGTTCAGGCATTTTATTTATGAGAAATGCAGCCTTATAAAGCAAAAAGTCATGCCAAATCTTTACCTGGAGTTCATATATTTTGTTCAGAGTGAATAAGAAATTGAACTTGCAAAGAAGCTGCAAAATCCACCCCAACTGAGCACAATTATAATAAAAAAAAAAAAAATCAGTGTATCAAGTGTCGTTGGTATATGGGCCGGACGCTTTGCTATGCAGATAAGCAGTAGCCTTCTTATAATTTGGGACATTAATTGGATAAACATGGTTATTTCGTATAGCTTAGCCTACCTATATGTCTTGCAATTGCATCATATGGTCGTCTACAGGCATTATAACACCTGACAGCAGCTACATGTATTAATGTAGGGTTTCACTGGTATATTGTAATGCTACCACTGGTATTCTTTGTCTTCTTTCACATATGTAGTTTTTCACATGTTGATTTTTTTTTTTTTTTTTTTTCTGTGCACTTCTGCTGCCTCGTTCATGAAAGGTCAACCTGCTAGCTACATTGTGTCACACATAATCTGGAGTTCACCAGGCTTCACAGGCCGGACAAAATAATGTTTCTTGGTGCTACAAAAGCAATTTTCAATGCACACAAATCTACCTTTCCTGTTAACCATCACCTGCTGATCATATCAAAACTTAGAATAAAGCTATGGTTGTATGTGATAGTCTTAACTCTTTGTAGTCTTAGGTGTTTCAGGGCCAGTTTGGACTGAGTCAACAGCATTCCTTGGTTTGCTGTGGGCACAATGCTGTTGACCTGGACCATTCTTGTGGTCGCTGTAACTGTAGGCAGCTGTTACTTCAATGACAGCTTGGTTTACAAAGAATGCAAGCAGCTGCTGGTGCTAGCCATATTCTGTGCCCACAATAATCATGATGGTAAATACAGGATCTACCTTCATATATGTTGTGACCTTGTTTAACTCTTTCTCCGCAAGAAGTGACTGTAGTCGCAGTCCAATATGGCTCCCAAATTATGTGACATTTGACCTTTAAAATTACCTTCTGACTACTGCTCCTCAAACTGACTTTACTGAAAGGTGCGTGATGTATGTAAGTAGTTTTTTTTATTTCAAACTAGTGATGGCTGTGAAGGTAAAATGACCACTTATACATATACCACAGTCCTTACATTGATGCCTTATTCATATTGAGGTCTTTAACTTGACGGGACATTCACATGAACTCTTCACTGACCATGCAACAATATGCATAAACTCCTGAAGCCTGACGGGCAGGCCACAGTGCTGAACTCATCCAACTGTGGCAAAGGATTCAAAGCCCTCGGATCCCCCGTCAAAGCATGGAAACACAGCACTGTGGCCATCAGGGACAAACTTGGTAAGCTAAATGAAATCAGCCAATACCTACAGCACTAAAATGCCCAGTGGAATGTATATATTTGTGTACAGCCAAGAAAATGATAGTGTTTTCAGAAAAAAAACATTGCAGCGAGCCGTACAGCAAAGTGTGTAAAGTGAAAAAAGCAAAAGGTACAATTTTGGTATCTAGCTGGGAACGCAGTCCCGTAAACTTTTGACATGAGATGGAGAAATGCCAAATATCCTCTCATGGTGAACCACAGGAGGTTCAGCACTGTCCTTTACTCCAATCATATAAAGATGCAAATTTAAAGGACTGGCATCAAAGTGCAGGCACGTGCCTTAGCTTGGACAGCTAAAACTCTGTTTACCTTTATTTCTTGTATTTAGTTTAAAAATATGTGTTTGATTCAAAGAGCAACAATGGATCAATTTTTAGATGGAATAAATGGCAGCATTAGACACATCTCTTGTTTTGTGTGTTTTAGGTCTTTAACTCCAAGATAACTGCCAAATATTATGACCTTTGACCTTGAAAGTGACCTTATGACCTTGAAACTGAGCTAGCAAAATGAAAACCATGATGTATATTGTTAGTCCTGTCAGGTTGAAATAGATACCATGCAACTTTTTAGGTACAAAATGTAGTATCAAATTAAAATAGTTGAAAAATATGCTTAGAAATTTAGCCACCAGAGGTTAACCTGGGTAGAAATGTAGCAGTGAAAGAGTTAACAAATGTCCATTAAATCCTTCTGTAGATATTGCATAGAACAGAATTCTATTTGAAAGGCCTCGTGATCCTGAAGCTTTTTGATCCTTGTTAATTATTAATCATGGAGGAAATTAGCCATGTAAGTCAAATTTTGAAGGGTCATTTATTATACTGTAACAGTGACACTGTTACTTAGCTTTTTATTGCATGCTCCCTTGTACTTTAAGTTGACGTGTATTGATTGAAAGTCATGCCAGTAAATCATTCGGTGAAGCCATAGTAAGATTTGATTGACAGGACATGTAATGTCCGCTGCTAATCTGCCACAATTTTACAAGTTATTTGATTTCTTGACACCTGTTATTGTTAGTAACTTGCCTGCATCACTATGGTTCTTGTTTGTTAAGATTCTGTTCTGTAATCTTGAATGGAACATTGATCTGTGCCGCTAAATCGGCTGCTATGACGCCATCTTGTTTGTTGACATTTTTGTGTAACTATACGATAACAAGGCTATTTACATTTCTCAGAAAGTTGGCTATTTAGGCCTTATAAAGTTGTTTTTTTACACAAACTGTATTAAAAAAGTATCTGTTAGGGTAAAGACTAAAACTAACTTTACTGTTGTGAAGTTTTAAGGTACTTGGTTTTGTAGTTTTAAAGATTAAGGTGACAAAATGATCTATCACAAGTCAAGGAACACGGAACAGTGTTTTGGGGGCTCTGGGGAGGCTACATAAGGCGAGCAGGAGCTGTGTTTGGCATTCTGGCTCCGACAAGCCACTTGCTTTAGTTGGTATGCATCACTTTCCCTTTGCTTCAAAATGCATTCCGTAGTTTATGGAAACAAATTACTTTAGTTGAACAGCAAATTTTGTATTCCTAAGATGCTCAAACAACATTTTCATTTAACTTAAACTTTGCCATTGGGAACCCTTCCGTGTACCCATTGTTAGCATGTATTGCTGACTGTGACTGTGTTCCATGACTGATTTTCCAATACAGGACGAGGTTACAGGCCAGAAATATTAGGATTTAGTTTCATTTAATGGGTGAGCGGCACGACTGAGGATGACTGACAAAGCTGTGAACATGAGTGAATAAACGAGGATTCCAATGTTTTCTCAACTTTACATCACCGGCTTCTTCCTCAATTGACCAGAAATTCTGGTCCTGGGACTGTTCCCATAGCCCTCGCTTCCGGCTATGCAGAACAGTCCCTGGATTGTTTAACAGAATTATTTCATTTTCTATTTGATTGATATCCCATGATGACCAATTAGTCCCATAGGCCTACTCCCTAATGAACAACGACTAACCAAAATTCTGGTTGATGTGGAATTCTATTGTGGCCCTATGGAAGCCTTCCGTGATCCTGGCCTGGGTTCATGGAACGCATTCTGCCCACCCTGAACTGAAGACGGTCCCAGGGAAACGTTCCCAATGACCGACAGTATACAGATACCAGTAAACTAAATGAGACGACTTTTAATTGAACATCAGCAGATTTATTCATCATTAAATTACATTCAGGAGAAAGAACCATCTAATAAGACCACACTTTCTACACTACCACTTCAACTTGGTTTAGTGATGAATGTCTGCGTGATCGTTGAGTCTTGAGAATAGGTGGCCACATAACTGATGAGCCTGATAGTGGACAAATGGGAAAGAAAATGGTGAGACTGACCTGTTCATGATGAGAGTTTTACAATCTTTGGCTAAGTGTGAAAGATCCATGATTTGTATGGATCCTGATATGATAATCCCTTGCCTGAATAGATAATCTGTGAATCTCTGAGAATGGCTTCCCTGGTAACTCCATGATTGATTGATTAAATTCTGATCGTAAATCATATTACTGAGGTGGTGGTTACATTGGTGGTAGTGGTTTGGGATGAGTGTTTTTAAACCTTTCCCCCTTGAATTAAGACTCAGTCAACAGCTTTCCTTGGCATGGGTAAGTGCCCAACCCATGCCAAGGAAAGCTGTTGACCTGGGGCATGTGATCTTGATAAGTTTCATGTACATTTCTCAGTCAAATTGTTTTTCATAACTGTTGAAATTAGTTGAAAACACTGACGCAGACAACATTTGACCACTAGCCGGTTTGAGGGGGAAAGGGTTAATAATCATCCTTTCGAACCCCGCCCAGTGGCAGTAGCATGGACACTGTCCGGGAGGCATTCCAGTGTAGGCTTGCATGTGTGCCTGGTGAAGAAGGGCACAGCGTTCTGTAGTGATGGAAGGCGTTCTGTGGAAGCAGAGCGCATTGTGTTCCGTGGGTCCCATTGCATGCCACAGCATATGCAATGCAACAATCATGATCTGTTATCGAATGAAAATAAAGTATCCATGATAACCAGGAATGAATCCATCCACATGTCCACTTGAATTGGTTGTCGCTTTGATCTGAAATGAATCTTCCGCCTGTTTGATCAATCTGAGCACCTGGCACTGTTCCACAGGGCAAGCACATCAATTACGCTGGTCTGGTTCCTATCATTCCCATCTGAGGGCGATAGCACCTTGTCCACCTGTATAGATGGAACCATCCATAAATCAGCTCCATAAAAGTGGAAGAGATTTCACAACGCAGCAATAGCAGTTGGTTCCCATAAATCAGCATCCCAAAAGTTATGATGTTTCATCTACAGAGGTATCCATATATAAATCAGCCCCACAAAGTTGTGATGTTTCATCTGTAGAGGTATCCATACATAAATCAGCTCCACAGAAGTTGTGATGTTCCAGCTGTAGAGGTATCCATCCATGCATCAGCTCCACAGAAGTTGCAGTTTCCCCTATAGATGGGACCATTCATAAACCAGCATCCCAAAAGTTGAGATTTCACCTGCACATGGGGGCCATTCATAAACCAGAATTCCAAAAGTTGAGATTTTACTGTGGATGGAACTATTGAAAAATTAGCATCCTGAAAAGTTGTGATTTTCTCTCATACAGATGAGACCTTCATCGATTGGCTCCACCCGATTGTTTCAATATGAGTGTGTGTGGAGATGGAACATCAGTGTATGCAAATTGGTCCAGGTTTATGGTGGAACAGGAATTATTATTTTTACAATTATTTAATATATATATATATATATATATATATATCAAATCAAAAAAATTAAAGAAAGAAAAAAAAAGAGGAAAAAAAAATAAAAGAAAAAAAGGAAAAAAAAAATATGAGAATTACAAACACTGTTCCAGGTAAAAGATGGAACAGAGGGTGGACGAAGAAATTAGTTTCAGACTACCCCCACCTCATGATTATGCAAGGCAACAGGCTAATGACATTAGAAGACATGGGCAAAATTTGTTTTGGACAGATGGAACAACACACAGCCAGTGCCACAGTGCCCATTACCATATCCCCCCCCCCCCCCCCCCCCCCCCGCTTCGTGGGCACGGTATAATAAATGATGTATCATGTTCATATACAGCACATCAACTTTGGCCCAATTTGACCAAGAAAGAGTTAATATAAACAGGAAAGGATTCAGTTTGCTGTGTATCATTGCTCACCTGAGAACCTGGCCGTCCACTTGTCCCTGTGGGTCCGGGGGCTCCTGGTGGGCCCTATACACAACAGACACATATGGTACAGCGTCAGCTAAAAATACCTCATGTCTGGCCCATGATAGTCACAGCATGCTTAAAGATTTAATTGTACAAGTCATATCCAAGCACTTAAAATGCCAACCTGGATCTTCCTTCTCTTTACTTGTGCTGAAAAACATGGTAAAAGTAAGTCAGTTTCCCTGTTCCGACCACCTGGTTGCCACGATAGATCTGGTGAACAATTAAACTGCAGTCCCTTTCACATTCTGCTCATTCTATGCACCATTAGTTTTACTGTTTATCAGTAATTTGAAGGTCCCACATGGAACTACATATTGTACATGTGTATGATTATAAAAGACACAGCTCTTGTTGCAAGTTTTAAACAGCTGTCATCAGCTTGTCCACTTTTGTATTTAAAGTGACTCTTGGGTAAATTACTATGTGGTCCATCTGATTAACACAGATTTCCATGCAGCCTGCCCTGATTTTCACTGTGCCTTTGCTTTAATTTAAATATAAAATCCTAAATCAAGTAAGCTGTCACATATCACGTGATAACAAAACAAACACAAGAGGATCATGATGATCCTGTGCTCAGCTGACATACATCTGCTTATTTAAAAAACAAGAGGACTGTGACAGTCCTGTGCTCAGCTGACATGCACATAGACCTTGCGATTTTTTAAGATTTGCCCCCAAAAAGAACAAAGAAATTCAGAAAAAGTCCAAAAATCAATGGGGCGTGACCATTTGAACAAATCTGGTAGAGACCCACCCAATGAACATTGCCACGAAGTTTGAAGTTAATTGGGACAACAGTTTCAGAGAAGAAGTCAAAAATGTGAATTAGCATCAGAATCTCCATTGACTTACATAGTAATCAATAGGAAAGCTGCATTGACCGAAAAGTACCCAAATGGAAAAAATCGTTAAAAGTCAGGAATCTGCAGCATAGCCACATAGTGAACAACTTTGTTTGACCCTTCTGCAAGGAACATATCCACCATGTTTCAGCTTAATCTGAGTGACGGTTCCGGAAAGGAAGTAAAAAATAGCTACAATACACAAAAAAATCATACAAAATTAGAAAACAATCACAGCGCCACCTGGTGAACAAATTAGGAACTAGGGGTCCCTAGGTGTCTTCCTGTGTGCTATCAAAGCAATTGGGTAAGCCATTTCATAGAAGAAGATTTTTTAAGATTTGTCCCCCCCCCAAAAAAAACCCAAAAAATTCATTATAAATCCAAAAATCACTGGAGCATGACCATTTGTGTTTCTGTGTGATATCAAAGCAATTCAGTGAGTTTTTTAAGATTTGACCCCCAAAAAGAACAAAAAAAATCATTAAAAGTCCAAAAATCAGTGGACCGGGACCATTTGAACAAACTTGGTAAAGACTCACCCAAGGCACATCCTCCGCAAGTTTGAAGCTAATCTGGCAGACGGTTTTGGCCAAAAAGTCAAAAATATGAATAAGCATTAGAATGTCCTTTGATTTCCACAGTAATCAGTATTAATTTGCAAGAAATTCCCATGTTAAAAAAATCCATTAAAAATAAAAAAATCTGTGGACCGTGACCATTTGAACAAACTTGGTAGAGACCCACCCAAGGTACATCCTCCCCAAGTTTGAAGCAGATCTGGCAGACGGTTTTGGAGGAGAAGTCGAAAATGTGAATTAGCATTAGAATGTCCATTGATTTCCACAGTAATCAGTTGGAAAGCTGCATTTACCGACAAACACCTGAATTTAAAAAATCATTAAAAATCAGGAATCCACAGCAGTGCCACCTTCTACAAGGAACATATCCACCAAGTTTTAGCTTAATCTGAGTGACGGTTCTGGAAAAGAAGTCGAAAATAACAAAAACACACAAAAAATCATAAAAAATTGGAAAAAATTTGCAGCACCATCTGAGTGACAATTCTGGGGAAGAAGTCGAACATAGCAAAAACACACAAAAAATCATAAAAAATAGGAAAAAATCGCAGGGCCACCTGGTGAACAAATTAAGAACTAGGAGTCCCAGGGAGTGTCCCTGTGGGATATCAAAGCAATTGGGTGGGCGGTTTCAAAGAAGATTTTTTAACATTTGCCACGAAAAAGAACAAAAAAATTCATTAAAAATCCAAAAATCACTGGAGCCTGACCATTTGAACAAATATGGTAGAGATCCACCCAATATACATCCCCACCAAGTTTGAAGTAAATCTCGCCAAAACTATTCAAGTTATGACCATTACAAGAAATTCCCATGTTAAACTTTCCTATCATTTAACATCAGCTATCAGCAGCATTCCCATATAGTGACCAACTTTGTTTGACCCTTCTACAAGGAACATATCCACCAAGTTTCAGCTTAATCTGAGTGACGGTTCTGGAGAAGAAGTCGAAAATAGCTATAACACACAAAATTTCATAAAAAAATAGGAAAAAATTGCAGCGCCACCTGGTGAACAAATTAAGAACTAGGAGTCCCAGGGAGTGTTCCTGTGTGATATCAAACAATTGGGTAAGCAGTTTCGAAGAAGATTTTTTAAGATTTGCCCCCAAAAAGAACAAAAGAAAATCATTAAAAATCCAAAAATCACTGGACCGTGACCATTTGCACAAACTTGGTAGAGACCCACCCAAGGCACATCCCCACCACGTATGAAGTGGATCTGGCACACAGTTTTTGAGAAGCAGTCGAAAATGTGAATTGTGGACAGACGGACGGACGACGGATGACGGATGGCCAACCCCCTAAAAGCTCAGCTGACTTATCAGCTGAGCAAAGCTTTGCCACTTAGATTTCTGATGAAATTGTGTGGTGAACTTCAATGAAAGAAATTCACTTGGCTCTTGCATTCTCTCAAAATACTATATTCTCTGAACAAAAAACATACTGTTGCTCACAATGATAATTTCTGTGCATGCAGTGTTTGCGTACGAAACAGACCAAGGTCTGTGTTTTTGCCCTTCAGCTTGGTCTGCTGAGCAGGTAAGGAAGCCACGTGTTGGTTGCTAAGAAGTATGAGAAGTGTGCCAAAGGCAAGTTGGTCACAGTTGGTTTGCTGTATGATCCCTTCTGCAAAGTAGTGCCAAGGCCACGAACTTGGAATACTAATACAGTAAATACCAGACATGTACTTTCTGTGGATCATCTTTCTACTTGAACGCAGCTGTAGCTCACCTTCTTGCCTGAGTCGCCATGCTCCCCCTTCTTGCCTGTAGGGCCTGGTAAGCCTTGCAGTCCAGGTGGGCCCAGCGGCCCTGGGTGACCCCTTGGTCCACCAGCACCCTCAATTATGAAAAAAACATGCTTCTAAAATCTGTGTATTTGACAGGAATATATTACTTCATCCTAAAAGTACTCATTAAAAGAGGATGGGAGAGGCAGAAAAATACACATGTACATTAAAAAAGGCTTTATGAGAAGTATACAATTAATTTACACCTGTACATTACACTACGTACTTTTAAGTTTCACATGAGAACATGATTTTCAGGGAATCTCTTATTGACAACATGTATAATATGTTAAACACAATTTCCAACAACAAAAAATATCAAAATTTGAGCGAAAAATATGGATGACTCCCATTGCATACATAAATTGACTGTACAGTGTACTACAAATGATGAAGTGTATTGGAGGTTGCTGTGCATAGTTACCTTTATGCCGGGCACGCCTTGTATGCCTCGCTCTCCCATTTCTCCTGCTGGTCCCTGAACACAGAAAAGAATGATTTACACATTGCCAATTAATCACAACAAAAACTAGTCCACATCCTAATTACTATGACAATTCCAGATTCAAATTCCTTGTGAAAAGATCTTTTATTTAAAGTGCCACGCGTCTGTATTTCCACTGAATTAGAAAACAGTAGGATCAAGCTGCTGACAGGCAGCTGGAGCACCACAGAGCCACTGTGTGGACAGGGTGAAGCCTTAGCCTGTTAGTGTCAATGTAGCTGTTGCAGACAGACTATTACAGCCACAGTCACTGGGACACATACATCAGAGAGAGGCAAGGAATCTGAGGAATTCTCCTGTTGAGAAAGGATAACTGGAGCCGGGTTTTGACAGCCTGTCAGCTGCCATGTTTGGCAGGATGGCCTTTGTCTCCTTTTGCCACATTAAAGATGTCCCAAATTGACAACATAAAGGTGTATGATCTTCATTTCAGGACCAAAATTGTACTTTTGCCCTTTAATTCTTCATCTTTTCAAGTTACAGTATGTGTCATGAACCCTCCACCCCCACCCCCCAGTATAACATGAATTGATATTTAATTTATGAATCCACAGCAGACATCACTAGCCCAAAGCCATCAAGACTTTAGAACTTGTTATGAATCATTTCGTCATTTGAAAGAGTTCCTGCCTGTGGCCATAACTTTAAATCTATGAGTAAATCTCTAGCACACTGGCTATGTACAGACCAAAATAGTCCTAGCGGCACAGATCACCAGAGCACTCACCCACACACACCTTCTGCACGTTTCAGTTTCTGTGTCAACTGTCACTACTCCAGTGGCATAGTTGATTACTCACATGTTTTTATTTATTTTGTTTTATTTTAATTATTTTTTTGTGGGGGTGGGGTAGTGGTGTCAGACTGAGGGTGACTAATACATGTATGTTTTTTGCACGGCTAGGGCTACATGAAGTACCTGTGCTCAAACACAATGTATTACCAAAATGTGCACTGCTTTACAACTAATATACATGTTCAGAATCAAACATACATAACGAATAAACGAAACAAATAATAAAAATGTGGAACTCCTGCTTCAGTATTTACACAGGCTACCACAGGGAGAAAATATTCTCTGTGAGCAGAAAAAACAAGAAAGATTTCAGCTGTTTTGTGTATTGTTTGTCAACATGTGTTGCATATATTGAAGTTCATTTCCCTCAAGATGTGATCAAGTGTGGTTGAAGATAAAATGATGAGTAGTGATTAAAGCTGATCACTATATACCCTCACCTTGACACCCCCTTACCCAACAAGAAAAAAAAAACAAAAACAATAATAACATTCAAATCATCAAGTAAGTAAGCCAAAGAAAGCTATCGACTCATGCCAAAAACTAGCACTCAGGCACTTATTGTAATGTCCAACCTGGCAAAGTAACTTCACTTCTGGGCCAAATATCACAGAAAAACACCTTCCTATATAATAAATTTGTATACTTGATTGACTAAAAAGCTTTTAAATGCAGAATTTGTCTGCACTAAGGACTCTACATTCAAAGATTTGCATAAACATGAGCGTTTTGGTTACAAAGGTGTTTTTGTGAAATTTTGCACATTTTCTGAAAAATATTCAAGACTAGAGGGCTGCGTGAACAGCCCATGCTCAGCTTACCTAACTTGTTCCACAAAATCAAAGTTGCAACTGAATAGACCTGTGTTGAGGTTTAGCTGAGTGCATATGACATTTAGAAGTTTTACTAAGACAGATAACTGAGCCTCCTAAAAGCGCAGCCTGACTAGGAAGTTAGCTGAACTAAAATCGCAGTGCCACCTGCTGAGCAAATTAAGAACTAGGAGACCCTAGGAGTGTTTCTGTGTGATATCAAAGAAATTGGGCGAGCAGTTTCGGAGAAGATTCTTTAAAATTTGCCCAAAAAAGAAAAAAAATCATAATAAATCCAAAAATCACTGAAGCATGACCATTTGAACAAACCTGGTAGAGATCCACCCAAGGTACATTGTCACAAGGTTTGAAGTGAATCTGGAGGACGGTTTTATAGAAGTTGAAAATGTGAACTAGCATTTGAATGGCCATTCACTTACATAGACTAAGTAATAAAAAATGCTTATGCATTAAAAAAACACACATTGCCACCTGTTGATCAACTTAAAGTCTGTGGGTCCCCAAAAGTGTCCCAATGCTACTAAAAAGCAATTGCCTCAGCAGTTTGACAGAAGCAGCATTTTGAGAGAAAAGGCAATTTTTTAAAAGATTTTGCCACAAAATGAACAATAACAACAACTAAAAAAGAAGAAAATCCAAAAATCACTGGAGGGTGACCATTTAAATAAAATGGGCACATGCCCAAAGCAGTCACAATAGCCTTAACCCATAAGAATTCTTTAAAAAGATGGCTGAAAATTGCCACACTACCTGGTGAACAAATTAGGGTCTTGGGGTCCCAAGAAGTGTTCCTGGCAATTTTGAAGCAATGGGTTGAGTGGAAAGACTTTGATGAAAAATGAACAAAAAATCATAGACAATAATAATAAAATAACTTGGGATACGATCAAGCTCACCCATGTACTGGGTAAATCTGACCTGCTTTATGGAAGTACACTAACATGTATAACATCAATGTCCCAGTTCAAGTAGTTTTCAAGGTATGCTGAAGAGTAAAATGCCTGTTTGTTGCACTGTGACCTCGGAAATAAGGTCAAGGTCACTCATGTATTATATAAGCATGACATTCATAGAGAAACATTAACATGTGCTGTCTGAGTATGGCTCTCAAAGAGAATCACAACTATGTTAAACATCCACGTCCAGGCTGAATAGTTCTCAAGTTATCATCTGAAGAGTTAAATACACCTAAGTGACCCTGTGACCTTAAGAATGAAGCCAAGGTCACCCATATACTGTGTAACTCCCACTGTCATTCCCTCAAGTGTTCCTATGCAATTTTGAATCAATTGGCCAAGTGGTTTTGGAGAAGACGATTCTTAAAGATCTGCCCAAAACATGAACAAAAAAATTCATAAAAAATATAAAAAATCACTGGATCATGACAATTTGTAGAGACTTAGTAGCGACCCACTCAAGGTACATCCCCACCAGGTTTGAAGTGAATCTGGACATCAGTTTTGGAGAAGAAGTCAAAATGGTGAATTACCATTGCAGTCCCCATTCACTTACAGAGTAATCAATAGGACTGTGTGCATTAACGGATAAGTACCCGAATTGGAAAATTCATTAAACATCGAACATTCTCAGTAATGCTATTTCGTGAACACCTTTGGTTGGAACTTCTACAATGAACATTTCCACCAAGTACCGGCATAAACTACAGGACGGTTTTAGAGCAGAAGTTGGACAAGAGGACTGTGACAGTCCTGTGCTGAGCTGACATGTGCATAATACCCTTGTGACTTTCAAAACTTACCCAAAAGAGAATGAAGAAATTCATTAAACTCTAAAAATCCATGAAGCGTGTCCACTTGAACACATCTGCTAGAGACCCACCCAAGGTACATTGCCACGATTTTTAATATTAGCTTTTAAATACAGGAGAAAATGAAATTGATGAATTTTTATACATTTTTGCCAGTATCTTCCATAAAGCTATTAGGTGATACAACAAGAATCACAAGCATAAAGGTGCCAGGATGGTTTGGTCTATGAGGGCTGTGCCGAAAAAATCACAAAATGACTTTTGTTCTCTATTTCAAATATAAACACCTAAAGTATGTGGTCACCAAACATTGTTTGAAAAAAAAATCAATATTTATATGAGAAAACTGATGAAAAACTATGACAAGTTTCAGAGGACCACTGCATGTGTATCTTCTGTTTACTTTGGTATATGGTAATGGTCCACAATGTTTGAACTGCCATCAGCCGTGCTGACCGGTCCCTGACAAAGACAAAGTCATGTGACCGCAGGGGTAAAATGGCAGCACGCTTGATTCGATGCACATATCAGTCGAACACAGACACACCAAAGGAACTAGTGTCACTTAAACAACTTTCTTTTTGCTGTTACAGTAACTTATGACATTATTGGCGATCTGGAGGTATTTTTGCACGATGTGATTTATCTGAATGGAGTGTGAACTGTGTCACAGCAGCTGTTCAACTTGACCAGGCTCCATCGTTCCCACTTCAAAGCTTAACAGGATTAAACACCTTGCGTTACTGAACAATGGACATTATTACCGTGTTTGCTAATGAATTTAATGTTTTCCAAGCTATTGTGAGCCATCTATTTGATAATGTTCACTGGGGTATATATGTGATTTCAGCCATTTTTTTCTAACCAAGGAGGCTACGCGAAAGGAGAGTCCACTCTCGCTTTTTCCGCCAGGTTGATTATCTTTGCGGCAATGGGATTATTTGATAGCGATCTAGCTGAGTGATAGGCAGACAGCGGGGGGACAATAAACACGTGCATGTGTATTACGCGGTCTGGCCGCTTTGGGCTTTTAACATCGCGCATACTCAAACTATATACCAGTTTTGAAACCTGAGGAAAACATTTCAACTTAATTTCAAATGAAACCACTTAAAAAGACTAAAAATGTATTTTAATGAGAACAGGCTTAGTGTCAATATTGACAAGAGCCAGTTGATGCTGATAGGTCTTTACATAAAATACTCGAGCCGAATATTCATATTGATGATCAACATGTGCAACAAGTTAGCTCTCAGAAATATCTTCGAATGCACATTGATTCAAACCCAAAATGGGATCTTCACATTGATAATATGGTTAAAAAAATATCTGCTAAAATTGCAATTTTGCAATCCCTAAGGAAGATTGTATCAGTGGAGACACTCAAACTTGTCTACAATGCTACAGTACAACCGCATTTTGATTGCGCTGATGCAGTGTATGATAATGGTTTAAAAACAGATCTTGACAGACTCCAGAAACTTCAAAACAGAGCTGCAAGATTAATCTTGGGGTCGTCATTTAAAACTAGCAGGAATGACATGTTTAAAAAGCTGGGGTGGTTATCACTTCACAATAGACGTAAAATGCACAAATGTATAATGTTCTTCAAATGTTTAAATGGTCTGGCCCCCAATTACTTCACTGAAAAATTCAAACTCAATAGCGACTTCCATTCTTACAACACAAGAAATGCCAGAGACATAGTAATCGAGAAAACACAAAAACAATATTTTAACAATAGTTTTAGAATATCAAGTACCAAACTTTGGAATGAACTCCCACAAGACTTAACAAGAGGGCTGTGTGAACAGCCCTTGCCTCAGCTGATCTTGACATTCATCACACTTGCAGCTCTATGAACTTGGGAAAGGATCAAGGACACCATGTTCTGAGTAAGTCTGACCTTTATAGAAGAACACTTACAAGTACAACATCAAAGTTCAAGTAGTTCTCAAGTTATAATGAAGAGTAAAATTCATGTATGTTGCACTGTGACCCCACAAACGAGGTCAAGGTCATTCATGTACTGTCTCAGCATGACCTTCATACAAAATAATTAACATGTGTAGCTAACTCAAAACAGATCTCAAGTTATCAAATAAACAGTAAATTTTGTGTCAGTTGTCCTGTGAATTAGCATTAAAATGCCCATTGACTTACATAGTAATCAATAGGAAAGCTCCACTGACTGGTAAGTACCGTAATTGAAAATCCTTAAAAATCAGGAATCCAAAGCAGTGCCACCTAGTAAACAACTGTTTGACCCTTCCACAACAACATATCCATCACATTTCAGCTTAATCGGAGGGACAGTTCTGAAAACAAGTGAAAAATAGCAAAACCATACAAAAGATTCATAAAAAAAATTGCAGCGCCACCTGGTGAACAAATTGGGAACTAGGTGTCCCCGGGAGTGTCTATGAACGATATCAAAGCAATTGGGTGAGCGGTTTCAGAGGAGAAGAATTTTGAAGGTTTGCCCCAAAAAAGAACAAACAAATTCATAAAAAATCCAAAAATCAATAGAGCATGACCATTTGAACACACTTGATAGAGATCCACCCAAGGCACATCCCCACCAAGTTTTAAGTAAATCTGGTAAATATTATTAAAGTTATGACCATTACAAGAAATTCCCATGTTAAACTTTCCTATTAAAACTTTTGTAGAGATTTTTGAAAAAAAAATCATAAAAAAATCCAAATTCATTGGAACATGACCATTGGAACAAACCTGGTAGACACCCACCCAAGGTACATTGCCACCAAGTTTGAAGCAAATCTGGATGATGGTTTTGGAGAAGAAGTCTACAATGTAAATAAGCATTAGAATGCCCATTGACTTACATGGTAATCAATAGTAAAGGTGCATTCAAAAAAAATATAAAAATCAATGGAGCGTGACCATTTGAACAACTTGGTAGAGATCCACTCAAGGTGTATCTCCACCAAGTTTGAAGTTAATCTGGATGACGTTTTGGAGAAGAAGTCGAAAATGTGAATTAGCATTAGAATGCCCATTGACTTCCATAGTAATCAATAGGAAAGCTGCATTGACCGACAAGTACCAGAATTGAAAAAATCGTTAAAAATCAGGAATCTGCAGCATTCCCACATCGTGAACACCTTTGTTTGACCCTTCTACAAGGAACATATCCACCATGTTTCAGCTTAATCTGAGTAACGGTTCTGGAGAAGAAGTCGAAAATAGCTATAACACACAAAAATTCATAACGAATTAGGAAAAAATCGCAGCGCCACCTGGTGAACAAATTAAGAACTAGGAGTCCCAGGGAGTGTTCCTGTGTGATATCAAAGCAATTGGGTAAGCGGTTTCGGAGAAGAAGATTTTTTAAGATTTACCCAAAAAAGAACAAAAAAATTCATTAAAAATCCAAAAATTACTGGACCGTGACCAATTGTACAAACTTGGTAGAGACCCACCCAAGGCACATCTCCACCAAGTTTACAGTGAATCTGGCTGACGGTTTTTGAGAAGAAGTCGAAAATGTGAATTGTGGACGACGGACGGACGGACGGACGACGGACGGATGGACGACGGACGGACGGACGGACGACGGACCTTCAAAAAACCTGCTCGACAATTGTGTCTTTTAAGAACAAGATGTTTAACCATTATTTGGCAAAGGTACAGTTTGAGTAACTGACTAGCTTTTTACCACTCTATGGACTATATTCATTATGTTGTATCTCTAGTTACAATTTGTATATTTTAGTTTTTGTATTATATATTTTATATTGTCGTATTTGAATGTATGAACATGTGTGAGTGAGTGAGTGTGGGCAATTCGGCCACCAAAAATAGTACATGTACTAAGTGTGTCACCGAATTAAATAAAATTTTGACATGACTTGAATCAGTGGATTTGATATTTCGTAAGTCCTAGCAGCACCTTAGCTAGTTGTAAGGGAGTACATTTGAACATGCTCTGAACATCAGTTGCCATCGTTTGCGAGTGTATTCAACCACACCGCAAGCCAACATTCATCAGCTCACCATTTGCCCATATTGTCTATTTATCTGCAAGCGTGTACATTTTATTGCAGGGAAACTTCAATACTTGCAACTGGTTATTTCCATTTTGTGTTTAAAAGGATTATTTCCCTCTCACAGGGATAAAAATCTAACAAGCCCCCATCTTTGTTGCAATTTGAATGATAAAGTCTGAAATTTACACAAAAACCTAGGTAACTGTCCGTTTGCGGCCTCAATGTTTCTCTTCGACCACCATGATATTTTATACTGCTGGAAAGCTCAGGAGTTTGTTTCTTTGTGTAACAAGCTCTCCAATTGTTTAAAAATAAAGAATTCTTGGGATATCTCTAAAAACTGGTGTAAAGTTCGTCATTGTTCTAGTCCAGGGAAGTTTCAAGGCATGTCATTGGTAAATTTAGTCACGTGACAGGCACCATCCAACCAGGCGCTTCTAGTCCCATGTGTTCCCAGCATGTCCCCAATAAATATTCAGAGGATGAACACGGCACGTGCACGTACAAATAACTGGATCTAGGACCTATTTTCTTTTGCGTTGTAGTTTCACAAAAGACTTGAATTGAACAAATTGTGAACGCAGAGTAAGGCACAAGTGAAAAGTTGTGATGGAAAGCAAAAAAGAAAAATATGTTGATTCATCACCACACAGTAACAAAGCCCTGCGAACACAATGATGACTGTGTTGTTATCGTTCTGGGTGACTGCTATATGTTGACATGACACATTAATATTGGAACAATGAGCTAAAATTTAGTTTCACTAAAAAGTTCAAATGGAACAAGTCTGTAGCACAGAACCAGATACGAGTAAAATCCATAACCCATGACAGAAAAAAATACGGGATGTTACGGTAAATCATGCCCGTGATCATGCAGACTCTTGTATTCTGCCGCCCATGTTGTTTCGCAAAACTGTAGCTGCACTAAAGGCTAGACATTTTACATCTCCAAGGGTGCCTAACCTTTGGGTAGACTGACCTGGAAAATGCACAGCAATATTAATCATGTAATTTGTGACAAACTTTCTGGTGGTCACTTTCATTGAAACTTGATACAAAAAAGCCCTTGCACGTTCAATCCTACATGTTGCTTGTTGCGCAAATAATTAACCAATTGCCTTGTGGCGCATGCTGACAGTATACAGCCTTCCCAGGTCAAGTGTTCTCAGATTATAAAGCCTGCCACCCAGGTGAATATTGCAAAACAAACTGTCAAACCACATGTGGACCCAATTGCCGGCTGCCATTTTGAGACATTGTGTTGTCAGGGCCATGGTCGGGTGACCTTGTAATCACTTTATGTCCTCCCTTTGATCCTTGGAAGCGGCATGTGAAACCACAGTGCCAAAACCAACATTGCGTCTGGCTTTACAAAATTTGAGATAAAAAACTTGATTTTTATACCACAAAACAACAATGTATCTTTGCAAAAATATATCAAAGTTGAAGATTCTTATTTACACCACTCGTACTGAAAAGTTTGATTGGAAGTAATGGGTTACTTTCACACGACAGTCTGTTCCTTGTAAAAATAAGAGCCATGACCTTTGGAAGCGATTTTCTCGGAAGTCCATTTTCACAAGATCAATCAATTTTTAAAATGACATCAATCAAACACGGATAGATATATCCTCTCAAAATAAATGGGTAAAGCAAGATAAACGTCTAACTTAAGAACCATATTTTTATTTGGCCTTTCAACTCTTCCTTCTGTGACTTTTGGAGCTCAAAAAATGAAGAAACTATATAACATCACGGTACCAACTTCAAAATTCCACAAAATTGTATAAAATCAATTGTACCCCTAGACAAAAATTTGGTTCCTGGGGAGTACAGGGCCAATGATTTTCCATTCCAAAATAATAAGAATTCCGCTTCATCAGCAAAAATGTTTCAAATTTGGTTCCTGGGGAGTACAGGGCCAATGATTTTCCATTCCAAAATAATAGGAATTCCGCTTCATCAGCAAAAATGTTTCAAATTCCGTTTCACTGCTATATATTTATATATATATCAAATGAGAAAAAACATCAAATACCGTTTCAAGGATGAAAAAAATGCACAATTCCACTTCGGTTTTGGAAAAAACAGAAAATTATTGGTCCTAGGAGTGGTCTTTATTATCATTTCAGATAGTTTGCAGATCAACAAGTAGCCGCTGACGCTAGCCATATCCCCCGCCCACAGTAATCATGGTGGTTAATACACATGCCTCATGACAGAAATTTCAGTTCAAGGTTTCCCACTAATGACCCATTTATTAATTCATTTGGGCTGTTTAAACATAGAATTTTCAAAAAATTTTCATTAAATCTTATGTAACTGATTTGTTATTAATACAGAACTACCCATTAGTAGTGATTACATTGGCTGTGAAATACAGCAAGTTTATATAATAAATAGGCCTATTTTTATTGCTGAAACGGGACAACGAAGATCTGACCAGTTTTCAGGTGTGAGGCAATTAATAGCATGACTCTTTCACATCACGTCGTTATATTTGCGTTTTACTTGAAGTTGAACAGCTGGTTTCATCAGTTTGATCTGATCAGTCCGTCAGGTAGGCCTCGTCGGGTCAGTTGTAAGACCAGGCGCTGTAGGTAAGTGTGGGATGGTTTATTATTTTATTATTCAATTTTGCTAGGCCTAATTATGAGTGTTAGGTGTAGTTTCATCATATTTATGTCCTGTGGGCTACGTTTTTAAGTAGACCTATTAACTAAGGAACATCATATTCCCTTTATTCAGTAATACATCAGCTCGGGATGTTTGTATTGGAAATGCAAACATGGTGCCGCCAGTTAGCAGAATGACTTGTCCGGGGATTAATGGCACCGAAACAAGTCTTGCGCTGGTTCCCCGCTGATGACCTGATTTTGTAAAGGCTAATAATGCCTAAAACTTTCTTCAAAATTTCAAATTTTATGAATATGATTTGTTCCTTTCATAAATTAATTTGCTATTATGATTTAGAACAATACAGTGTTTCAGTGAATGGTACGGAATAGGACTTTGCTCTTAGAACATCGGACTTGATAGTGTTCAAACGGTACATGGGCTTACAGAATTAGGTTTGTTAAGTTTCTCTTTGTATTAAATAGAGCTATCACTTATAGTTGCAAAGATATGCTCCAGACAAAATTGTATTGGGATCTTGAGCTTGCTTAATGAACTTCGTTAATTAATAAACAAATAAAGGAAAGTAATTAGCCACATAAATTTATGCCTAAACACACCTCCTACTTCTGGTCTACCAACCCTGAAAATCTTAAAGGGTTACCACTTATAATTGCAAAGTTATACTCCTGATAAAATGTATTGCATCTTGAGCTTGCCTAATCAACTTTGTTAATTAATATATTAATGAAGGAAAGTAATAAGTCAAAAAAATTTTCTGCCTATGCACACCTCCTACCTCTGGTCTACCAACGCTGAAAATCTTAAAGGGTTACCACTTTTAGTTGCAAAGTTATGCTTCACACAAAATTGTATTGTATCTTGAGCTTGCTTAATGAACTTTATTAATTGATTAATCAATGAAAGTAATTAGCCACGCAAAACAGTGCCTATGCACACCTACTACCTAAGGTCTATTAGCCATAAAAATTTCAAAGGGTTGGTATTAATAGTTTAGAAAATATGGCCTGGACAAAATTTCTCTTGCTTAACAAACTTTGTTAATTGATTAATTAATGCAAGTAATTAGCCACACAAAACAATGCCTATGCATACCTACTACCTAAGGTCTACCCACCATAAAAAATTCAAAGGGCTAGCAATAATAGTTTAGAAGATATGGCCCGGACAAAATTTGTCTTGCTTAACAAACTTTGTTAATTAATTAATTAATGCAAGTAATTAGCCACACAAAACAATGCCTATGCACACCTACCACCTAAGGTCTACCCACCATAAAAATTCGAAGAGGTAGCGTTAATAATGTGGAAGATATGGGCCGGACAAAATTTGTTTCGGATGGAAGGACAGACACACACACGGACGATGCCCATTACCATATCCCCTCCTCCACTTCGTGGGCGGGGGATAATTATACTAATTAGCAGTATTAGAAAATTTAAATCTTGAACATCTTCAAAACTATTATAGATAGAGATGTCATTTCAATTTGTACTAGGGGGTTGTAGACAATTGCACGTCTAATGAATTTAAAACAAAAGTTGTAGCAATTTAAATTATGCTAAGTAGCACCATTAGAAATTTTAAATCCTGAATAACTGCAAAGCTATAACAGATTGAGATGCCATTCCAACTTCCACTCCTGTGTTATGGAATAGTTGTACATTATCATACCAACTTGCTTTGAAGACACACACACTTATTTGCTTTGCAGCAAATTATCTTTTGTAGTTGTATATTCATTTTCTACAATAAAGTCAATCTATGTCCACAACTGTACAAAAAAACAAATATTTCTGACACACTCACTGGTGGACCGGGTGACCCTCTGAGACCTGGTGTTCCCCTGCTCCCTGGGGGACCCTGAAATGAAAAGATAAACAATTTGAAATTGTAAATGCATGCATTGTTATTAGCCCTTTCCCACCCATGTCACTCCAAAACACCCCTCCCTTTTCTAAAAAGCAAAAATCGTAAATATTCTAATGATTGTCCTTTTTCGTTTGCAAAAACAGTGTTATTCAATTGAGATTATTGGTCTGAATTTCAGTCTCAAATTACGAAGATTTCCTAATAACACAGTCTGTAAAATTTAAAAAAAAAATGTAGGTATTGAACAAGATTTTAACTAAAAAGTACACCTGAAAGTAAAGGTGCAATTAATAGCTCTGGCCAAACATAGAAGTGCAAGTAACAAAAACACTGAGGATGGCCAACTGTATCTGTGATACAATGTACCACTGTAAAGACAACTGTGCATATGATACAATGTAGCACTGTAACTACAACAGTACCTGTGATACAATGTAGGACTGTACCTACAACTGTACCTGTAATACAATGTAGCACTGTAAATACAACTGTACCTGTGATACAATGCAGCACTGTAAATACAACTGTACATATGATACAATGTAGCACTGTACCTACAACTGTACCTGTGATACAATATAGCACTGTACCTACACCTGTTGCCTGCAAAACAGACCCAGTTCCGTGTTACTACACTTGGAGTAGACATAATACGCAGCTAGGGTCCACTTTGGAGGCAACTACAACTGTACCTGTGACACTATGTACATGTACAATTAAGTCCGTCTAAAACTTAACAGCCAAATGCATTTTTTGTGTTGCAAAGTGTTGTATTGGGGTATGTAAAGGTTGTGAAAGGTTTGCACAAGATTGACAAAAGGCTTCAAATGGTTGAAACGGTTACCATTTCAACATTTTCATCAACAGGGTTGAGAAACTGTGTGAAATGGTTGTTAACCATTAGAGAAAGGTTTAAAAGTGATTAAATGCAATAAGATGAAATGGTTTTGAAATGGTTTGGAAAGTATTTGAAAAAGGTTTGCCTTTCACTCAACTGGTTGGAAAAAGGTTGCAAAAGTTGATGCGTTTGGTGACTGTTAAGTTTAACGCGGGCTTAACTGTACCTACAAAAATGTGTACAATGTAAAATAAATGTGTAACCCTACATTGTGTGATAAGAAAGTTAAACCCTTACCTGTTCGCCTGGCTCTCCTCGGGCTCCTTTCTGTCCAGGGGGACCCAGGTCTCCCTGGTAAAACAAATCAACACAGAGGAGCTTCAAAGATTGAAAGCACAGAATAAATCAATACTACACTGCACTGCCTTTACTGGGACACCAACAGGTCCACCAACAGTCTTAATGCTCAACTCACCTTCACCATGTTTCAACATTTTGATAGCTTTTTTTTCCACAGAATACTTGTAACACTTTTTTCCATAGCCCCCCCACCCTCCCTTAGATACAACTTTCCAAACATTGAAAAACTACGATTTCCCAGTTCAGTTGACAATGGGAGATTTAGGTTCATGAACTGTTTGTGATTAGCTGATTACCTTTCCACTAACAGTGTACACCAACCCCATGTTTTCTGTTGGCAAGTTTGTGACAAGTATTAACCCTTTCCAGTCTGACCTTTATGTGGCATCCTTGTGGCCTGTATCTGCTAATCATGCATGCTTTTTGGCAAAATATGACACCAACAACCCTACTGATATTTATTTTTTCATATTTATGGAAGCATGAATTATTTGCTAAAACAATTATTGGATCTGGGATCATATATCTAACAGGTTTATTTTTGTGAGAACTTGTTACAGTAAATTTTGGCAGGTTATGTTGTTGCCAGTGAAACCAATTTCTTTCAGAATTTGTCTCAATTTCATTTTTAAAATGGCATATTATTGATTGATATGCACAAGAAAATATAACAAGGCCTGGTGGCCCAAATGCAGGGGCAAAGCATATGTAGGCCTGTAGGGCTGTTGAGCAAATTGAAATAATTGCAGGAAAGACTGTTCAGGTGTAAAAAAACACATTTTGTTGAATGAAATTTACAAAAATAACAGCCAGTTCTTTGCTTCTGTTTTAACTAGTTTATACAACAAGAGGACTGTGACAGTCCTGTGCTCAGCTGACATGTACATATACCCTTGCCATTTTTTAAGAATTGCCCCAAAAGAACAAAGCAATCAAAAAATCGATGGAGAGTGTCCATTTAAACAAAACTGCTAGAGACCCCAACCAAGGTACATTGCCACCAACTTTGAAGTCAATCTGAATGATGGTTTTGCATAAAGGGGTCAAAATATGAATAAGCATTAGAATGCCCCTTGACTTACACAGTAATCAATAGGAAAGGTGCATTTAATGGAGGGTACCCAAATTAAAAAAATCGTTAAAAATCAGTAATCCACAGCATTGCTGCATAGTGAACTGTTTTGTTTGATCCTTCCACAAAGAACCTATCCACCAAGTTTCAGCTTAATCTGAGTGACAGTTTTGTAGAAAAGGTCGAAAATAGCAATAACACACAACAAAAAAACCCACAGAAAACTAGAAAAACATTGCAGCGCTACTTGGTGAACAAATTCAGAACCAGGACTCCCTAGGCCTGTTCTTGTATCATATCAGAGCAATGGAGTCAGCGTTCTTAGAGGAGAAGATTTTTGAAGACTTGCCCCCAAAAAGAACCAACAACATAAAAAAATCCAAAAATCAATGGGCTGTGACCATATGAACAAATCTGCTAGAGACCCACCCAAGGTACACTGCCATCAAGTTTGAAGTCAATCTGACAGACAGTTTTCGCAGAAGAAATAAAAACTGTGAATTTGCATTAGAATGCCCCTTGACTTGAGCAAGCAATGGGACAGTTGCATTAACCGACAAGTTTCCAAATTTAAAAAAAACAAAAAAACAAGAGGGCTGTGTGAACAGCCCATGCTAAGCTGTAAGCTGATCTTGACATTCATCACTTGCTCTGAGTAAGTCTAACCTTTATACCAGAACACTAACATGTTCAACATCAAGGTTCAAGTAGTTCTCAAGTTATAATGAAGAGTAAAATTCGTGTATGTTGCACTGTGACCCCACAAACAAGGTCAAGGTCATTCATGTACTGTCTAAACATGACCTTCATACAGAAACATTAACATGTGCAGCATCACAGTACTAACTCAAAACAGATCTCAAGTTATAAAGTAAACAGTAAATTTCGTGTCGGTTGTCCTGTGAATTAGCATTAGAATGCCCATTGACTTACATAGTAATCAAATGGAAAGCTACACTGACCGTAAAGTACCCAAATTGAAAATCCTTAAAAATCAGGAATCCAAAGCAGTGCCACCCAGTAAACAACTTTGTTTGACCCTTCCACAACAACATATCCACCACATTTCAGCTTAATCTGAGTGATGGTTCTGAGAACAAGTGAAAAATAGCAAAACCATACAAAAAATTCTTTAAAAAATTAGAAAATAATGCAGCGCCACCTGGTGAACAAATTGGGAAATAGGTGTCCCGGGAGTGTACGATATCGAAGCAATTGGGTGAGCGGTTTCAGAGAGGAGTTTTTAAGGTTTGCCCCAAAAAAGAACAAAAAAATTCATAAAAAATCCAAAAATCAATAAAGCGTGACCATTTAAACAAACTTGGTAGAAATCTACCCAATGCACATCCCCACCCAGTTTGAAGTAAATCTCCTAAAAATTATTCAAGTTATAACCATTACAAGAAATTCCCATGTTAAACTTTCCTATTAAAACTTTTGTAAAGATTTTTGAAAAAAAAAAAAAAAATTCATAGGAACATGACCATTGGAACAAACTTTGTAGACACCCACCCAAGATACATCCCCATCAAGTTTGAAGTAAATCTGGATGACGGTTTTGAAGAAGAAGTCGAAAATGTAAATTAGCATTAGAATGCCCATTGACTTGCATGGTAATCAATAGGAAAGGTGCATTCAAGGAAAAGGAGCCGAATTGAAAATATCGTTAAAACATCAGGAATCCGCAGCATTCTCACATAGTGAATGACATTGTTTCACTCTTCCACAAGGAACATATCCACCAAGTTTCAGCTTAATCTGAGTGACGGTTCTGGCGCAGAAGTCAACAATAGCTATAACACAAAAAAAAAAAAAAACCCATAAAACATTAGAAAAAATTTGCAGCACCACCTGGTGAACAAATTAGGAACAAGGAGTCCCTAGGTGTCTTCCTGTGTGATATCAAAGCAATTCGGTAAGCGATTTCAGAGAAGATTTTTTAAGATTTGTCGAAAAAAGAACAAAAAAATCATTAAAAATCCAAAAATCATTGGACCGTGACCATTTGAACAAACGTGGTAGAAATCCACCCAAGGCACCTCCCCACCAAATTTGAAGTGGATCTGGCAGACGGTTTTGGAGGAGAAGTCGAAAATGTGATTTAGCATTAGAATGTCCAATGACTTCCATAGTAATCATTAGGAAAGCTGCACTGAAAAATAAGTACCTGAATTGAAAAAATCGTTAAAAATCAGCAATCCACAGCATTTCACATAGTGAACAACTTTGTTTGACCATTCTACAAGGAACATATCCACCAATTTTCAGCTTAATCCGAGTGACGGTTCTGGAGAAGAAGTCAAAAATAGCTGTAACACAAAAATTCATAAAAAATTAGAAAAAAATTGCAGCACCACCTGGTGAACAAAGTAAGAACTAGGAGTCCCAGGGAGTGTTCGTGTATGATATCAAAGCAATTGGGAGAGAAGTTTCGGAGAAGAAGATTTTTTAAAATTTGCCCCCAAAAAGAACAAAAAAATTCATTAAAAAATCCAAAAATCACTGGACCGTGACCATTTGAACAAACTTGGTAGAGACCCTCTGAAGGCATATCCCGACCAAGTTTGAAGTGGATCTCGCAGACAGTTTTGGAGAAGTAGAAAAATGTGAATTAGAATTAGAACATCCATTGACTTCCATAGTAATCATCAGGAAAGCTGCATTGACCAATAAGTACCCGAATTGAAAAAATCATGAAGAATCAGCGATCTGCAGCATTTACACATAGTGAACAACTTTGTTTGACCCTTCTACAAGGAACATATCCACCATGTTTCAGATTAATCTGAGTGACGGTTCTGGAAAAGAAGTTGAAAATAGCTCTAACACACAAAAATTCATAAAAAATTAGAAAATTGCAGCGCCACCTGGTGAACAAATTAATAACTAGGAGTCTCAGGGAGTGTTCCTGTGTGATATGAAAGCAATTGGATGAGCGGTTTCGGAGAAGAAGAATTTTTAAGATTTGCCCCAAAAAAGAACAAAAACAATCATTAAAAATAAAAAAATCACTGGACCGTGACCATTTGAACAAACTTGGTAGAGACCCACCCAAGGCACATCCCCACCCAGTTTGAAGTGGATCTGGTAGACAGTTTTTGTGAATAAGTCGAAAATGTGAATTGTGGACGGACACACGACGGAGGGACAATGGAAGACGGACAGATGGCCTACCATCCTGAAAGCTCAGCTGACTTATCAGCTGAGCTAAAAATAAGAAAATACTGCAGCGCCACCTGGTGAACAAATTAACAACAAGGAGTCCCTAGGTGTCTTCTTGTGTGATATCAAAGCAATTGGGTAAGCTGTTTCGGAGAAGAAAATTTTTTTAAGATTTGTCCAAAAAAAACCCCCAAAAATTCATTAAAAATCCAAAAATCACTCGAGCATGAACATTTCAACAAAACTGGTAGAAACCCACCCAAGGTACATTGCCACCAAGTTTGAAGTTAATCTGAATGACTATTTTGGACAAAAAGTCGAAAATGTGAATTAGCATTAGAATGCCCATTGACTTCCATAGTAATCAATAGAAACATTGCATTGACCGATAAATACCCAAATTGAAAAAATCGTTAAAAATCAGGAATCGGCAGCCTTCCCACGTAGTGAACAACTTTGTTAGACCCTTCTACAAGGAACATATCCACTATGTTTCAGCTTAATCAGAGTGACGGTTCTGGAGAAGGAGTCAAAAATAGCTATAACACACAAAAATTCATAAAAAATTAGAAAAAATTGCAGTGCCACCTGGTAAACAAATTAAGAACTAGGTGTCCCAAGGAGTGTTCCTGTGTGATATCAAAGCAATTGGGTGAGCGGTTTGGGAGAAGAAGATTTTTTTAAGATTTCACCCAAAAATGAACAAAAAAATGTATAAACAAGAGGATCATGATGATCCTGTGCTCTGCTGACAGGGATCTGCTTTTACAGTATTGGAACACATGGACTGCAGTCTAGATTTGTACAGATATATACATGTATGTAGAGTGGTAGCAAAGTTTGTCCTCAAAATAAATTTTGCATACGGACGGACGGACGGACAGACGGACGGACAGACGGACAACGAATGCAAACAGATTCTATAAGGTCTGCTGATGGTAGTACATGTATTATCAATTGACATACCTTGCTGTTTCAATGGCTGCCGGTGTACAGTGGCAGCACTCACTTACAGTCACAAAGTCTGATATCGCATAACTTTGTCAAAAATTAACATATCCACATTATTTTTTGCAAACTTTCATTGTCCAATGTCCAACTATATTTTGATAAATTTTTAAGCAATTCTATCATGTTGTTCTGGAGAAGAAGTTGAAAATAGCCTTAACACGCAAAAATTAGTAAAAAAATAGGAAAAAATCGCAGCGCCACCTGGTGGCCAAAGTGAGAACTAGTTGACCCCAAGTGACCCTATGTGCAATATCAAAGCAAGTGGCCAGGTAGTTCTTGAGTTGAAGAAATTGTATTTTTTTTCAAAAAATAAATTAAAATATTCATTAAAAATAGAAAAATTATTGCATCATCATCTCCTTCGCAAACTTGGTAGAGGTTCACCTGGGCAACATCCATGTGCAAAATTAAAACATTCCATACAGCGGTTTTTGAGAAGAAGTCAAAAGGGTAAATACAATAGTGTAATATATGCACTGTATTGCCATATATATATATACATATATATATATATATATATGTATATATGTATATATATATATATATATATATATATATATATATATATATATATATATATATATATATATATATATATATAGCTGCAGCACTTCCTTACAGTTGCAAAGTTTGATATCCCATAACTTTGCCTAAAATTAACATATCCATCTTATTTTAGCAAACTTTCATTGTCTAATGTCCAACTATATTCTGATAAAATTTTAAGCAATTCTGTTCAGCCATTCTGGAGAAGAAGTGGAAAATAGCCTTAACAGGTAATAATTCATAAAAAAATAGGAAAAAAATTACAGCGCCACCTTGTGGCCAAAATAAGAACTATTTGACCCCAGATGACCCTATGTGCAATATCAAAGCAATTGGCTTCATAGTTCTTAAGATGAAGAAATTTTAATTTTTTTCAAAAAATAAATTAAAAAATTCATAAAAAATAGAAAAATTACTGCATCATCATACCCTTCGCAAACTTGGTAGAGGTCCACCTTGGGATCATCCATGTGCAAAATCAAAACATTCTATGTAGCGGTTTTTGAGAAAACCTCCAAAATATAAAAAGTCTAACAACAGACGGACGGACGGACAGACAGACGGACGACGGATGCAAACGGATTCTGTAAGCTCTAATGACTGACAAGTCAGCAGAGCTAAAAATCCAAAAATCACTAGACTGTGACCACTTATACAAACTTGGTAGAGACCCACCCAAGGCACATCCCCACCAAGTTTGAAGTGGATCTGGCAGACGGTTTTTGAGAAGAAGTCGAAAATGTGAATTGTGGACGGACGGATGGATGACGGATGGCCTACCCTCCTAAAACCTCAGCTGACTGACAAGTCAGCTGAGGTAACAAAAATACCGTTCAAAGAACGCAGTACTCTTCGGCCGCCTTCAATCTCTTTTGCTGTAAGTGAACAAGAATAGTGTCCCATAGTATCAGGTATAGTGTATGATCAGAAAGCTGCTGGTAGCCTGTTGTGCAAGAGATCACGGCCATTTTGCCACTCAGCAAATAATTTCACAAATGGAGATCTTGTCATAAATTCAAAAAATACTACTATTGTACACTTGCCCTTTGACCTCAAAAACATTACGTCAAATATAGAGGTATGACCATGATTTTCAATAGCCTTCTAGATCACCCTATGATGCTTCTTCTGTTTTAAGATTTAGATTTCTAGATGCACAATGTCACTCAGCAAGCTTGTGACCCCATGTGTGACCTTGAAAATTAGGTCAAGGTCAATTATGCTTGCACACAGAGCAAACCTTATAGTGGTGTACTATCATATGCAATTTGAAAGTCCTGTCTCAAAAGCTTCTGAAGTTATAGTGGTAAACAAAATTTCAATGAATAGGTCACTGTGACCAAGATACTTGACCTAGTGACCTACTTTTGATTCATGACACATTCTTTGGTCGTGATACATGTGTGTATAAAATTTCATGTAACTGACTGAAAAACTTCCTTACTTATACCAATACCACCATTGTGCACTTGACCTTTGACCTCAAAAAGTAGGTCAAATATACAGCTATGACCTCGATTTTCCATAGCCTTTTAGATCACTACATGCAGGCTTTCAATAGTTAGAGTGGTAACGTTGCTTAGCACATGTGACTACTGTGTGACCTTGAGAATTAGGTCATGGTCAACTATGCTTGCACACAAAGTAAGCCATATAGGAGTGTACTATCATGTGCCATTTGAAAGTCCTGTCTCAAAAATTTCTGAAGTTATGGTGGTTAAAACCATGGGACAGACGGATGGACGGATGGACAGACGGATGCACGGCACTGCGTACGACAATATCCGTCGGCCTCATAAGGCCAAAGGGTAAAAATCGTTAAAAATCAGGAATCCATAGCAGTGCTACCTATTGAACATCTTGACTTGACCCTTTTGACAAGAAACATAACCACAACGTTTCAACTTAATCTGAGAGACGGTTCTGGAGAAGTCACAAGTAACAAAAACACACAAAAATTCATGAAAAAAAAAAAATTGGAAACAAAATTGCAGCGCCACCTGGTGAACAAATTCAAAACTAGGAGTATTCTTATGTAATATCAAAGCAATTGGGTCAGCAGTTGTGGAGAAAATTTTGCAACATTTGTCAAAAAAAAAAAAAAAAAAATCACTGGACTGTGACCATTTGTATAACATGGTAGAAAACCCATCCAAGGTACATTGACACCAAGTTTGTAGTCAATCTGGATGAGGATTTCGTAGAAGAAGTCAAAAGTGTGAACTAGCATTAGAATGCCCTTTGACAAACATAGTTATCAATAGGAAAGCTGCATTGACCAATAAATACCCAAATTGAAAAAAACAAGAGGGCTGTGTGAACAGCCCATGCTCAGCTGATCTTGACATTCATCACACTTGCAGATCTATGAACTTGAGAAAGGATCAAGGTCACCCATGTTCTGAGTAAGTCTGACCATCATAAAAGAACACTAACATGTGCAACATCAAGGTTCAAGTAGTTCTCAAGTTATAATGAAGAGTAAAATTCATGTATGTTGCACTGTAACCCCAGAGATGAGGTCAAAGTCATTCATGTGCTGTCTGAACATGACCTTCATACAAAAACATTAACATGTGCAGCATCACAGTACTAACTCAAAACAAATCTCAAGTTATCAGTAAATTTTGTGTCAGTTGTCCTGTGAATTAGCACTAGATTGCCCATTGACTTTGGAGAAGAAGTCAAAAATAGCTAGAACACAGAGAAATTCATAAAAAATTAGTAAAAAATTGCAGCGCCACCTGGTTGACAAATTAAGAACACGGAGTCCCTAGGTGTCTTCCCGTGTGATATCAGAGCGATTGAGTAAGCGCTTTTGGAGAAGAAGATTTTTTAAGATTTGCCCAAAAAAAGAACAAAAAAATTAATTAAAAATCCAAAAATCACTGGAGCATGACCATTTGAACAAACTTGGTAGACACCCACCCAAGGTACATCCCCACCAAGTTTGAAGTTAATCTGGATGACGGTTTTGGAGAAGAAGTCCAAAATGTGAATTAGCATTAGAATGCTCATCGACTTCCATAGTAATCAATAGGAAAGCTGCATTGACCGATAAGTACCCGAATTGAAAAAATCGTTAAAAATCAGGAATCTGCAGCATTCCAATATAGTGAACAACTTTGTTTGACCCTTCTACAAGGAACATATCCACCATGTTTCAGCTTAATCTGAGTAACGGTTCTGGAGAAGAAGTCGAAAATAGCTATAACACACAAAAATTATAAAAAAATAGAAAATTGCAGCGCCACCTGGTGAACAAATTAAGAACTAGGTGTCCTAGGGAATATTTCTGTGTGATATTAAAGTAATTGGGTGAGTGGTTTCGGAGAAGAAGATTTTTTAAGATTTGCCCAAAAAAGAACCAAAAAATTCATTAAAAATCCAAAAATCAATGGACCGTGACCAATTGAACAAACTTGGAAGACACCTACCCAAGGCACATCCCCACCAAGTTTGAAGTGGATCTGGCTGACGGTTTCGGAGAAGAAGTCGAAAATGTAAATTGTTGACGGACGACGGACGGACAGACGGACGGACGGACGGACGACGGACGACGGACAGAGGACCATAAGCTCAGCTGACTGACAAGTCAGCTGAGCTAATAAAACTCAGGAATGCACAGCAGTGCCACTTAGTGAACAACTTTGTTTGACCCTTCCAGAAGGAACATATCCACCAAGTTTCAGCTTCATCTGAGTGACGGTTATGGAGACGTCAAAAATAGCAAAAACACACAAAAGTCATAAAAAATTAGAACAAAATCGAGGCCTCAACGATCTATGATTACAAGGAGAAGAATTTCTAATTTGAAATTTACTTTTCATTTGAATTAAGAACACCGTTTCTTACGAGGAATTTGCCAACACTGTATATGTAAATTGACTGACATGTACCGATGCGGCGATAGCATCCATGACCATGGTCCTAACCCATATAATATGGGTCTCTTCCTGTCTTGAACGACCTCTCCTATGAGCGACCACCTGGTTTGAACAACCACATTTGGTCATTAAAGTTTTGGATTCTTTAATAATTTACCTCTTATGAACGACCACCTGTTAAACGCAACCAGCGACCATGCAAAATGAACAGTTTTTGCGACCACATAGCATAAATTTGAGCCATACCCGGCCACCACGCCTCAAGTCGGCCAACAAAATACATGCACGAAACTCGCCCATTGTTATAAAATTGACATGATTCTTGTCGAATTTAGTTAGTGCAAATAATAAAGGATTTCTTTCTACAGTAAATTTCCTTAAACAAGTTTTTAATTTGATCAATCTGTATCTATTCCTCCCTATTTCAAATTCTTACGAGCACAGGATCTTTCCATTTATTTACATTTTTACAACAGCAGTGAATGTAGCATACTCCGCATGTATAGGGCCTCTCCATAGCGGATCTAAGAGGATTTTGACCACTATATTTCCTTCTTTGTATGCTGGGATATTATGTTTTTTGAACTAAACCTCATAATGTTCGGCAGAAATTTACCTGTCATGGGAACATGATCGCTTGCACCATAGAGGTATAATGCGTCTTTACTCGCACTCATGATCGTCCACATCATCCATCTTAAAATGTTTCAAAGCTAAATGCACCACAAGGTTGCCCACACTCTCCCAAAATGTCCTGAACAATCTTCATCGTTTTCCCGGAGATCAACAACCCACATGGTCATAACTTTTTTACATGCAAAACCTAACCTAACCATGGCAGATAATCGCAAAGCCACAGAATGATTATTTAGTGTTCTCATTTCTTATTGAACGAGGTTTTATCATAGTATATTCTATAAAATGAACAATGATAACTTTCGCTGGATCAAAACCCCGATCAAACACATGCTTGCCTGCATGGCTCAGTGACTGACACTAACGAAGTGGGTCGATCTATTTTACCCATGGTTCAGATTGAGGTGAACATGGCACGCAAAACACACGTGGTGGATGTGGGAAAATGAGGAGTCTTATTTTGATCCATAACTTACGAATTACAGTGAGTTAGGCTCCATCGAACATGTAGAATAAAGTTAAGACAATGAGTTATGCCATCAAAACAATTTTAAGATAGTTTAAACTCATTACTTTGCATCTTGTTTACTTCTTGAAACAGCCTATCCTAACCGGCCATAACCTATTTATATGCTGAAAATTATAATCGCAAGAACCGAAAAACAAGTGACGAATGTTCCAAAATTAGTCAGTCTTCCCCGCCATCGTGTGTCATGATGAACAAACGTACAGTAGCATTGTTGCGATGAAGTATTCTGCCAATTTGTAACATTCGTACGCTAATTAAGCTTTTACTAAACAAAATTACCGCTCCACACTTTGTATCACAACCTTGTAATTAAAATCCACTTATTGTTGTCACCAGTCCACAATTTTCCTTCGTGCGCCCAGTGATGCTTCTAAACTTAAACACTGGTCAACATGTGCGAGTCCAGCTTTTCCTTTGTTTAATGGTTGACCTTGACCATGTTGACATGTGATAGCCTCGTGGCGACCGTTGTCACAGGAATACAGCTCCGTTTAGTACAAAATGACTCCTCTCAATGCACCTCAAACTTTATATATTTTTATAGTAACTTGAATATTTTGTCCCGTTTCTTTTTTATTAGGGATAGTTATTAAGAACATTGACACTAAATTCTAGCTCTGTCTGGTTGACTATAAACCTCCCCACATGGCACAAAATTTATTTCAACCGTCAACACAAACTAGGGCAACTATACCATTTCTGTAGCGGTCCTTTACAAAACTTTCACGACTCTTGATACGACCCCTCAACAGTAAAATAACGCTTTTTTAAAAAGAGACAAGACACAACTTAAATAAAACATGCCGAATGAACATTTCACTCCATCTTCTCACATAGTGCAGACTTAAAATTGTATCATTTCACACATAATACAGTGTACTGTGGTCTATAGGTTACGTAACAGGTAAACAACAGGCTGGATTTTCCCCATATAAATATGCAGGGCCCTCATGGGCCCCTGCATAAAAAATGTGAGAAATTTTATTACTAACATATTTTCAAGAGTAATTTTGGCTATATTCTTTATAAAAATATACTTTTTACATCACGGGAGGGGATGATATTGTATGAATTTACATTTACGTGGATATTGACTGGAAAGTCTTAAATTATCCCTTAACCCCATGGGAAACATTGCACAGGACTGTCATCTGCTCCTCATCAGAAACAATCAAGGCAACTGGACAACAGCTTTCCTTAGCACCATGTGGGCACATTTTATTTACTGACTTCCCAGTTAAGAAAATTTGCCAATAACTGTGTAGTGTGTGATGCTTCAATGGGTTCTCCAAAGAGTTTCTGTTACCAAACTTTTTACTAACACGTAACAGTTCTTGTTTCCCTGTTTGGTACTGACAGTCTGTTCTCATGGTTACTACTGACAGTCTCTGTTCCTATGGTTACTGCTAACAGTCTGTTCCCATGGTTACAACTGACAGTCTGTTCCCATGGTTCCTACTCACCTTATCACCATCTTCTCCGGGTGAACCAACTGGTCCGCTGGGTCCTGCCGGCCCCTGTCAAACACAACAAGCTCCTATATAAATAAATCTTCACTTCTTGCAATATTTTCCCAGCAAACAGGGTTATTTATCAAAAATCATAAAAACAAAAAACAAAACAAAAAATTCCAATCATGGTTTATCATTTCTTGTAAAATGCATTTTTATAAAATTAGCTGTTTTCAAACTATGCATGGAAATCATTTTTCCTTTTTTTATAAAGTCATTTATAAGAAAATCATGAAAACCATCAGCTGAAGTTGGCATTTTTGCATCATTGCCTTCATATTGCCATGCCAAAATTGTTACTAAAAAGCAGGATGGAGTGTTTGTTTGGTGAAGTTACTGATGATGCAAAGAAGACCCTAGATCAACATTACACTGTTTACAATGCATATCCAGCACATTTAGTGAATTGGAGTCTTCTCCTGGCTCATATGGATGTGTTTTATTTACTATGCATCTTTCACTTTTACTATGGTTTGTGTGGGATGTTTCCCCCATCAAAATTGAATAATGAATAGCAAAAATAAATTTGTTGCATCACATTTATCTTGCCAGTTTTGGAAAGTTCATCACAGAACAGCATCCATGTTTGTTGGTTTCAATGCACTGCTCGGCAGTTGTCGGAAAGCAAAGTACTTGTGGGCTATCATTGGCAGCTCAAAGTGCTTCTCAATGTGGCTGATGTATGTCTGACATATACCGGAAATATGCCCCAAGTATTCAGAGTACCATGTTTGGATCGACAACTCCATAATGTTGAATGAGTTTCCAAATATGGATATTATCGTCAAATTTGACTGATTTTTACTATGAGATTAATTGGACACATATAAATTTTAGCCAATGGAAGGAAAGTATCCCAAAATAGAACAGATTTTGGGCTAAACATTCCAGGCATTTTTAAACAGACATGGCGCTATGGGGAACGCACACTTGTGGAACTATGCGATTTTCTCTGCGGATTTCAACACTGACAAGTCAGCAGAGCTAAAAATCCAAAAATCACTAGACTGTGACCACTTGTACAAACTTGGTAGAGACCAACCCAAGGCACATCCCCACCAAGTTTGAAGTGGATCTGGCAGACGGTTTTTGAGAAGAAGTCGAAAATGTGAATTGTGGACGGATGACGGATGGCCGACCCTCCTAAAACCTCAGCTGACTGACAAGTCAGCTGAGGTAACAAAAATACCGTTCAAAGAACGCAGTACTCTTCGGCCGCCTTCAATCTCTTTTGCTGTAAGTGAACAAGAATAGTGTCCCATAGTATCAGGTATAGTGTATGATCAGAAAGCTGCTGGTAGCCTGTTGTGTAAGAGATCACGGCCATTTTGCCACTCAGCAAATAATTTCACAAATGGAGATCTTGTCATATATTCAACAAATACTACTATTGTACACTTGCCCTTTGACCTCAAAAACATTACGTCAAATATAGAGGTATGACCATGACTTTCAATAGGCTTCTAGATCACCCTATGTTGCTTCTTCTGTTTTAAGATTTAGATTTCTAGATGCACAATGTCACTCAGCAAACTTGTGACCTTGAAAATTAGGTCAAGGTCAATTATGCTTGCACACAGAGCAAACCTTATAGTGGTGTACTATCATATGCAATTTGAAAGTCCTGTCTCAAAAGCTTCTGAAGTTATAGTGGTAAACAAAATTTCAATGAATAGGTCACTGTGACCAAGATACTTGACCTAATGACCTACTTTTGATTCATGACACATTCTTTGGTCGTGATACATGTGTGTATAAAATTTCATGTAACTGACTGAAAAACTTCCTTATTTATACCAATACCACCATTGTGCACTTGACCTTTGACCTCAAAAAGTAGGTCAAATATAAAGTTATGACCTCCATTTTCAATAGCCTTTTAGATCACTCTGTGAAGCTTCTTGTGTGTAAGATTTAGATTGCTATATGCAGGCTTTCAATAGTTAGAGTGGTAACGTTGCTTAGCACATGTGACTACTGTGTGACCTTGAGAATTACGTCAAGGTCAACTATGCTTGCACATAAAGTAGGCCATATAGAAGTGTACAATCATGTACAATTTGAAAGTCCTGTCTAAAAAATTTCTGATGTTATAATAAACAAAATTTCAATGAATAGGTCACTGTGACCCAAATACTTGACCTAGTGACCTACTTTTGATTCATGGCACATTCTTTGGTCGTGATACATGTGGGTATAAAATTTCATGTAACTGACTAAAAAACTTTTTTACTTATACCTATACCACCAATGTGCACTTGACCTTTGACCTCAAAAAGTAGATCAAAAATAAAGCTATGATGTCAATTTTCATTAGGCTTTTAGATCACTCTATGAAGCTTCTTGTTTGTAAGATTTCTTGCTTAGCACATGTGACTACTGTGTGAACATGAGAATTAGGTCAAGGTCAACTACGCTTGCACACAAAGTAGGCCATATAGGAGTGTAATATCATGTGCAATTTGAGCGTCCTGTCTCAAAAATGTCTTAAGTTATGGTGGTAAAACCATGGGACGGACAGACCGACGAACGGCGCAGTGTATGACAATACCCATCAGCCTCATAAGGCCGAAGGGTAAAAGTCACTGGAGCATGACCATTTGAACAAAAGTGATAGAGACCCACCCAAGGTACATTACCACTAAGTTTGAAGTGAATCTTGCTGCCGGTTTTGGAGAAGTAAAAAATGTGAATTGTGAGCGGACGGACAGAACCAACAAACAACTGAGCCTCCTAAAAGTTCAGCCTGACTAGTAAGTCAGCTAAAAAGGGGTTATGGGTCAAAAAGCTATGTTACAGGTGGTAACTTTATTAAGGACCTTGAAAATGTAATGTTGTACAACATCAGCACTTAGGCCTATATTCTGCCAAGTCCAGACCAAGCAAATAGTGTTGGTGAGGCCTGAAAAAAACGTGTTTCCTGTTGGGAGGGAAGCAAAATAGTGGGGCAGGTAGGTAGGGATTTTTTTTTTTTAATTTTTTGTTTCTGTGAATCCCTTAATCATAATGTGATTTGATGTATTTAAGTTCAGTTATCTGACATCACTATTTTATTCAAAAATTATTTAATGCATTTCTGACAAATTCTTGAAAACTATAAACAAAAAACCTGTTCTTGACATAACATTCCCTTGGCACTACATTTTTTGAAAATCCAAACAAAATTTTTACAGAGACAATTAGCTTTCAATTCATTCAAATATATTGTAATTTGTATATTGTATTGGTTGACTGATTTAAAATATACATGTGTCAGGCACCCTTGCATTTTAATTAAATAACACTAAACTTTCAAACTTCAAATACCAAAGAATTGCTTCACATGGTCTTTATTTCCTCCTTGAATCAAGTCTGATGGGGAAAAGACCATGCCAGATGAAAATGAAATATAAAATATAAGAACTTGAGCATGTCAATATATCATCGCAGTCTGCCAGAGTACATGAGTAATAAATAAAGAAATATGGATTTTTTTTTTTTTTTACTTATTCATTACGATATCTAAAGCCTGCAGTGCTGTAATGAAACCCTGAGTTTCACGATCTATTGTGGGGGACCTCGAATATTCCAATTTATATCCATGTACTTTTTATTTCAATTCCACTAAACTGATTTAGTATATCACATCCCAAAGGGAGCCCCATGGCACCCATGATATATACTGACAGGCTGTCCCTTAGCAGCTCGTACATTGGGGCCTCATTTGGGTTGTGCTCAAATTGTGATCCTTTCAGCAGTCCATCAGTCCCAAAACAGTTCAAATTTTTACATAAAAAAGCAAAATATATTACTTACATTGTCTTTACACAAATTCTAACTGATAATACATCAAGGCGTCTTAAACATTTTAGTAAAAGCATGGACAAACAGCTCTGCAAGGTTGACACAACTGCTTGCCCTTGACTTAAATGTGGCACACTGTTACACACAAGTCACAAGTCCACATCAGGCACCTAACTGGAAGTACCTTGAACAGGACAATTTCTGTCATTCTATGCGGACAGTGCTCGGATATGCCTTCTGTAAATTTGGTCTTTATTCCTTGCTACCTCTCATACAAGACGGCTGTGTGAACAGCCCATACTCAGCTGGCCTAGACATTCATCACACTTGCAGCTCTGTGAATTTGGGATAGGATCAAGGTCATCCATGTTCTGAGTAAGTCTGACCTTAATAGAAGAACACTAACATGTGCAACATCAAGGCTCAAGTAGTTCTTAAGTTACAATGAAGAGTAAAATTCATGTATGTTGCACTGTGACCCCAGACACAAGGTCAAGGTCAAGGTCATTCATGTACTGTCTAAGCATGACCTTCATACAGAAACATTAACATGTACAGCACCATGGTATTAACTAAAAGCAGATCTCAAGTTATCAAGTAAACAGTAAATTTCGTGTCAGTTGTTCTGTGAATTAGCATTAGGATGCCCATTGACTTATATGGTAATCAATAGGAAAGCTGCATTGACCGATAAAAGTACCCAAATTGAAAAAATCATTAAAAATCAGGAATCCAAAGCAGTGGCACCCAAGGCACATCCCCACCAAGTTTGAAGTAAATCTGGCCAAAAATAATAATTATAACCATTACAAGAAATTCCCATGTTAAACTTTGCTATTAAAATTTTTGTACAAATTTTTGAAAAAAACAAGACCTAAAGCCTATGAAATCAGCCACATAAAGAACGAACACTTACAACAACAATCCCACAATTTGGTCGCAAATTACAAGAAGCCCAAAATAACTAATACAGTAGTAGAAAAAAGTGGTCTTTTGGGGTCATTTTGTGTGGTCTCTAGTCAGGTTCAGCAGGTGGGCTCCCAAAGGAAGAGAATCATTGAAAGGAGCTGTTGCACAGTAAAAGTGGTCACAAAAGACAGGTGGTCTCTCAAAGCAGAGGCGTCTCAAAGCAGGCACTATTGGTAACATTTTGATTAACATAAAGAAAAGGTGCTATACACAATTGTGTATTTGTAAGTTCTAAGGCTTTGTATATTTGAATATGAATTAAGTAAAATGTGGCACTTTCATTATATCAGCACACCATCACTGTCACAGTTGGTATTCATATGAATACATATATTTTGTACATATTTACCCCCAATACATTAACTTTATATATTGCACAAAATATCATTTGCGCACAAACTGTGTAGCAGGATGTGGAGAATGATGTTTCCAAGTAAACTGTAAAAGTTGCATACTTAAATAATGCTGATACAAAAGTGTAGAGCTGTAGTTCTTTCGCAATATTTTCATGTATCAACAGAAAAATGTGTACAAACTAAGTATGTAACTAATTACAAAATACAATCTACATGATATGTTGTAATATCCATGTGACCTATTGTTTAAACAAATACTTTGCCTGGGTAACTGTGATGCTTTGAAGCACACATCAATTATCACATTTGAAAGTGATACAAATAATAAAAGCACATACATGTATGATGAGGTGCAGGCAAAGTAAATTGCTGTTTGTTTTTATTATCAATAATTTTGAATTTTCTTTGCATGTTTCCAAGTATACATTGTATTGATTGTTACATAGTAAGTAACTGTCTGAAAATATGTACCATTTTACATTTATCAAAGATGTATTACATTCAAATGGTGAAAAGTTTAATAGTATTAATGACACTGAATGGTCTATATCTATCAAGCACTTTCCAGGACCAAATTTCTCAAATTCAGCGAGTTGTGGCAGGTATTTGGACATGTAATTTCAGCATCACTGAGACATGGACTTCGAAAATTTCAAGCAATCAATACATACATTTACATGTTGCATGAAACATCTCAGTATGGCATACATAATATAGACAAATATATGTGATGTATGGTTGTGCAGGGTCACATTAAGAATATTTCAGTACGGGTCCATTGGACCCATCTTTCTTCTTTTCAGGAAAAATAGTGAGTCCATGGACTGAATCGATGGGTCCAGTCTAAAATTGTGGAAACTAGACTTCATTTGGTGTGATTTGATTGATTGATTGATTTTATTTGGTATGATCAACATATAGTGATGTGTGAGTTTACCAAAAATGATAAACAGATAAAACATGCAGGTAACTTAAGCCTAGAAACAAACATAACATATGGTCTATATGCTTATGCAGGAAAATCATAATTATAATTAAGATTGAATAAACAGGTACCAATGTGCCAATGTAAAAGAGTTTAATGACTAAAAGTTTGTTCATTGTCCCAAGGATTGATTCAGTCAATTCAGGGACCTGCTATTAAGACTAAGTCTACACATCCCTGGCATACCAAAAAATGGTTTGTGAAGTGGTCTTAACCCCTAGCACACTGCCACTGTGCCAGTATATGATTTGGCACACCGTGTGCCATCGGGCAGTTTTTTACTGTCTTGCACGACAAGCGGCATGCATACTGAACACACCTGGGCTCTGTAATTTTTGCGATTCATTCCATGTGATGAAATGGTGAGAAATTACATGATTTGTATTTCTGTGCACTTTCTATTTCAATTTACCTGAAAAATTTGATGCCGAGGTGTCAAGAGTCTGATCTTAAGTGCGGTCACTTTTTTTACTCAGCAACACGGTACAACCCGTGCAACACAACACAAGCGAGTGTACACAGCCTGTCAGTCACAGGCATGGTTTTCCGCTATGTTGTACGAATATTTTTACGGCCTGCGATCATGAATTTCATTCCTTTCTTGTTCTGTCATACAGATTTGTTCCATTCAAACAATTTAATAAAATCAAAACAACAAAATTTTGTTAAAAATCACCAACAACGATGTGACACATACTAGGAGGCAGCAATCAACAAATTATGATCACATCATGTTTACGCAAATCTTTGCTTCATCCACGTGTGACTAATCTGCATATTTTCCTTGCCTTCCATAAGGAATTTTCACTCATGCCTTTATCTGTATCTAGATTTGTTCGATGGAAGTCTTTTTGGTGAAAATATGATGTGAAAATTTAACATCTTGGTCCAACAATCTTTGCGTTTATACGACTTATTTCTCCCCAACATTGCGGACATGAGACAGGCACATGTATGGGCAACAACGAGTTTGATTGGACAGTGAGAGGCACGTGATCAAATCCACCCAATGAGGAACCTGGAAATGCTCTCACCGCATTTAAAATGAGGTGAAGTGACGTAAATTTTTGCAGGGTTACCCCTGGAGTATTTTTTCTTAGCAAATAAATGAGCTTGTTACATACAATGATGAACATCTGAGGATTCCACCAGTATAATGCATAATCAAGGTCATGGTGGACGATGCAAAACACTGGGACCTCAAAGGTGCAAAGTTACTAAGTTTGGGATAATATATGCAGTTTTATCATTCAAAATTTATGCATTGCGTTTTTTGTGCGTTGGTCCTACGGGTGTCCAAATCGTCAATTCTATTTAAGCATCGGCATCACACTTCCGTTGTTTTCATTTGCTTTGATTACCAGAAGCATGTGTGCCATAATTTTGCATTGTAATGCTGGAAAAAGCGGGTCATCCTTGTGCGCAACTGTGTACGCACAACTTGGCAGTGTTCCCGCAAAAAGATTGATTCAGCGGATTTCATTGTCATTGTCACACGCTCTCGATCCAACCCATCCCAAATGGATAAGTAATGAATTTTCATGCCACATGTTCGGGCTGTTTTCAAAAATCATGAAAAAATCCAAAAATCATTGGAACATGACCATTGGAACAAACCTGGTAGACACCCACCCAAGGTACATCCCCACCAAGTTTAAAGTAAATCTGGATGACTGTTTCGGAGAAGAAGTCGAAAATGTAAATTAGCATTAGAATGCCCATTGAATTACATAGTAATCAATAGGAAAGGTGCATTTACCAGAAAGTAGCCGAATTGAAAAAATCATTTAACATCAGCAATCTGCAGCATTCCCATATAGTGACCAACTTTGTTTGACCCCTCTACAAGGAACATAGCCACCATGTTTCAGATTAATCTGAATGACGGTTCTGGAGAAGAAGTCGAAAAAAGCTATAACACACAAAAATTCATAAGAAATTAGAAAAAAAAAATTGCTGTGCCACTTGGGGAACAAATTAAGAACTAGGAGTCCCAGGGAGTGTTCCTATGTGATATCAAAGCAATTGGGTGAGCGGTTTCAGAGAAGATTTTTTAAGATTTGCCCAAAAAAGAAAAAAAGAAAAAAATCACCAGACTATGACCATTTGAACAAGCTTGGTAGACACCCACCCAAGGCACATCCCCACCAAGTTTGAAATGGATCTGGCTGATGGTTTCAGAGAAGAAATCGAAAATGTGAATTGTGGAGGGACGGAAGACGGACGGACGGACCATGGAGGAACATAAGATAAGCTCAGCTGACTGACAAGTCAGCTGAGCTAAAAAATCATAAAAAATTGAAAAATCACTGGAGCATGAACAATTGAACAAATGTGGTCGAGACCCATGCAAGCTACATTGCCACCAACTTTGAAGTCAATCTGGCGCACAGTTTCAGAGAAGAAGTCAAAAATGTGGATTAGCATTAGAATGCCCATTGACTTACATAGTTATCGATAGGAAAGGTGTATTTATGGACAAGTACCTGAATTGAACAAATTGTTAAAAATCAGGAATCCACAGCATTCCCATTTAGTGAACATTTTTGGGGGCCCTTCCACAACGAACATATCCACTAAGTTTCAGGTTAATCTAAGTGATGGTTCCGGAGAAGAAGTTGAAACTAGCAATAACAAACAAAAATTCATACCCCCCAAAGATTAGAAAAAAAAACGCAGCGCCACCTGGTGAAAAAGTAAACAAAAGGGCTGTGTGAACTGGGTGTAAAAATGGACAATGGGTCATAGGAAAAGCTGTACTGCCTGACAAGTCAGCTGACCTAACACACTTTGTTAACTTACCTTAGCCCCCCTCAGGCCAACTGGACCAGCTTCACCAGGTTTTCCAGGCTCACCCTACAAATTTGTACAACACAAGAGATAATTAAAAAATAAAGAAGGAGCCAAGTACTTTACTTTTCATGAAAAGTGAAGGAGTTAAATTGTTATAGCACTTTGTGAATAAAGTTTGCCTTTGCGATGACGCAACATACACTTTATTCAACATTTTATTGTGTGGAATTGCATCTGATTTGGAACACACACACAGAAAGTATCAGTATGTGCAAAATACAGACAATACACTGAAACAAGAAGTTCAGAGCATGACACAGTCTCTTTCCCTAATGTGTAAATTGAAAATAATTCTACATATCTTTATTTTGCTCTACATATTCCCTTTCAGAGCGAATACTAATTCCTGAAAGAATTTTAACTTACAAATCATGACCACCAGCTGATCTTTAAACATATGTTAAATAACAACATCGTGTGAAACCCAGTTTTACCCTGACCTCATTTGTTCTTCAATAACATCAATCAAATCAAATATTATATGTAATGAGGGTGACTACCTGAGTGCCCCTCGGTCCCTGTGGTCCAGGGGGTCCTAATCTGCCTGGCCGTCCCTGCAAAATAAATAAGTAACACCTATTATGGAATAACTGCCCTTGTGGGGCACGCACAATAGTGAAGAACTTAACTACAAAACAGAGTTGACCCCAGTCCTTTTCACTTGCTGAGTTCTTTCACCTGGTCCAGTATTTGACAGATCAGCGTACAATAATGCAAACCTCTTTGTGCTCCTGCCATCAGTGTGTACTCAAGAGGACATTGACTTCAATCAGTTTGGCAAAGCTACCACATACCCTGACAAGAACTACAGATAACCTTCGCTTAAGGGGGTGGAGGGGATTTTTGTATTTAACAGACTAAAGAAGTAAATATATTTTCATTGGGAAAATTGCCCCAAATCTGCAAAATTTCTATGGGGCAGTCCCAAAATGAATGCCAAAAAGTGGGAGACTTCTGCCAAAACAGGGAAGCCTGGACATGTAGCCAGTTCCACTCAACAGTCTTACACTCATTTTCCAGTGGCTCCCACAAGTGGCCTGCTGGAGGTACCTTTGCCAGACAAACTCTTATAGGCTGGACCCCTGCGTTTTTTTTTTTTTTTTTTTTAATAATGCCTACTGCTGGCACCAGCCTATAACACACTCTTGGGTCTGTTGCAAAAATATTACAATGAAACCTGTTTTGAGAGACCACTGTCAGGAAAGACCACCTGCCTTTTCATACCATGTTTACCATGTCCCTTTTGCCATCTTTCCCCTGTTATTACACCTGGCCTATGCCACCACTTTTTGGCCAGCCCTAAGGGTGGTCTCTCAAAATGGGCTTTCCTGTATTTTAATTCCAATGTGGGCTGATCATGAGGTCCTGGCGAGTGGCCCTGTCAGAGGCTTACTAGTGCCATATGGTGCAGAGGCTTTCTAGTGCCATATGGTGCAGAGGCTGACCAGTGCCATATGGTGCAAGACTTTCAGAGGATAACATGTAATTTATGCAATTAAAATGCTATTAAACTACATTTTCCATGCACATCAATATTATGGTCATGTCAATGTCTATGTTTTGCATCCATTCCAAAGACACTGAAATGGGTCACATACAGTGAAGCAGTGTTTATCAGAATGTAAGAAATCTTGTACAGTGGTCCCCTTCCATAAGGCCACCCCAAGTACACCAGACATGTGACCTTATGAGAGGGGTAGCCTCTCTTGAGAGCCAGGGAAAATAAAGTGAAAATACCATACTTGATGCATGGAGAAGTGGTCTCTGTAAAGGGGTGGCCTCTCATCAGGGGGGCATTAGAAGAGAGGGCCCACTGTGATGACAATGATCCTGTATTGCTATTGCAGACAACTGGTGTGTCAGGCCCAGTGTGTCAGGCCAGCACCAAGAGCAGGAGCCACTCAGCTAGCAAGTCCTAAATGTACGCCACCTTTTTATTTCACTTCAGAATGGAACTGACATATGCATGTACATTGTATATAGTTATAATTACCAAGGCAGTACATGTGCTTCAACCTGGGCATGGCACCAAAAGACAGACGTAGCAACAAGGCCTAATGTCTTATGGTGAAACTTATTTTGAATGATTGAGAGAAGTGCATTCATTTTGTTTTGCACTTGCAATGATTGGTCTTTGTGGTTTTTGCATTGAGTAGTTTATTCAAAGATACTGGGAATGTGTTGCAATTCTTACAATCTGGGCCAAACATAATCAAAATAAGATAAAAAGTGACTGAGTTAAGGCGAGATGAAAATTTCAGAGGGTCAAACATTGACTTTTGACCTTTAAAGGTCACATTTAAATTACAAAAATGTGCATGTTACAATAGCCACAATTTCAGCCCATCATGATGAAAATCAAATGAAAATGACTAAGTAAGGTCCAGTTGAAAATTTCAGAGGGCCCAATGACCTTGACCTTTGAAGGTCACATGTACATAATGAAAATTTGCAGTGTCACAATACCTAACATTTGAGCCCAACATGAACAAAATTCAATGAAAATTGACCAAGTTATAGCCAGATGAAAAATTCAGCAGGCCAAATGACTTTCAACTTAAGAGGATACATATCAATTACAAAATGTGCAGTACCTACAATTTGAATCCAACATGATTAAAACTGAATAAAACGAGGCCCATGGGCCAAATGCTCTGCTGGCACTATGGCTATATTGCACCTGTTCATTTCAGAGTTGCCAGTCCTCAAGTGACTTCTGAACATGTCAAGATTATGTGATTTTAATGTCTTGTCTGTCCATCAGATGATACTTGGCTCCACATGTAATCATAGTTATGTCTGGGTATATTCTTTCTTTCTTTCTTTCTTTCTTTCTTTCTTTCTTTCTTTCTTTCTTTCTTTCTTTCTTTCTTTCTTTCTTTCTTTCTTTCTTTCTTTCTTTCTTTCTTTCTTTCTTTCTTTCTTTCTTTCTTTCTTTCTTTCTTTCTTTCTTTCTTTCTTTCTTTCTTTCTTTCTTTCTTTCTTCCTTCCTTCCTTCCTTCCTTCCTTCCTTCCTTCCTTCCTTCCTTCCTTCCTTCCTTCCTTCCTTCCTTCCTTCCTTCCTTCCTTCCTTCCTTCCTTCCTTCCTTCCTTCCTTCCTTCCTTCCTTCCTTCCTTCCTTCCTTCCTTCCTTCCTTCCTTCCTTCCTTCCTTCCTTCCTTCCTTCCTTCCTTCCTTCCTTCCTTCCTTCCTTCCTTCCTTCCTTCCTTCCTTCCTTCCTTCCTTCCTAACATATAAAGATTGTGATTTTAATGTCTTGTCTGTCCATCAGATGGCACTTCGCTCCACATGTAATTATAGTTATGTCTGGGTATTTTCTTTCTTTCTTTCTTTCTTCCTTCCTTCCTTCCTTCCTCCCTCCCTCCCTCCCTCCCTTCCTTCCTTCCTTTTCTTTCTTTCTCTCTTCTTTCCGCCAAATTTGTCCGGAGCTTTTCTCTGACACCGTGCAAGCTACACTGGTACAACTTGGCATGGTAATACTCCTAGTAGGGAAGTTGTCTCTCTGATTTGGAATAATCAAGGTGTTCAAAATTATGCTAATTAGGGGCAATTAAATTTCAAAAGCTTCCATATCTTCAAAACTATTGTAGACTGACATAAAATTCAAAGTTCAGCATATAGGTTTGTGACATCTGGCAATCTAATGGACAATAAACAAAAGTTGTAAAATTTAAAAATTATGCTAATTAAGGCCCTCTGAAAATTTAAATCGTGAATATCTTCAAAACTATAATAGATAGAGATGCCCTTTCAAATTCATTTTATGGGTTTGCGATAGAGGTGCATCCAATGAACCATGATCCAAACCTGTAGGATTTGAATTTATGCAAATTAGATAATTACCTAAAATTTAAATCTTGAATATCTTCAAAAATATTATACATAGAGATGCGATTTTAAATTCCGCATATAAGTTTTGCTATAGGCGCATCCAATGAACCATTAACCAAAATTGAAGAATTCAAATTTATGCAAATTAGGTGAATACGCAAATTTTATATCTTGAATATCTTCAAAATTATTATTGATAGAGATGCCATTCCAACTTCAATACATAGGTTTGTGCTATAGGCGCATCCAATGAACCATGATCCAAAGTTGTAACATTTAAATTGCTGCAAATTAGAATCTGGGCGGATACAATTGTATAAGTGATATAAGCTTCTATCTCGAAAACTGCGCATTTTTGGGCCAAAGTGACTATTAAACATGAATAGCAAATGGCATATGGGCTTTTACCTTGTGCTGTCCTTTTTGACCTTGAGTGACACTGAAAGGTCAAATCAAGGTCACACACAGTGAAAATCTTTGTATATGGAAAACGCTGCAATTTAGGGCCATAGTTACCATTAAATATGAATAGGAAATGATATATAGGCTTTGATGTGCTGCTGTCTTTTTTGACCTTCAGTGACATTGAAAGGTCAAAGCAAGGTCACACAGCATTAGAATCTCTGTATATGGGAAAAAGGTGCACTTTGGGGCCATAGTTACTATTGAGCATGAGTAGGAAATGACATAAAAGCTTTCATCTGGTGTTGTCTGTTTTGATCTATGTGAAAGGTCAAAGCTAGACATGTCTACCTATATCATTCAGCAACACATTTCATCTACTTGGCCACGCTGTTAACATGCCATTACACATTTGGAGCTTATGTCACAGCTGCATACATTGCATTGCAGTTTCTCCAGGCACCCTGACTGATTTGATAACAAGCAAATCAAATTTTTTAGTTTATTGTGCAATTCCTGTGATGGATATTGTTTCATCTGCCAAGACAACAATGAGTGAGTGCTTAACTTTGTTCTCAGTGACCTTGGGACAGAAGATCATGGTCACCCACATTTTGGAGGCCCATAGGCCTGGTGCTGTCCTGACATTGCCATTGATGTCCAAGCTACACCCTGCCATTACAAAATCACCTCTTTCAACTTTAGAGGCATGACCTCACAAAAATAAGTCAAGGTCACTGATATTATATATGATACTAGCTTTGGACATTGACTATATATCCTATAAATTTGGCAAGTCTAACCCAATTACTGGTCGAGCTATGGAATTCTATATCGTAAAACACATTTTGGCTAATAATTTCCATCAAATTATAGGTGGTGCCACTAGTATCATTACCAGCTTTGACTTTGACCTCCCCCACAATCCCACCAAATTTGGTGAAGATCTGATATTATATAATATTCTACCTTTGGCCATGGTCTATATATCATATAAATTTGGCAAGTCTAATCCAATTACTTTTCCAAATATGGAATTTTACATCTTAAAAAACATTTTGGCTAATAATTTGTCAAATTATAGGTGGCACCACTAGTATCACTAGCAACTTAGACTTTGACCTCCCCCACAATCCCACCAAATTTAGTGAAGATCTGCTCCAAATTAAAGATGCTAGAGTGTTCACAAGATTTTCACATTTTGACCCCTATATTACATAATTATGTACGTGGCACCACCAATATCGAAAAGAACCCTATATCTTTATACCCCCTAAAAGTTCTGAAAGTTAGATTGGGCTATTTTGAAAACTGTGGACAGTACTGTGGTCACAACATTTTCACTTTTTCACCTGTATATAACATAATACTATAGGTGGCGCCACCAACATTAAAGTCTACAAAAATTTTTAAACGCTTTATAACTCCTAAATATTACATGGGCCTATCTCAAGAATTGTGGGGTGCAGAGCATTCACATGATAACCCCAATATTCAAACTGGCCATTTGACCTTGACCTTCAACTCTGATTAAAAAATTGTTATGTTCAAAATATGCGCCCAGCATCCAGTAGTCCATATATAGTCTGTTTGTTCAAATCGGGCAATAACTTTCGAGTTATTGAGGAAAAACAATTAACGTGGACAAGCACCAAACTCCAAAATTACTGGGTCACAGTGACCAAAAAAAGCAGGTCACCAAGTACACTTTTATGTAAACGAATTATGTAATCAAGTGCAGTTTTGATCTGGAGGCTCAATTCTCTTTGCCATTGATGTCCAAGCTACACCCAGCCATTACAAAATCACCTTTCAACTTTAGAGGCATGGTGACCTCACAAAAATATGTCAAGGTCACTGATATTATATAACATTCTACCTTTGGCCATGGTCTATATATCATATAAATTTGGCCAATGTAATCAAATTACTTTCCCAAATATGGAATTTTACATCTTAAAAAACATTTTGGCTAATAATTTGTCAAATTATAGGTGGCGCCACTAGTATCACTAGCAACTTAGACATTGACCTCAACCACGATCCCACCAAATTCAGTGAAGATCTGCCAAAAATTAAAGACACTAGAGTGTTCACAGGATTTTCACATTGTGACCCCTATATGACATAATGTAGGTGGCGCCACCAATATTGAACTCGGCCTAGATTTTTATACACCATATAAGTCCTGAAAGTTATATTGGGCTAACTTTAAAACTGTGGACGGTATCGTGCTAACGGGCAAAAGTTTATAGACGGACATCTCTAGTATGATACACTTATGTAGAAAAACATAACCCATATTCATAAATATCGAACCCAACAATGACAGCAAAGAGATTCCAGAGTTACCAAAGCATCAACATTCATCTTCCAATACCAATGTGAAGAAACCAATTTCACTCCTGACTTGAGACAAGCAGTCACCCACAAAAGGCAACTGGTGGTTTTAAACCGGTCCTCTCAACCTTTGAAATATTTTTCATTAAATACAGACAATAGTGTTTCCAATATGTATAGGCCAAACCACTGAAAATCCAACTTTTATTACTTCTGCAAAAAATAAAAGGAGAATTGGTAGGCCTATCACTATTTTGGTTCTTCTGACTAGTTCTTCAGCTGTGTTTATAGCAAAAGTAGAAAGTAGGCCTATATTATATTTGTGATATCTATGAATCTGGAACATTATCTAATTAATAAGTTAAGTGATTGAATCATTGAATCACCGACGGACGGACATGAGCGGTCGCATAAGCTCTGCGACCTTTGGTCAGCAGAGCTAAAAATTGATCCACTTATGGCTAGATAAAAATTTCAAAGGGCCAAATTATTACCTCTGACCTTTAGATGTCACATATAAATTACAAAGTTGTGCAGCATTGCAATTCCCATATATTTGAGTCCGAAACGAATGAACTTGGATAAAAATTGACCAAGTTACAGCTAGATGACGTTTTCAGAGGGTCGAATAACCTTGACCTTTGAAGGTCACATGCTAATTACAGATGTGCATTAGTACAGTGGTACCTGCTGTATGTGGCCACCCTTTCTGCCAAGAAAAAGTGGCCACATACAGCAGGTGAGCTGTCACCACAGTGAGCTGTCACCACAGGTAAATTTTACAAAGAAATTGACTCCTATATCTGAGCCTAGTGACCACAAAAAGCAATGAGGCTGCTCAAGGCAGTGGTTGCATACAGCAGGTACCACTGTATATTCCCCACATTTTGAGCCCAACACAAAATCAGATGAAAACTGACTGATTATATCTAGTTGAAAATCTTAATATGGCCAAATGACCTTGACCATTAGAGGTCAAATTTTATGTACTGAAAATGAAAAATTCCTATATTTTGAGCCCAACATGATAAAAATCGGACACAAATTGATTGATAAATGCATACTGGAAATCTTCAGATCATCAAATAACCTTGACCTTTAACCTTTCAAGGTCATGAGTAAATATGCATAGTTGGACCTTGAGTTGGGCTATCAAATGAACTTAACATGATCCAAAACTGTTGGTAACTTTTATAGTTATAGTCTGCAATGTGTACTCCATAAGTAGGTCCAAACACCTGCAAAATTTGGTCACCATAGCAGACTGAATACACAGGATAGCTTCAGCGTTATACAGCCACTGTGGTACCATAGTGGGCTTTGTGGTTTCTGAGAAAGAAAGAAAGAAAGAAAGAAAGAAAGAAAGAAAGAAAGAAAGAAAGAAAGAAAGAAAGAAAGAAAGAAAGAAAGAAAGAAAGAAAGAAAGAAAGAAAGAAAGAAAGAAAGAAAGAAAGAAAGAAAGAAAGAAAGAAAGAAAGAAAGAAAGAAAGAAAGAAAGAAAGAAATTCCTCTGTATAAAACAGTCAAACTCCTTGTATGCAACAAGGAGGATAGAGAGAGAGGAGGGAAGTCTTGGCATTCAGGCTGCCGGCCGATCCTATTTGTGCAATTGGATTAACTGATAATGTGGTTGATAAGGCAAGTGAGTTGTGCATTCCAGTTCCACTGGAATACATGCGTCCAGCTGCCAGCAGAGCTGAACCCTTAGCACACGGCAAGCGAGTACACCTGAACATATTCATCAGCTCACCGTTGGCCCCCATTGTTTATTTACCTGTGAGCGTATAGATTTTGTTGTAGACAAACTTCAATACTTCCAACTGGCTATTTCCAATTTTTGCTTAAAATGAGTATTTCCCAGGCAGACAGATAAAAATCTAACACCCATCTGTTTATGTCACAATTTGAATGATGAAGTCCAAAATTCGTGCAAAACCCTGGATAACTTTGCCCGTTTGAGGCTTCAATGTTTCTCTTCTACTGCCATGATGTTTTATACTACTGGAAAGCTCAGGATTTTGATTCTTTGTGTAACAAGGTCTCTAATTGGTTAAAAATAAAGAATTTCTGGGATATCCCTCAGAAGAAAGCGTAAAATACATCACGTGTTTAGTCGATGGAGGTTTCAAGGCCAGTCATTGGTTAATTTAATCAGGTGACATGCACCATCCAATCAAATGCGTCTAATTCCATGTGCTCCCAACATGTCCCCAACTTCAGACTATGAAAGCGACCCATGTACGTATAAATTATTGGATCTTGGAGGTATTTCTTTTGCTGTTGCTTCATAAAAAGACTTGAATGAAAGAAATTGGGACACACAGCAAGGCAGGAGTGAAAATTTGTGACAGAAAGCAAGAAAAATACGGAGATCCGTCACCGCACAGTAACACATAGATCATAAGATGTGGTGTTATCGCCCCGGGTGATCGCTAGATGCCGACATGACACATTAATATTGGGGCAATGAAATAAATATGTATAGAAAAAAAAAGACATGATTTTCAGAATAAGAATATTATTGGGCTGAGTTGCCTTTATTTTCACAGAGTACACAGTCAAATGGACAGATAGAAATACAGGTTTTTTTGACAGCAGAACTTTGTGCGTGTTTGGTGGTAGTTTGCAGAAAATAATATTTAATTGTCACGTTTCGTCCCACTTCCCACCCCAGAACCTGGTCTACTAATCAATTAATGATTTGATCCGAGATGATACATGAACACTGAGTTGAATTTGGAATCATTAAAAAGCAAAACGATGGACAATAGGTACCAAAAAGTTCCTTGTATGTGAGCCATAAAATGCCACTTCCATTTCAGGTTGAAATGATCAACTATCACAAAACACCGAGTAAAAATGCCCATTTGTTCCAAAATGTGCTACACGGACTCCAAAATACAAACGGCATATTGACTTAGTTTTACACACTCACATTTCAAATGAACTTCTGATAACAAAACTACAAAACAAATATAGTTTTCATGTTATAATATCGGAACAGAAAAGCTTGGCTCACCTTTTTGGTATCAAATTGTTTGTAAATTTGTCAGCAATTTCAAATTTTCCACCAGGCACAACTATCTTCTGTTGAATTCAAATAAAACCGCTTGCGCATGTGGAAATGTTTTTGCTTCCAGAAAGCATGTTTCCAGTGGTATTGCTAAGTGTAGACCGAGGATGGGCCATGCATACACTTATTTATTGCAAAGAGGATTGGCAGACTCATCAAGTAAGATCAAAGCAAAAACACCAATTAATTGGATTACGACCCTTTTTCCAAACAAAGCTGTTTGAAGCCCAGAGACTTCCCTCCTCTCTCTCTACCCTTCTTGTATGAAGGTACAATCATGCCAAGTTTGGAATTTCCATGTATAATAGTGTCCGAAAAAAAGTGTCAGACAAATTTGCTGGTGAAGAAGAAGGAAGGAAAGAAAGAAAGAAAGAAAGAAAGAAAGAAAGAAAGAAAGAAAGAAAGAAAGAAAGAAAGAAAGAAAGAAAGAAAGAAAGAAAGAAAGAAAGAAAGAAAGAAAGAAAGAAAGAAAGACATGTTTCCAGCATCAAGTTTCATGTCCCCTCCAAAGCAGCCCTGTCTGGGCTTTGTTGGACCTGTGCCAACATCACAAATTTTTCAACCTTGGGAGTCATGACTCATACTATGACCAGCTGTATTATGCAACATCCTGTTGTAAACATTACACAAGGTGCCACTTGATTCAACTTTATGTGGTTTGAACTTTGTCAACCAAGTTTGCATGTACGTTTGCCTCAGTGAATCTGAAAGGGTTTGAGAGAGTTTCAGTAAAAACTGGTTTTCATGAACCTCCTTCCAGAAGATGCAACATTTTCCCCTAAGTTGTTTCAGTTTGGTAAGAAATGAAAGGAAAGTTTCACTCAAACCTGGTTCATTTCCATCACAGATTTTGCAAATCATATGTACCCCAGGACATTATTGTTGTTGTCAAAACACTGAAGGTAGGAATCCATCACTGAAAAAATACACAGTGAACTTGACCTTAAACTATCAAAAAGAAGCATTTCTATATCGTTTTGTGAATATCATTCAATATTACTTTCACTTGGACACAATATTCTTAAAGTTTTTTCACAACACAGCATCTATTTGTATCTTATAATGTGCCCCCCATCAGGTATCATCTGCAATGCCTGATCCATGTGGGCAATTTACCAAATGTAGGAATCCAAACCAAAAGCTCCTTACAAAATGACCACCCTGTTAGTATATAAAGGAAGTGCTATGAAGATAGCAAAGTTTATGCATAGGAACCTTCATAACTATTTTTTTTGTACCATAGGGGACCCTCTCTAGAAGAGGTGCCCTTGTATAGTGGTAATTAATAATGATTGGGCAATTGAATCACGTGCAGCCTCACGGTCTGTGATTGGCTGCATGTATCACGAGGAGCTTTTATTCCCGTGTCTTCTCATTTGTAACCTCATTCTTGTAGAGTTGGGAAGCGTTTTTCATTTCACCAGCAGTTAGAAAAAATCTTCATCGTTTTATCCAGTACGGTTCCATATTTATACTGCAGACCTACGTGGCAGAATTTGTGCTGGTGAGTTCATTCAGAGAAAGTGCAGTATGGCTAGTGCTAGTGCTGCGACTCGGCCAATGTTTGAGAAGGTGCTTGCATCGGGAGAGAGGCCCCGTGTGCTCGTTTTAGGGCACAGCTTTGTGAGACGCCTTGGTGTTTCATGGAAAGGTGGACAGTTGAAAGGAAAGTTGGCACAATGTGACTCACAATTTGTTGGCCGTGGAGGTGCAGATACACTCCAGCTGTTGGATTGGGAGGTATTTGCCGAAGACTGTCGGTTCCGGAAGTTTAGACCGCACATCGTTGTGTTACAAACAGGTGGCAATGATCTGTGATTTGCCGACCACGATGTCATGGCTAGGCGCATTATGAACTTAACGGCCACTTTATTGGGCCATTGGTTTGTGCAGCAAGTTGTGGTTTTGAACATTTTCCGGAGAGATTGCCCAAGAGGCATCCTGTTTGAGGTGTATGAAAGCATACGGCGAACACTCAACATCTTTTTGAAGGCTCAACTTTCCCGGAATCACGCCGCCAGAATCTGGGAACACAAGCGCTTGGAACACAACTCGGAGCCCATCTTCTGTGGCGATGGGGTCCATCTCCTAGAAGGCAACCCCATGCAGAGATATTGGTGGAACATACGCCTGGCTATTATACATGCAATACGGGATCTGCACTAATTGCCAGTGTGAGTGAGGTAGGATGGCACGTTTTCCAGTTACATTTTTAAAATTCACGCTTGCCTAAAGTTAGCTCAGTAATTGACCAGGTTTCAGGTCAGGTCACATACCTACGCAGCCCAGAAAGCATCGTTATCTCGCAGTAATTAGCGGGAATTGGCTACGGGTGATAATACGGGACCAAATGCAACAGCAGTGGCCGATAGTTTCACGATGTTTCAATTAGTGTTTTGGTTACAATAACCTGGCTTACCAGGTTGTAGGCTCCGTACATATATCTAAGAGTCAACTGCAATTAGTCCTTTTTACTGGTGCATGCAGGTGTCCCAGAGCCGATAAAGCGCCCACTGTTGCAAGTATTACTAGCGTTATGGCAGCAAGGATCAAACGTTGGGCCGCCGCAAAAGTTGTAAATTGTGTGTGATCGTCACTTGTTGATAAGGGATGGTTCAACATTTTCATCATTTTTGAATTAGTACTTACAGTACGCAAGGGGGGAGGGGGTTAAATAGGTCTGTACACTTTCACAGGATATAGAAAATGATGGTCAATTTTTGGGCTGTTTTGTGCAATTTTGCTATGATTTGGGGGCAAAATCATCATTTTTAAAGTACTAATTTGGGGGGAGGGAGGGGGGTCATGAAATTTAGTACCCTAAGTACTAATTCAAAAATGATGATAATGTTGAACTATCCCTAAGGTGAATAATTGATGGCTGCTCAGCAAAGAGGAAGAGTATCGGGGGTTTTCCCCAAAAGATTTTGCTTTAGGCTTTTATCATTTGACGTTTAACAATTTAAGGAACACAAATAAGTGTGTTGCAGTTTGGCAGTTGCTTGCCTCTGCAGTGGTGCACAGTGCTTCAAAGAATGAAGTATTCCAGTATCCAGTCTGCTATTGCAGGCCAATATTAGTCCAAATGCAAGTATGGGCTGGCAGTTTCTGTACCAGCATTATGTGTGCAAACTTACCTTGGCAGTTTACTTTGCCAGTTACCAGTCAATTATAGGTATAGTGCAGTTTGGCAGTTCCTTTTGCTAGTATCACACTTCATTATAGTTTTTATCATTGCACATTAAACTTCAGAAATTTGTAAAGGGGCAGTTATGGTGCCAGTTTCACACGTTATTTAATCATAGCAAATTAACTTTTACATTTGGTAAAATGGCAGTTTGTGAAATACTCCACAGAGTGTGGGTGAGCTGCTATTTTTGCCAGTTTTACTGCACATACAGCTTAGTTTCTTTTGCCAGGTAGTAATACTTGCTGATCTGGCAATTTAATTTGCTGGGTACAATAATACCTGGTTTATAGGGTAGAGGTTGGTGTCTTCAACACTGCAGGGCAACATGCCTCTACGTGGTAGAAGAAGGACCGTCACGCCAGCCAGACCAGTGCGTGTCCGTCGGCCACCAAAGCAACATGCGGAGGCTGACCAGACCCCCGTATTACGTCGGCAAAAGGTACCAAGGCAGCCAGAGCCTACACGAGGAGGCCACACCTGAACCAGCTGTACCGGCACCACAGCCGCAGACGGCACTTGGCAACATGGTCGATTTGGCTGCATTAATGGTGGCTAGTGTGGCCAGGGTGTACAAGAAGCCATCAAAGCCCTGAACTCAGAGAACAGGGCGGATGCAGGTAATGGTGACATTGGCAGTATTGCTAGTAACCATGGCAACAGTAGTAACAATATGGTTGCAGAGGTGAAGGGAGATGCACTGCTTGAATTAGATGCTGCTGAGGCTACCTCTAGACTACAAATTCCGTTAAGGATAGATATCAGGTTACAATGGGTTAAACCATCATTTTTGCTATTTTCACACATTTTATGCACTTTTGCTTAAAGTTTTGTATGCCGGAATCAGATTTCAGGTTGTGTAAAGGAAAATTGTGAATTTTGGCAAAAGTATTGGGCCTGGTTCTCACTGTTTGGTGTGGCTTTGGCTGGGGACTAGATAAGCTTCTAAGCTCTGCCCTGCAGGAATCCAACAGGAGCCTCATTTACATACAGCAGGTGTGAGCGCTTCTGCGCATGCTCCGCACAAGCAGACTACGATCAGCTGGGCAGGCAAACCCCATTATCGCAGTGCCAGTGAGTGGGGTGAAGATCAGTGGTGATGTCGCAGTCCATCGCTGGAAATCCCTTTGTGTACAACTCTCGTTTGAACATATCCATGTAAACTCAGACTTCCCTCCTCTTGTTGCGCCAATACTTGTTCCTTCGCTCAGTTTCAGAGTTCCAACTTTGCAAGTTGCACACACAGCAACGGCATCAACACAAGCCTGCAACTGAGAACAGTCCCATAATCGGTATCCCTCTGGCTGTTCATTCACATCTCCTTGTTCACAACAATCTGTAGATCTAGCCTCGTGTACCACAAAGTCTCCAAGTTTCTGGGCACTAGCACTGCAAAATCGTTTGTCCAGACCGAGTTGGCTTGTGGATGTTGTGGTGTTCACTGAATCAGTATCCGTGACCTTGGCCTCGACTTCGTTCGACCCTGACCCAGCAATGCCAGACTCCTCCAGGGTCTCTGTGAGGCTCACGTCGGGTTGCAGGGTCGTCTCCACTGGAGGGAACTGATTGTAGTATGATCCTAGATCAGACGCTTTGAGTTCCTTTGCAACTGACGCGGGCATCGGTCTGCCCCTAGGTTTTTTCTTTCTCGGCTTCTTTGCAATAGCACTTTCTAATCACACAAATGTAAGCAACGATCCTCTGAACTTGATAGAAACTTTCTGAACTGAGACTGAAATTCCGATTTACTGACACCTATATTGGATCCCACGCAAGACAGCAAACATCGTAGAACCAGGTTGCCCCGCAACCACCTGTCAGTCATTTGTCGGCCAATCAGGGTAAACTTGAGAAACCCCAACATGGAATCCAAAGTGACAGATGAGCACGATTATAACATTTTTGGATGTAAAACCTCTAAAATAAAACATTCTTTGAAGTTTGATGCTCCAAACTTGTCCATTTACTCAACAGGTAGGAGTGCGTAACGGAATACCAAGGTGTCATTGCGATCAAAGGCCCAAAGAATAGCGCAAGTCCTATTGAAGTCGGCATTTGCTTTGAAAGCGTTTTTCTCGGCATCATTCCTGGCCTTTGTTTCTCAACTTCTTGTGTAATCAACTTCGTCAATTTTGCTCATAAAGACCTGGGGTTTGTGGCAAACTGTTCACAAGAATATAATCTTTAAAAACATGTCTCAGATTTTTTCTATGTTGAGTGGTTTTCTCTCTACAGCGAGCCAAAAGTCAAAACCTTTGATGTAAGAATGGAATGTCATCTTTTCAACTTTAAACGTGAGTATTTCCACAATAGCGCAAACAATGAAAAAAGTGAGACACATTTGTGTAGAAAATCATGTTTGCTAGCTTTTGCAACAGAAATGCACATGCTCAAGCTCAAAATAAAAAAGTAGTTTTAACAATTGTGTGACTTTTTTATGATCACTTTACCTGATTGTTGTGTCAACACAGGAGAACTGGTACAAATGAAAATGCTATCAACTTATTCCCAGGTTTGTTAGCTTTCAGGAAATATATAGTTTATGGTACTTTTAGGGTATTTTCAGACTTTTATTAAGTCATTTGTAAGACTCACGCGTAACCTGATATATACCCTTAATGGAAAAGACACCCGAGCATACTTCTGTTGCTAAACAAATTCATGCCTCATTTAGTGCAAAACTAAAACAAAAAATTTGGTGAATATATAGATTTGGCATTATTGATACATAAAGAGGAGAGAAATCTGAAGTTTGGGGGAATTGATGATGGTCAGGACGTCCCACAACTAGTGTGTTGGCAATCCAAACCGAGAATGTTGTCCATCCAGGATTGGACAACTGCTTTCCATATGTTTATGGCCATATTGTTAGAGCAGCAACCATCACAGGGTCGTCAGCTTTTCAAGTACATTAGCATTGTCAGAAGCCTATCAGCAGAAAATGGCGACTGGCGCTACTATGACGAGGAATTTGGTAGGGCAAAAGAATCTGAGGCTATGGAATGGGATACAGTTGATAACCACCTGTTCACTGTCTTCTTGTCTTGGGGTCGGCGGCAAAACATGGGGAGCCAAAAGAAGGAGAATGGGGGGTTTCGTGCCAAGAAGCGCTTTCGTATCCCTCCTGGCTACTGCTTCAAAATCCACAAAGGGGAGTTCTGTTCCGGATGTGACTTTCGGCACGCATGTTTCAAATGCTCAGAACCCCATCCAATATTCAGGTGTAAAGAGCGCAACCACCCTCAGAACCAGAGTCGCTCCCAACAAGGTAACAGGAAGCTACCCCGCTCCTAAGCCTCACCAGCCTAAACATAATCCAAATGTGGTTGATGTTGATACTTTCATGTCATACCTGGACGGGTACCCACAAGAAGATGTGAATTTTTGGAGAATGGTTTTTGTCATGGCTTCGGCATAAAATTTGAAGGTGAACATGTAGGTCAAGACTGTACAAATTTAAAATCTGCTGTGCATGATCCAGAAATTGTCAAAACTAAGCTCAAAAAAGAAATTCAGGCAGGTAGAATCGCAGGGCCGTTTCAGGAAAAGCCTTTTAAAAATATGAAAATTTCACCTCTTGGCCTTGTACCCAAGAAAATGCCAGACGAGTTTCGGCTTATTCATCATTTATCATACTCATCAGACAGTGAGTTTGATTTATCAGTCAATAGTGGCATTCCAAGAGAAGAAGCCACAGTTCAATACTCAAGCATTGATGATGCAGTGGCCATTTTGAAAACAGTGGGTAATAGGGGTTACATGGCAAAATCCGATGTTCAGAATGCATTTCGAATAGTCCCTATTCACCCTGATGACCATGAGCTTTTAGGATTCACGTGGGATGATCGGTATCACTATGATACCTTTTTACCCATGGCATGCTCCATTGCCTGCAAAATTTTTTAATCGATTGGCAAAGCCCTGGAATGGATTATGTACCACAAATTTGGCATCACAGGCATGGTGCGTGTGTTAGATGATCGTTTATTTGTGTCAACTTCAAAATTACAGTGTAAAAGAGCACTTGAACTGTTCCTTACTCTGTGTACTCATAATAGGTATCCCTATAGCTCCTAGTCAAGTAATAATTTTTCTGGGAATTCAGCTGGATGCTCAGAAATTAGAGGTGAGACTACCTTTTGACAAAGTTGTTCGCTGCAGGGAGCTTCAGCATCAGTACAAAAAGAAGCAGAAAATAACACTGAAAGAACTGCAGTCAATGATAGGGACTCTTTCATTTGCATGCCAAGTTGTTCAGCCAGGCCGAGCATTTCTCCACAGGCTGATAGACCTTACCATTGGAGCAAAAGAGCCGTACCATCACATATCTCTAAATTCTGAAGCTCGAACCCTGTTAGTATATAAATATACTTCTGGTCTAACTAGCCTTGGTGCCTGAGGTCTGACCTCTCACAAACCTGCATGGCTCAGCCTACAGTGCAGTCCTGTCATCACAATTTATTCCCCAAAGCCGCTGTGGCCTGACTGTAGTCACTGTAGTCCCCAGTGGCATACCTGCATATTCCTTGAGGTTAGACTTCCCACAGGTCTACCTGGTCTGACTTACCATGGCTCCCTGTGGCCCTGCTACTCCTGGCTCCCCTGGCACTCCTCGGTCTCCCTGCAACAGACATTTAGTAAGGCTGTATGACGTACACAGACAGACATATACATATCTTGCCACACTCAGGAATTCTTATTTCCCCAATTCTTTTTGTTTCCCCAGTGTAGAAGTCTCAATCTTTAAGGTGTAAAACTACACTACTGGTCATAATAACCCAAATCAATAGCCGGTGACATTGCTGAACTATGTGGCTAGACATACAACCATATCTCACACCTGGCCTTGGCCTTCATACTGGCACAAGACTTCCAAGCAGAACTGGCTTCATTAGAAATGTTACACTTGTGTGGATGTTGAGAGGAGAGCTTTACTCACGGGTCGTCCCACTGGCCCCAGAGGTCCAGGCTCTCCTTTGCTGCCCTCGGTACCCTGATAGTGTGCAAGACATTGACACAGCTAGTGAGTTATAAGTGCATTTACCAATAAATGAATAAATGTCTTTAAAAATGAGGTCTCAAAGCAAGGAATCACCAACAAATAATTTTACACATTTCAAGTGAAAATAAAGCCATACATATTGCCATAGCAACAGTATCAACACTGCTCCATCTCCAATAGTGGTTTTTGTTTTTGTTTTTGTTTTTTTTTTTTTTTTGTGGATTTGGAGTGTTAATCATTTTTCTATGTCAGCAAATGTATACAAAACTGATGCAACTGAACTGACAATGTAAATGTATATGAACATTTGTCTCATAATTTTAAAGAGAGTTTTAAAGTATTTTGATTCCTCAAAATCCTTTCAGCAGAAAGGCTGGAATAGCAGTCTTTTTAATGACATCTTATTCAACAAATATTATGCCTTGGATGATGACTGACCGTGGCTCCAGGCAGTCCCCTGGGTCCAATGAAACCTCTCGCTCCTGGGGGCCCTGGGGGGCCTGGTTCTCCTGCTGGACCAGGTGGGCCCTATAAGTACAAACAAAGTACAGGACAGGCAATATGTGCACAAACTCAGGGGAGGGGGGCTCTACAAGGACAAACACAGTACAGGACAGCCAATGTGTGCACCATCAGCGGGGCCCTACAAGGACAAACACACTACAGAGGAGCCGTACAAGGACAAATATGGTACAGGACAGGCAAAGTGTGCACCGACAGCCACAGCATAGACCCATGTACTGTATTTGTACGAAGACAGCAACACAAGCCAATCCTTGTGTGCATAAGCAAAAACGACTGAGCAAGGGTCAAAACAGGGCCACCATACATGTGATAAATTACTCCTCATGACACACAAGGAGAAGTCTACATACTACCTCTTGATGGATTTGCAGAAAACGCTGTGGATTTCCCATGCAAGCAACAATAAAACAAGAGTATTGTTAATAATTATATGCACATGTACTGTGAATTAAGACTTTTCAAAAGGTGAGGCAATCAATACAGTACTGACCTAAAGTAACTTAACACTTACACTAGGGTTACTCCTATGTTCTCCTCCTGTATCAGTGGTTTGAAACCTCGAGAGGACTTTGTGTGAGTGGGAGCCCATGTGATGTTATGCATTGGAAAAGTACACTAGTGTGACAGGAATTTGCTAGAGCTCACGTTTGCCGCACTCACAAGTTTTCCATCACTGTGACTTTTTATTGTAACATGCACATGCAACGTGCATTGTATACTGTGATACAAAGACTAAGTAAACCACCAATATTTTGTCAGAGCCTGAGCAGTGATATATTTGAAGACGATGATTATGAATAGTATGATCGTATTCATGTAGTCTATATGTAAATGCTACAGTAAATTATAAATGTAGATTCACTAGTGTTGTCAATTATGGAGTTCAGACTTCAATTTTCTGATACTTCCAAATGAAAACTCACAAGGAGCCAGGCAAATACAACTTTCCGATTAACCAAAGGCCAAGAAACATTTCTTAACTTGCATGCGATCGTGAATCATGGCATACAGATGTTGACTTTGTTGTCACAATCGCTGATGGATCTTATCTTGATGCTGTGGAATGTGATTGACAGCACTGATAGCCCACAATATACGCTGTCATTTACAGAATACTGAAAGGAATTTTTCTCTTGTATTTTTTGCTTGAATGTTCATGTACTACTGAATTTTTGCCTTCCGTATATTGGGTCACAAGTTGATACTCATGGCTTCAGCTTCGTGCTGGTCATGTGACAAGAATTACTTAATCGCGTCGCCACAGCCTGTACGTGCTCATATATATGGGCCATCCATGTGCTGTCCAGGGCTTCCCTCGTTTTTCAACCTTTTAGGAACACCAAGAAGAGAATCTGCTTTAGCTGATACAAGCATTCCCCCTTTGGGGGTTCTGAGCTGGTCTCTCGGTTACATGTGAGGTTGTCTAGCATTCCTGTTCAGGTCGTAATGTTCGGGTAACTCTGCTAATTTCTTGGCAATATGTCTGTAAGTAAAATACGTATATATATATATATATATATATATATATATATATATATATATATATATATATATATATATATATATATATATATATATATATATATATATATATATATATATATATATATATATATATATATATATATATATATATATATACACACACACACATATATATACATATATATATACACACACACACACACACATATATATATATATATATATATATATATATATATATATATATATATATATATATATATATATATATATATATATATATATATATACATATATATATATATAAATATATCGTAATGTTCGGGTAACTCTGCTAATTTCTTGGCAATATGTCTGTAAGTAAAATACGTATATATATATATATATATATATATATATATATACATATATTTTCCATATTTTTGGGGTGCACCTGTATCCTTCCCGTCATGTCTTGTACGAATGTACTTTGGGCATGGTCTTTTAGTTTCTGGAACATTAAGCCTAGAGTATACCTATTTTCAGATACATATAAGTATCTTTCTTTGTAGAGACTTAAATGTATACGTTTTAACTCGGTCATTTGATTGAGTTCTGATCTCTGGCTACGTTCTCCGCACTTATAATTTGTGGGTACTTTCATATTTTAAAACGCTAGGTAATATAGCCATTTGTGAGAAGTTAAGAACGTCATGTAAACTTAAAATTGAGAAGTAAGGCTGGTATGCACCAATCATACTTGAATTCTAAGTCATACCTACCCTCATGGTAAGCACGACTTACCTAGCAAGTGTGCTTCACCAAACAACCTTACTGCTAAGTCTTCCTTACATTTAAGGTTAAGTCTAAGGTAAGTGAAGGCTAGACTTACAGCCGGGGACAGAGATCCAGTAAGCAATATTGGTGTCCCCTTTGTGGCTTTTTCACACAATTATGAGGTGGCAAAATGGACGACTACATTGACAGGTTGTGGCAGCTTGAAAATTTGAATTTTTAGTACACAGAGACGCGTCTTTTAAGGGAGCGAATTAATCCATTTCATCACTTCAGGGATGAAGAGTTTAGAATGGGCTACAGAATGTCAAAGGGTTCTGCCTATACACTGCTACAACAAGTGGTTAATGAATTGGAATATGGTCACAACAGAAATGAACCCATACCAGCACCCATTCAACTCATGATGGCATAGAGACTTTGTGCCGTAGGCTCCTACCAGGCAGTTATTGGCGACTTGGCAGGTGTACACCAGACCATCCTGATCGATAGGTTCATAAAAATTGTTGTGGTTGAGTTGGCGTAAGGCTTGTTGTACATAACCCGCTTTGTTTTGAATGACAATGGCGCCGCCTTTATCTGCAGGTTTGATTATTATATTTGGGTCGTCTTGGAGTGTCTTGATGGCTTCCCTTCTGCTCTGTGTGATGTTGGGATGGTGTTGTGTATTCGGGCTCATCATCCTGTTTTCAACGCTGTGAACCAAATTGTGAATTCAAACCACCCAGCTCAGGTTGGAATCCACCGTCATCCAGTAACACAGACCTAGAGGCCTTCATTCACAGGATCTAACCCAAAAAATCAATGAAGAACTAGAACAGACTGATTTTCTAACAGAAAATCAAATGTCTCCCGGTGAAACACTTACGTCTCTGAATGAGCGACAGGTGATAACAAATTACAAATGACAAAGTTTGCTTGAAAATTACAATCCTATTTTAGCTCTCACCTAGATACATTACTCTAGCAATTTTCATCAAGTTCTTCAAGACTTATTGCAGAGAAACCAATTTCACATAAATGACCCTGTGACCTTGAAAACTAGGTCAAGGTCACCCAAATACAATCCCAACCTTGGTCTTACCTTGATACATAATCCTACTAAGTTTCATCAAATTCCATCAAGTTCTCCATGACTTATCTAACGGAAACCAATTTCACATAAGTGACCCTGTGACCTTGAGAATTCGCTCAAGGTCATCCAAATACAATCCCAACCCAGGCCTTGCCAAGTTACATAATCCTACCAAGTTTCATCAAATTCCATTCTGTTCTTCATGACTTATCGAATGGAAACCAATTTCACATAAGTGACCCTGTGACCTTGAGAATTCGCTCAAGGTCATCCAAATGCAATTTCAACCTAGGTCTTGCCTAGATACATAATCCTACCAAGTTTCATCAAATTCCATCACGTTATTCAAGACTTATCGCACGGAAACTAATTTCACATAAATGACCCTGTGACCTTGAGAATTCGCTCAAGGTCACCCAAATACAATCCCAACCTAGGTCTTGTCTAGATACATAATCCTACCAAGTTTCACCAAATTCCATTCTGTTCTTCAAGACTTATCGCACAGAAACCAATTTCACATAAGTGACTCTGTGACCTTGAGAATTCACTCAAGGTCATCCAAATACAATCCAAACCTAGATCTTGCCAAGATACATGATCCTACTAAGTTTCATCAAATTCCATCAAGTTCTTCATGACTTATCGAACGGAAACCAATTTCACATAAGTAACCCTGTGACCTTGAAAATTCGCTCAAGGTCATCCAAGTACAATCCCAACCTAGATCTTGCCAAGATACATGATCCTACCAAGTTTCATCAAATTCCATCAAGTTCTTCATGACTTATCGAACGGAAACCAATTTCACATAAGTGACTCTGTGACCTTGAGAATTCACTCAAGGTCATCCAAATACAATCCAAACCTAGATCTTGCCAAGATACATGATCCTACTAAGTTTCATCAAATTCCATCAAGTTCTTCATGACTTATCGAACGGAAACCAATTTCACATAAGTAACCCTGTGACCTTGAAAATTCGCTCAAGGTCATCCAAGTACAATCCCAACCTAGGCCTTGCCAGGATACATATTCCTACCTAGTTTCATCAAATTCCATCAAGTTCTTCATGACTTATCGCACAGAAACCAATTTCACATAAGTGACCCTGTGACCTTGAGAATTCGCTCAAGGTCATCCAAATACAAGTGCAACCAAGGTCTTGCCTAGATACATAATCCTACCAAGTTTCATCAAATTCCATCAAGTTTTTCAAGACTTATCGCACGGAAACCAATTTCACATAAGTGACCCTGTGACCTTGAAAATTAGGTCAAGGTCACCCAAATACAATCCCAACCTAGGTCTTGTCTAGATACATAATCATACCAAGTTTCATCAAATTCTGTCTAGTCCTTCAAGACTTATCGCACGGAAACCAAGTGTTGAAGAACATGAACAACAACAAGAACAACAACAACAACAACAACAACAACAACAAGCGGAAGAAACGGGCACTAAACCAATATGTCCCCCGGCTTCCACCGGGAGACATAAATCACAAGCTTTATCAAACACGTCCACTCTAGATATCACATCGACGACGACACCAAGGCCTTCTTAACCAATCAAAACCCACGTACACCAGTCATATACTTTCTACCTAAAGTCCACAAACCTAACGTCCCAGGAAGACCCATAGTCTCGGCCATAGACAGCCCGACGGATAGGATTTCAGCTGTTGTGGACTCTTTCCTAAAATCTATAGTGCCTGAAAAACCTCCGTACGTACAAGACACCACCGATTTTCTAAACAAAATACAAGAAGTTAGCAACTGACATTTTCTTCACTATGGACGTCTCCTCCTTGTATACAAATATACCCCATAGAGAAGGCATCACCGCGGCAAAAGAAGCCCTTAACAAACGAATGGATCCAACTACACCTACATGGCTCCTCCTCAGGCTTATACATTTTGTTTTAACTAAGAATTGCTTCCGTTTCGATAACCAACATTACTTACGAAAGTCGGGCACCACCATGGGGATCAAAATGGCACCCAACTATGCTAACATTTTCATGCACCAATTAGAAAACAAACTTTTGGACTCCTTTCATCTCAAACCCCGTATGTGGCTTCAATACATCGACGATATCTGGCTAATATGGCAACACGGACAACCGTCCCTAAATGGTTTTATACTCCATGCCAACAGCTTCCATCCGACCATCAAATTCACAGTAAATCAATCAACAAGTGAACTCAACTTTTTAGATGTTTTGGTCAGAAAAGACAACGATCGCTTATCCACCACCCTATACGTGAAACCTAGGGACTCCCATTTATACCTTGATTATCGCTCATGCCACCCTAAACAACAAAAGAACTCAATTCCATACAGTCAGGCACTTAGAATCAGGAGAATATGCTCTACGGACCAAGAATTCGACAAACACAGCGCCTCACTACAACAATACTTGATTGCCAGGAAACTATCCCAAACGTATAGTGGAGGAAGCCATTTCCCGCGCTCAACAGAAACCAAGTGCACAACTATTGGATCCACGTGAACGACCCCCCAACCAGGATACAGGTACATTCAATATAGTAACCATGTACCACCCGTCAAACCCACTCAACAGAGACCTTATCTCCCATTTCTGGCCTATCCTCAGCAACAATACACACACTCTCCCCATTCACGTGTTAAACCCAATCATTAGCTACAGAAAACCCAGATCACTCAGGAATATGTTAATATGTTCTAAAATGCAAATTATCATGCAGAAACAGTATTCAACTAAAGGCCTCTGTGACCTTTGAAATTAGGTCAAGGTCACCCATCTTCAAACTTGACCTAGACCTGAATACGGACAATTATCCAGGGGAATATGAAAGTCCTAGTTTAAAAACCTCTTCAGTAATCATGTGGAAACCAAAGTTAACTCAGGTACCAACCCATATTCAGTAAAGTGGCTCTGTGACCTTTAAAATGAGGTCAAGGTCATCCATCTTTGAACTTCACTTAGCCCCAAATATGGACTATTATCCTGCGCAATATAAAAGTCCTAGCTTAAAAACCTCTTCAGTTATTGTGCGGAAACCAAAGTTAACTCAGGTACCACTGTGACCTTGGAAATTAGATCAAGGTCACCCATCTTCAAACTTCGCCTAACTTTTGATTAGAATGATTCACCTCTACAGTATCAAATTCCTAGCTCAAAAACTTCTTGAGTTATTGTGCGGAAACCACAGTCTAACTACAATCTCTCTGTGACCCTGAAAACTGGGTCAAGGTCACCCATCTTCAAAATCAACCTAGCCCTTACAGAGAACCATAAAGTTGTGCAATATAAAAGTTCTAGCTCCAAGGTATAAGTTATCATGCAGAAAGCATGAAACCATATTCAGTAAAATGGCCCTGTGACCTTTAAAATGAGGTCAAAGTCATCCATCTTCGAACTTCACCTAGTTCCAGATATGGACTATAATCCTGTGCAATATAAAGTCCTAGCTTAAAAACCACTTCAGTTATTGTGCGGAAACCAAAGTTAACTCAGGTACCACTGTGACCTTGGAAATTAGGTCAAGGTCACCCATCTTCGAACTTCGCCTAGCTTTTGACTAGAATGATACACCTATACAGTATCAAAGTCCTAGCTCAAAAACTTCTTGAGTTATTGTGCGGAAACCACAGTCTACCGACAGACCGACCTACATATGCAACGCTTCATGCCCCGACTTCTTCGAAGGGGGGCATAAAAATGAAATCTAAATTGACATATTACAAAAGTTGGCCGTACATTTTGCTTACACTACCAGACGGGTCAATCTATAAATCCAAAATTCAACTAGAACAGACTGATTTTCCAACAGAAAATCAAATGTCTCCCGGTGGAACACTTACGTCTCTGAATAAGCTACAGGTGACAACAAATTACAAATGACCAAGTTTGCTTGAAAATTACAATCCTATTTTAGCTCTCACCTAGATACATTACTCTAGCAATTTTTATTCAAGTTCTTCAAGACTTATTGCAGAGAAATCAATTTCACATAAATGACCCTGTGACCTTGAAAATTAGGTCAATGTCACCCAAATATAATCCCAACCTTGGTCTTACCTTGATACATAATCCTACCAAGTTTCATCAAATTCAATCTTGTTCTTCATGACTTATCAAACAGAAACCAATTTCACACAAGTGACCCTGTGACCTTGAGAATTCCCTCAAGGTCATCCAAATACAATCCCAACCTAGGTCTTGCCAAGATACATAATCCTACCAAGTTTCATCAAATTCCATCAAGTTCTTCATGAGTTATCGAACGGAAACCAATTTCAAATAAGTGACCCTGTGACCTTGAAAATTAGGTCAAGGACACCCAAATACAATCCCAACCTAGGTCTTGCCAAGATACATAATCCTACCAAGTTTCATCAAATTCCATCAAGTTCTTCATGACTTATCGAACAGAAACCAATTTCACACAAGTGACCCTGTGACCTTGAAAATTAGGTCAAGGTCACCCAAGTAAAATCCCAACCTAGGTCTTGCCAAGATACATAATCCTAATAAGTTTCATCAAATTCCATTCTGTTCTTCATGACTTATCAAACGGAAACCAATTTCACATAAGTGATCCTGTGACCTTGAGAATTCCCTCAAGGTCATCCAAATACAATCCCAACCCAGGTCTTGCCTAGATACATGATCCTACCAAGTTTCATCAAATTCCATCAAGTTCTTCATGACTTATCGAACGGAAACCAATTTCACATAAGTGACCCTGTGACCTTGAGAATTCGCTCAAGGTCATCCAAATACAATCCCAACCTAGGTCTTGCCAAGATACATAATCCTACTAAGTTTCATCAAATTTCATCAAGTTCTTCATGACTTATCGAACAGAAGCCAATTTCACATAAGTGACCCTGTGACCTTCAAAATTAGGTCAAGGTCACCCAAATACAATCCCAACCTAGGTCTTGGCTAGATACATAATCCTACTAAGGTTCATCAAATTCCGTCAAGTCCTTCAAGACTTATCGCACGGAAACCAAGTGTTGAAGAACCTGAACAACAACAACAACAACAACAACAACAACAACAAGAAGCGGAAGAAACGGGCACTAAACCAATATGTCTCCCGGTGGAATTGGAAGATATCGAGAAAAACTATTACACAACTGGGATCGTAACTCTCAGAGACAATCCACTGGGTCACTAACTTCTTGTGAGACCTGTACTAACATACTATTTATGGTTGCACGTGCGAAACACAGACTTGCTCCGCGGTACAAATTGGAAGTAAACTGGGTCAAACCAAACTAGTGAACATAAATGTGGACTCATCACTTGTGTCGTACCAAATATAGCAAGAGACAGCCAACTAAGACATAACTAATTACTGTGTCATAATCACTATACATCTCCGATTTATCATCTTATTCTTGGCCTGAGCAGACCTGTACAAACTTGGTCAAAGGCAACATGACGTTGAAGATGCATGCTTTACTGGTGGCCAACTCCAGGGCTTACAGCTTCGATAGGTACAGAAACCTAGAAGTCTACCCTATAAACCACATTACATCACTGAGAGAGGCGGCACCATCACGAGTCTACGATTACTTACCATTGAATTCTTAGATGCAGGTATCATACCTTACAAAGCAAAATGATTGCAGTTGGGATCAACAACATTGTCACAAGAATACCACATAAAGATACATTAGTTCTCACGCATGCTGAAAATAAACAGGATACCCTCACACAGGGTCTGGTACAAATGAGGGGAGAGATTCTGATGAGGTATCCACAAGCAATTATTAGCTTCATCACTATACCACCTGTGCATGTGCATCTGAACAAATATCGCGAATATAGAAAGTTAGATTCTGATCAATCGACCGCCGCAAGAAAGGAGCAAAGTGAACACCTTGAATTTAAGCTGAAATTAAACAACAATTTAACCCTTAAAGTGCTAATCACTGCTATAGCCGTTTTCTCATTACTGTTAAACATAGAATGGTTGAAAGATTCAAATTCCTCATGAGGATACCTTTTATTCAAATACCAGCAAGCCTTGTCAAAGGCAAAAAGTAGTCTTAGTCAACAGCTTTCCTGGGGGCACTTTGCACGCATTGCACACAAAGTGCCCCCAGGAAAGCTGTTGACTCAATCTTAAATCAGCACTTTAAGGGTTAATTGAACTAAATCGTATGCAGATTTACCTAGAATACCCCTCGCATACCTCGTGTTGGCATTCTGACACAATCTGCCATGCCAAGAAACGAAAAACACGTGGATACTCCAGGTATTGCAGAAAAAACAAGGTTAAGGCCGGAACACTGTATGACGGGATACATGCGGTTTCAATGATTAAAAAGGAATGGTACTTAAAATGGCATCTCAGTGTTTGTAAAGATGTGTACCAGTTATGCAACTAAATTAAGTGAGAGAGGCAAGCAGATAAAATGGGGCTGACCGATGCAGCTCTTCATTTTAAAATCAAGGGTGCCTCTATGTGTTGGATGAGAAATAGGTCTAAAAATAGGCCTAATCCAGAAATTTATCTAAGAAAATAAGTCTCATGAACTGTTGTGCTGCGTCAAATTTCATTTATGTGCACCCTTTTACTAATTATCGTGGCTTTATTCACACAGAATCATTTATACCAGACATTTATACAAGTAGCAGGTAAAATGGGGAGATGGGGCTGCAGTTGCGGTTCTTCACTCACTACAATTATACTGAAAACAGACTAAATTACCAGAGTCATGCCGGGGGGCATGAATGTCTCGCCAGCGTAATTCAAGCCACTCGAAGTTTTTTGTTGACAGGGGGACGTCCAGAAAGTGACTGCTTAGTCTCTCCAACAGCTTATGCTGGCGAGACAATAATGGAACTGACGTTTTTTATTCTTCTACTTCGTTGGAGGACAGCACCAAAAGAGAAAATGGTACTGTTTCTCAACTTTGATTTTCTTTGTTTTATTTCTGTGTTGCTGAGAAAAAATAGGACATTCATTTCTTATTGAGAAAACAGGAAACAGGTTTTGTCATAAACTAAAAATACAGCTCAAATATATTACTTTATATACGTCTACACTAACTACTAATATCTCTACTAAATCAAAATTCTTATACCTAGAAAATAAATTCAACTGAGGACATATTATTACATTCTGGTGGCATATACAATAATTCTTTAACACTTTAATTGATCAATATGAAAATGAGAATGACGATGATGATAAACAGATAGAACTAATAACTAATTCCCCCAATTATTTTGAAGAACTTGGAAATTTATTAAATTCAAAAAGGGACCATTTCACTGTATTAAGTACAAATATCAGTTCTGTTCATGCTAAGTTTGCAGAAATAGAAGCTTTCATACATGAGCTTCATCAAAATCAGTTTGAATTTAGAGCAATCTATTTGCAAGAGTGTTATATCAAAGAAAATACTGACTTCCCTGGTGAAAATTGAAGGTTACACCTGTATCTCGCAATGTCATACCTGTTCTTCAAAGGGTGGTTTAATCATTTATTTGAATAATAAATACAATTATTGACAGATGACACTGCATCATAGTTCTGAATTATGGGAAGGTCAGTTTATAGAGGTATCTGGTGGTGAGTTAAGAAAACACATAATAATTGGAAATGTATACAGGGCACCCAGAGATTCTGTATAGAACTACCGCATCTTTATTAACGAATTTTCACAATTGTTATCGGAATTACAAGCAAAAATCAAGAAGTTTTTTTTTGCGGTGATTTCAATATTGATTTATTAAAAAATACATGAACATGAGATATTTAATGAATTTTTCGATACAATAATGACGCATAGTTTCTTCCCAAAAATAACTTTTCCAACCAGAATTTCAAACACCAAAGGCACATAACGTACTATGTAAAATCAGTGATGCATCTCTGACAGCAACTTCCGGAATTACAGTAAAGAAATTCTCGGACCATAAACCATATTTTCTCTGCCTGAACGTCCCAGTTCAAAAAAACAAATCACCAAAGCTAGTTAAAATTACCAAACAATCCTCGTCTGATCTGATTAGATTTCATGACAAAATTCAAGATAGTGACATTTGTAATAAAATAAATATAGATCCTAATGCCAATCCAAATGATAATTTTAATATTATAAACAATATAATAACAGAAGCAAAAGACAAACATATCCCATGCAAATTAGTAAAGTTCCGTAAACATAAACATAAAAAACAAAACTGGATAACAGCAGGAATTCTATAGTCAATCAAATTCAGAGATAATATGTTTAAAAGATTAAAATGTACTCCCAGAAATTCTAATTTGTTTTTAACCTTAAAGACAAATCTATCGACTTTTAATGATATTTTAAGAAAATCTATAAACAGAGCTAAAAGAAATTATTATGAAACTTGTTTTTGGCAAATATCAAAATGATATTTAAAAAAAACATGGACAACTATAAACGAAATACTCTTAAAAACAAAAAAGAAAAAAACATTTCCAGAATTCTTTACCGAAAATGGAGGAGAAATTAAAGATGAACTAACCATTGTAAATAAGTTTAATCATTTCTTCACAAACATAGGCCCTGATCTGGTGAATGAGTTGAAAAGAGCCTCGGAAAATGGGTACGAGCAGTACTTAAGCAAAACATATGAACATAAATTTATATTTGAAAATGCTGATGCTGATGTCATCAATGAAATTATTGAAAATTTAAAAACCAAAACAAGCTACGATGTTGATGGTATGTCAACAAAATTGTTAAAATTCATTAAAGATACAGTTGCAAAACCATTGACAATAATCATAAATCAGAATTTAAAAAGTGGTATTTTTCCAGAAAAATTAAAAATTGCCAATTTGAAAGTAACTCCAATCTATAAAAAGGAAAATGAACACCTTTTTACCAACTATCATCCCATATCAATATTACCTGCATTCTCAAAAGTTTTTGGGAAAGTAATATTCAACCAGTTATATGGTTATTTCAATCGTTACAAATTATTTTATAGTAGTCAATATGGTTTCCAAAAATATCACTCAACTGAATTAGCTGCTGTTGAATTAATAGATAATACATTAAAGGAAATGGACATTGGAAATCTTCCTATATCTCTATTTTTGGACTTATCGAAAGCTTTTGACACTTTAAATCATGAAATTTTGATCAATAAATTGAAATATTACGATATACAAGGTATATCATTGAGAGTGCTTGAAATCTACTCAACTAATCGTAAACAGTTGGTTGAATATGATGATGTAAATTCTAATCTATTACCTATAACAACTGGAGTACCACAAGGCTCCATTTTAGGACCTTTGTTATTCCTCATATATGTAAATGATCTAGCTTGTGCTAGTCCCAAATTCGAACTAACAATGTATGCCAACAACTCGACCCTATTAGCTTGTCTAAATCAATTTGGAAACAACACAATTCATGACATTGACGAAGATATAAATTCCGAACTTAATAAAATCACTTATTGGTTGGATGCAAATAAGTTATCTCTAAATGTTAAAAAAACACAATATATGATATTCCACCAACCTCAAAAGAAATTCAAAATTCCTATAATAAAAATAAAAAATATCTTAGTTGAATGGGTTGAAACTTTTATTTTTTTAGGTATTGTACTTCATACAAACCTTACTTGGAAGTCTCATATAATTAAAATAAGTAGTAAGATCTCAAAATCTCTGTGGATTTTGAACAAACTGAAAAGAATTCTACCAATTGATGCAAAACTCAAAATTTATAATTCCATCATTCTTTCCCATAAAAATTATGGGATTCTTTGTTGGGGATTCAAGAGCTCTAGCTTAAAAACAATTCAAAAGAAAGTCACCAGAACTATAACATGCAGTAAAAAAAATGCACACACTGACCCATTGTTTAAAAAACTGGGATTATTAAAAGTTGAAGATATTTTTAAAATTGCACAAATAAAGTTTTATTATAGATTCTTAACTCAAACCCTTCCTGTAAATATCCAAAAGTTATCTTTGTTCCCAAATACAGAAATTTATACCTGTGACACTAGATATGCTGAAAATTTGTTTGTTAATCGGTACTCTTATGTTTTTGCTAAAAACTGCATTCGATGCAGTTTACCAGTAACTCAAATCTTGTTGCCAATTACCATTCCAGACAAATTTTATACACACAGTTATCAAGGTTTAGTAAGATATGCTAAAACCTTTTACATTCAATATTATCAAAAAGTATGTGGTACGCCAAATTGTTATATTTGTACAAACCAGTAATTAATGTAAATCGTAACATTAATGTTATATTACTATTTTAAAATCCTTTATCTTCTCTTACTTCTAATTGAAATGTAGACATTACAGAGAATTGTTGTTTTTTAACAGTCAGCTTTATGATCTGTTGCCATCATCTTGTATAATAGCTAATAATTCTTACAGGGTGGCCCTCATGATAGCGACATATTAATGTCTTAATGAGGGTCTCCCTGACCATTATACAATCTACGTTGTGCTACTCTGTATGTTTAAAATTGTTATAGTAAATTGTATCTGTGTATTGGTCAATAAACGAATCCTGAATCTTGAATCCAGTATGTACCTTTCAGTATGCAAGCACCCCAGTGAGTCTGTTCTTCAGTGTTTTATGAACTGACAAGCACCAGCCAAGTTGTCCAAATCCACGGCACTGACTTCTGCATGTCTTGGCCTTGGGCGTGTGGGGGAATTTCTGTGTCACAACAAGGCCCATCACTAGTAATTGCTCCCAAAAACGTTCATGTTCCTATCCGTTATTAGGCCTATTTTCTGTTGCTGGGATAGGCCAACTTCTTAATTTCCATAGAGGTGGGCATGCAGTTGGAAAATGTGCAGTTTCACTGCCAGTGGTTTCAGCTGGTCTCCCAAACTTTTCATTGGTTGACAGATCATCATACCAAAGGGGCAACCAGGTGTCACTGTTAATATACATCTACTTGGGATTGCTTTATCATTCTAAAGCCACACACCATATTTAATATTTAACTTCAAAAATTATTTTTGGTAATTTTCTCATCATATATTTGATGTTTTACCATAAAGAATACACATGAACATAATGGAATCAAACTGAAATTTGCACCAATTTTCAGGGGGGGGGAAAGATTATGTTTCAATGGTGGGGTCCAAGTTACTAATCCGGACAACACAATATGAACCACCCTGCGACAATGCAAACATGCTATATATATAGCCCAGACATGATTTTATAAGAATATGTCACTGTGACCCAGAAACTTGACAAGTGACCTACTTTTGGTACATGACACAGCCTTATGTGGAGATGCATTTGTGTGTAAAGTTTCATCGATCTAACTTACATACTAAAGGAATTGTATGGCCAGACACGATTTTTAAAGAATATGTCACTATGACCCAGATACTGGAGCTAGTGACCTTCTTTTGGTACATGACACACACTTATGTCCACATGCACCTGTGTGTACAATTTCATTAATCTAAGCTGAAGAACAAGCGAATTATAGCCCAGACATGAAAGGAGATGGACGGATGCATGGAAAAAGCAATTACTATATACTTTTTTTTTGTTTTTCCTCTTATTTATAGCAAATTTACTAACAGTGTCAAATCAACTCTTTTGGGAGGAGCTGGTAGCTCTGAAAAGGGCCTTGAGGTTGTGATCGTGTCGTAGCCGACAACCCAAGAACCGCCAACTTTTTGAAGGATTGGCACAAGAGTAGTGGGTGAAGCACATCCTAATGTCTATAAATTCAAAATTACAGGGCGAAGGGGCACATATGGTCGTAGTAAGGTCCTCCCTGCTGAGTGGGGAAAAAAGCAAGGGGCCCTAGAATGCTGTGTTAGCTTGCAATAAGCATTTACAAAGATTGTAAGCTTACTTGAATTTGAGGAATGTGGTGCGTATGGGGTACATATATGTGTATACATAGTATGTGAGGGACATCACTCATCACCTGGGTGTTGCTGTATACTACAAGACCCCAGCATATGCATTGACATTACACAGAGAATGCATTTTGTTATGTATGATCTGCCAGGGTTTTTTTTCTCATGCAATGACCTCACATAATCTGTGCTAACTCAGGCAAATTTTCCTTGCTGCCATTTCACGTCCATTGCAAATGTACTGATTATAATTAATGCTCATAACATTGTCACTGCCATGGCAATGGCCCACAGCAACTTAGCCTGGTAAATGAGTTTTGCAGACTGGAGCATTTCTAGCTTAATGGTAACGAAATCCTATGTATCTATGCCTAGGTGTTAAGATCTGCCATAATACATCAAGGTGTTTTATGTAGGAACACACCAATGAAAAGTTGCATGAGGCCGTGTGTTTGAGCTCCATCTCGGGTCAGGGTGCACAATCAGACTGATTTGCAGGCATAACACTAAGCCTGAGATCACAAACCATAGAGCAGATTACATGCATACTGATTCTGATCAGAAAGTACACAAATATTACTTCCACAACTTCTTCAAAGTATGTAACAAAAGTTTTGACTTGTTTTCTGGTGCACATCAGGAACGCAGGCTCTCATTTCTATTTATAAGCTCCCAGTTTCTGGAAAGTTTTGGTCACATGACCAACTGTGGCACAGAAAATTCTCTTGTCATGCTGTGGTCGCCCATGACAATAGGATGAGTCCCTCAACGTCTGGAGGGCATCACCATGGGTAATTTCTTCAAAAATATTTACTTCGACTTGACTTTAACTTAAATATATTTTATTTAACATAACTGATAGCCCTCTTCTTCTGGTCAATTTTTGATAAGAGTTCGATGCAGCTGTTTTGAGCTAACCAGGCCTACTGTATCCCCTCCATAAGCAAAATGGTAACAGCTGACTGGCATTTTTCATTCTCCAACATTTGATGGCTGTATCAGGACTGAGGTGTGGAATCATTTGAGCATTAGTTACACATAAGGTCTTAGTCTTGTTTAAGATTCTTTCTTAATTGGTCTGTTCTAAAACAAAATTATCTCATAAAAATAAATGATGGGGCAGTCATATCGTCCAGCTAGAATAGGCCAGGCCGCAAAGCAGCCCTGGCAAGGAGTGAAGAAAGGTTCTCTTAAGTTTGACCAGGTTCCTGTTGCATCTGTTCTGTGCCACTGTGGTGCTGGTCAAAAAACACACTGGGCAACAACCAACCAAAACATGCAAATTGACTTTGATACCGTGTGGCAGCAGGTCTACAGCTGCCAGTACAACACATGGTCCTCCAACACTGCTGCCCCACCGAAAGTAGCTTGCCAGCTACACCCCGGCAGCTGCATTACCAATGTTTCCCGACCCTTGACTAATCCTTTGTGCTCAGTAACGGAAATGATAACTCGATGAGAATGACATGCCACATGGACAAGAATTGGGCAACTAAAACTAAAAACCATATTAGTAGGTAATATATATTAGTAATAGTTAGATTATGGCATTTTAGAGTTGATGTGGGGAGTTTGCTGTGTGCCCGGGCCCAGGCCATTTCATATTGGTATCAGATTCATGAAGGCCAAACGATGCACATGTATTATTATCTGCCCCAAAAATGTGTTGCAAAAGGACATGCTCTAGAAATCTCCAAGTTCGGCTAAACCTTAAATTTTGAGAATGTATGAACATTTGACACAAATATCAGGCTGATAATGTAATGTTTGACAAGTGACATGTTGACAGTGGTTGAAGGTCTCTGACACATCTTTACACCGTATGTATAAGTGGAAATATTCCCCAGTGGACAATTTCCTGGATTGCTTCCAAATGAGCATTTTGTGATTTTCATTTTCCCAAATTGCAATGAGTGACATAAAAAAGTGGTCACAGTTTGCAGCATGATAGTTTATGCATGCAACATCAGGGGTGTCCCAACTCACAACTGCCTATAACAGTGAACAGCCAAGTACGATCTCCAATAATTTCCCAGAATTAATTTTCCCGAGGGTTGTTCCATTCAGGAAAATTCAGGAAATTAAATACCTCGGGAATATTTTCACTCATACAGTACATTGTACAAATGTATTAGTGCATTGCAACACCTGAGGAAACTGGAGCTCAAGCTTCTCGCGTTTCCATGCACACTTGAGGGAAGTAAACTCAAACTAGTGTGGGTCGGGCTGTAACTGCGAGTGAGAGTGGCAACTCAAGGTTCAGAGGCTCAATGACAGCAAGAGAGAGACCGTCAAGGCAGTGCGAGTAGTGGGCGAGGGCTCCAAGAGTCCTCTCGAGTTTTTGTCAAGTTTCTTTAGGTCTATACTGTGTAAACATTAAATTCCTTTTTCTTCAATGGACAGTGGTGCCAGATGCTACAATATTGTGCTATGGGTTTACCACCATGAAACAATGTTAATGTCACTTAAGTTTCACTTCCAGGCTCCACAGAAAGTTAATGCAACACTTCTACTAAAGGCAAATGTGTATGTCTCTCACCACAACTCAACACAATCTGTAGGTCTGTCACCACTGCTCAACACAATCTGTAGGTCTGTAACCACTGCTCAACACAATGTGATTGTCACTTACCACTGCTCCATCTTTACCCCGTTCTCCTGGAAGGCCACGGTTTCCAGGACCACCCTACAGGCAAAACCATAAATTAAAACAAGTACTCAAACAGATAAATTTGTAAAAATCAGGTATCCACAATATAAGTACTCATGCCCGGTTGCGCATGTCTACATCAGGTGGGGATTACCGTGATTGTGGAGTCAATAGTCATGTCGGACTTTAACTGATGCCATACTGAATTTAACCCCAAGATTTAACTCAGGGTACAGCTAGGATTTAAAGCTAAAGTTATACTGGTTTTCCAGTGTGTGCACACATCACTTTGCTGTAAGTAGGGAATATTACTGCACCATGGAAGATTATGTGGACTAGTTGCATAAATTTGATTCGGTTGATCTTCTGTTGCAAAGAGACACAGGAGCAGCCAGCAGAATAATTGCTGGGTCCCATGATATCTCACACACACACACACACACACACACACACACACACACACACACACACACACACACACACACACACACTGCTCATAAACATGAGAGAAAAACAGTTGTTTACTGGTATGGCACCACAAATCAGACTTGCCGAAGGCCAGGAGAAGGACGAAACGAGCAGATGGCACAAAATGATATTTTCCTGCATAACACAACAAATTCAACACCCATACTTGGAATACATATTTTCAAAGATTCATCTGTTTCTACTTCCAACAACCATACCAATAAACAGTATTTACAATCACGATCAAAAAATCATATTTTCATTTTCTCAATTATTTTATAACAAATTCTATGCTTCAAGAACACCAATATTTTATGAAACAAGAGGACTGTGGCAGTCCTGAGTTCAGCTGAAATGTACGTATCCCCTTGCAATTTTTTAAGATTTGCTTAAAAAAAAACAAAAACAAACAAACAAACAAAGAAACTCATAAAAATATCCAACAATCAATGGAGCATGTCCATTTGCACAAATCTGCTAGAGGCCCACCCAAGGTACATTGCCACCCAGTTTGAAGTCAATCTGAGATATGGTTTTGGAGAAGAAGTAAAAACTGTGAATAAGCATTAGACTGCCCAATGACTTACATAGTAATCAATAGAAAATGTGAAAAAACTGATAGGTACCCAAATGGACAAGATCATAAACAAGAGGGCTGTGTGAACAGCCCGAGCCTCAGCTGATCTTGACATTCATCACACTTGCAGCTCTATGAACTTGGGAAAGGATCAAGGACACCATGTTCTGAGTGCGTCTGACCTTTATAGAAGAACACTTACATGTGCAACAGCAAAGTTCAAGCAGTTCTCAAGTTATAATGAAGAGTGAAATTCATGTATGTTGCACTGTGACCCCACAAACAAGGTACCCATGTTAAACTTTCCTATTAAAACTTTTGTAGAGATTTTTGAAAAAAAATCATAAAAAAATCCAACATTCATTTGAACATGACCATTGGAACAAACCTGGTAGACACCCACCCAAGGTACATCCCCACCAAGTTTGAAGTAAATCTGGATGACGGTTTTGGAGAAGAAATCAAAAATGTAAATTAGCATTAGAATGCCCATTGACTTATATGGTAATCAATAGGAAAGGTGCATTTAACCCAAAGGAGTCGAATTGAAAAAATCATTAAAAATCAGGAATCCGCAGCATTCCCACATAGTGAACAACTTTGTTGGACCCTTCCATAAGGAACATATCCACCACGTGTAAGCTTAATCTGAGTGACGGTTCTGGAGAAGTCGAAAATAGCAAAAGACACAAAAATTCATAAAAAATTAGAAAAAAACTGCAGCGCCACCTGGTGAACAAATTAACAACAAAGAGTCCCTAGGTGTCTTCCTGTGTGATATCAAAGTTCGGAGAAGAAGATTTTTTAAGATTTGTCCAAAAAAAAGAACAAAAAAATTCATTAAAAATTCAAAAATCACTGGAGCATGAACATTTGAACAAAATTGGTAGAAACTCACCCAGGGTACATTGCCACCAAGTTTGAAGTTAATCTGGATGACGGTTTTGGAGAAGAAGTCGAAAATGTGAATCAGCATTAGAATGCCCATTGACTTCCATAGTAATCAATAGGAAAGCTGCATTGACCAGCAAGTACCAGAATTGAAAAAATCGTTAAAAATCAGGAATCCGCAGCATTCCCACATAGTGTTCAACTTTGTTTGACCCTTCTACAAGGAACATATCCACCATGTTTCAGCTTAATCTCAGTGATGGTTCTGGAGAAGAAGTGGAAAAAAGCTATAACACACAAAAATTCATAAAAAATTAGGAAAAAATTGCAGCGCCACCTGATGAACAAATTAAGAACTAGGAGTCCCAGGGAGTGTTCCTGTGTGATATCAAAGCAATTGGGTGAGCGGTTTTGGAGAAGAAGATTTTTTAAGATTTACCCAAAAAAGAACAAAAAAATTCATTAAAAATCCAAAAATCACTGGACCGTGACCACTTGAACAAACTTGGTAGAGACCCACCCAAGGCACATCTCCACCAAGTTTGAAGTGGATCTAGCTGACAGTTTTTGAGAAGAAGTCGAAAATTTGAATTGTGGACGACGGACGGATGGACGACGGCCGGACGACGGACGACAGACCCTCAAAAAACCTCAGCTGACTGACAAGTCAGCTGAGGTAAAAATCGGTAATCTGCAGCATTGCCACCTAGTGCATAACTTTGTTTGACCCTGCAACATAGAAAAAAATCCACCATGCTGCAGTTTAATCTGAGTGACAGTTCTGGAGAAGAAGTCGAAAAATAGCAATAACACACAAAAAATTAGAAAAAGAATAGAAAAAAATAACAGTGCCACCTGGTGAAAAATTGACAACTACGAATCCCTAGGAGTGTTCTTGTGTGATATCAAAGCAATTGGGTGAGTGGTTTCAGAGAAGATTTTTTAAGATGTCCCTCAAAAAAAGAACAAAACAAGAGGGCTGTGTGAACAGCCCATGCTCAGCTGACCTAGAGATTCATCACACTTGGGGTTCTGTGAACTTGGGATAAGACAAAATAGTTAGACACTTATCAAAAGTACATCTCTTCCAAGTTTGACATAGTAATCAATAGGAAAGGTGCATTTACCAAAAACACATAAATTTTTTAAAAATCATTTAAAATAAATATAAAATAAATAATAATAAATAATAATAAAAATTAAAAAAATCCATTGCAGTGCCACCTAATGAACAGTTTTGTTTGACCTTTTCACAAGGAATACATCCAACATGTTTCAGCTTAATATCAGGGACGGTTCTGAAGAAAATGTTCAAAATTGTATAAAAATGCAAATAATCATTAAAAAATAGAAAAACAAGAGGGCTGTGTGAACAGCCCATGCTCAGCTGACTTTGACATTCATCACACTTGCAGCTCTATGAACTTGGGAAAGGATCAAGGTCACCCATGTTCTGAGTAAGTCTGACCTTTATAGAAGGACACTAACATGTGCAACAACAAGGTTCAAGTAGTTCTCAAGTTATAATGAAGAGTAAAATTCATGTATGTTGCACTATGACCCCAGAAATGAGGTCAAAGTCATTCATGTACTGTCTAAGCATGACATTCATACAGAAACATTAACATGTGCAGCATCACAGTACTAACTCAAAACAGATCTCAAGTTATCAAGTAAATAGTAAATTTCGTGTCAGTTGTCCTGTGAATTAGCATTAGAATGCCCATTGACTTAGTACATAGTAATCAACAGGAAAGTTGCATTGACTGATAAGTACTCGAATTGAAAATCCTTAGAAATCAGGAATCCAAAGCAGTGCCACCTAGTAAACAACTTTGTTTGACCCTTCCACAAGAACATTTCAGCTTAATCTGAGTGACGGTTCTGAGAACAAGTGAAAAATAGCAAAACCATACAAAAAATTCAAAAAAAAATTTGGAAAAAAATTGCAGCGCCACCTGGTGAAAAATTTGGAAAGAGGTGTCCCTGGGAGTGTCTATGTACGACATCAAAGCAATTGGGTGAGCGGTTTCAGCGGAGAAGAGTTTTTAAGGTTTGCCCCAAAAAAGAACAACAAAATTCATAAAAAAATCTAAAAATCAATAGAGCGTGAACAAACTTGGCAGAGCTTTACCCAAGACACATCCCCACCAAGTTTGAAGTAAATTTGGCCAACATTATCAGTGTTTGTAACAATGATTGACAAAAAATCCTACTTTTCTGGGTTAGGTGTCACAGCATTGTGAATGTGGTATCTTTGATGCCAACACCCACAAAACTGGAGTATTTTAGCCAATTCTTAGGCTTTTGTGACATCAAATTTAACTGAAGCATTCCTTGTTAAGATAAATTGCCATTTGTGATTTTTCTTTGCCCTATTGTCAGAGCTACAGAAACTCTAACAGCATGTAAAAATGCTCAAATTAACATACATTTTTATTGTTTTTATGAATTAGAGGCAAAAATCCTACAAATTTGAGCATTTTGACTCAAAATCCTACTAAATCCTACAATTATTCCCAAATCCTACAAAAGTAGGAAAATCCTACTTGTTACAAACACTGATTATTTAAGTTATAACCATTACAAGAAATTCCCATGCAAAACTTTCCTATTAAAACTTTTGTAAAGATTTTTGAAAAAAAAATCATAAAAAAATCCAAAATTCATGGGAACATGACCATTGGAACAAACCTGGTAGACACCCACCCAAGGTACATCCCCACCAAGTTTGAAGTAAATCTGGATGACAGTTTTGGAGAAGGAGACTCAGTCAAAAATGTAAATTAGCATTAGAATACCCCCTGACGTACATAGTAATCAATAGGAAAGGTGCATTTACTGAAAAGTAGCCGAATTGAGGCATCCTGGATGGAGGGATATCTCTAGTATGTTACCCTTAGGTAGAAAAACATGACCCATATTCAGAAATTTCAAACCCAACAATGACAGCAAAGAGATTCCAGAGTTACCAAAGCATCAACATTCATCTTCCAATACCAATGTGAAGAAACAAATTTCACTCCTGACTTGAGACAGGCAGTCACCCATAAAAGGCAACTGGTGGTTTTAAACTGGTCCTTTCAACCTTTGAAATATTCTTCATTAAATACAGACTATAGTGTTTCCAAAATGTGTAGGCCTAACCACTCAAAATCCAAATTTTATCACTTCTGACAAAAATAAAAACAGAACTGGTAGGCCTATCACTTTTTGGTTCTCTTGACCAGTTCGTCAGCTGAGTTTACAGCAAAAGAAGAAAGTAGGCCTATATCGTTTTTGTGATATTTATGAATCTGGAATATTACGTAAAATATAAGTGATTGAATCACTGTTACAGAATATCAGATGGACATCTCCAGTATGTTACACTTATGTACTAACAATGATCGTGAAGTGAGTGTTTAAGGTAATGACTATAGTCATCTCTCCACCCAATTGATGAAATTGGAGAAAAACACAGAATGATGGCTTCTGTTTGTTGACAGACTAGAGAAAATCTCTAGGTGGGTTTAAGTTAACTTTACAGTATACCAACTATGGCCCTACCACCACTTCTATGTTAGCCCTACCTTAATCCATAGATTAATATAATCTATTTAATTTAGTGTCTTGGAATGAGTATTGTATTTTGTCAGTATTGTTCCATATCTATAGAAATACTTCAACAGAGTTTTAGAGACTTAGCTTGTTTGCGGCACAGTTTTTTCATTAATATTCTTATTCTCCTTACAAATTCACTTATTTGTGATGTGTTTCTGCTAATGTGTAAAACCTGTCCAATGACCACACCATAGGCTAGGTTCCCTGGAATGTTTCCAGTGATATCAGGATATTTAACTATGTCAAATCTGAATTGTTCTCGTTTGTCAGAAATCTTTGTCACATAATGTTTGATGTCAATCCCTATTTCAAGATCAAGGAAAGTTGCCCTATTGTCACTCTCATTTTCTTTATTCAAAATGAGTTCTTTTGTATAAATTTCCTTCCAAAGTTGCTAGATCTCATCCTTGTTGTTAAGAGTTCATAGATCATCGATGAATCTTCTAGTTTGTGAATAGAATCTTCTTGCAGCAGTGGTGTTTTTGCCAATTCTTCCATCCATTTGGATTCTTAATAATGTACATATAAATTGGCAATATAAGGAGCTGGATCGGTACCCATGAGTACTCCAACTATTTGTCGAAATACTTTATTACCAAAGCTAAAGTATGCATTGTTAATAATATACTTCATCAAATCAGAAATTCTTCTTTGGTGTAACACTTTCTTTTGTCAAATCTTGCATCACTGTTGGAAACTTTCATGAATTGACATATTCCTCCTTTGAATGCCTTATCCAACATTGAAATTAACACTTCCTTCAGATCTGTTAAGTCAATCTTTGTATGCAATGTTGAAAAATCAAAAGTTTGGATAGATTTGGCACCTTCCTTCTTGTTGATGTATGTCCTGTAAGATATCCATGGGACTTGCAGTGATCCACATCCTATTCACTCTTGCATATGTATGAACTCTTTGACAATAATTAGTATGGGATTTTTGGGCAAGTTTCAAAGCTTCAGTTAGTATCTTAGCAACTTGTTTTGAAACACAGGTCTTTGCTGCGATAATATACCTAAATTTGACAGGTTTCTTGTGCCACTTGACAATTGCATAGATGATCAGTAATTTATTGTGTTCATTTGGTATAACACATTTCAAAACTTTGTTCTTGTCTACTTGTGCGTCAATAATTACTTCAATAGATCCTAATAGATCCTACTTGCTGATCAGTTTCACCATTCAAGTTTTGCAGTATGTTGTTGATATACATGTAGTATGTCTGGCAAGTAAGTGCAATGTTGTTACTTGCTTTGTAAATAGGTGTTATGACAAATTTGTTATGTAGATCAAGTAATTCTTTGCTTCAGTTATTATCTAGAAGCACTTGTTTTGTTTGTCTCCATTTTTGAAGAGGTCCATTGCTCAAAAACTTGATTTTTTCAACTTTTTCCATCATTCTGATTTCTCATTCATTAAATACTTCCTTGCAGATTCTTTTCTTGTTACTTTGTTTCTCAATGCAGTTATTTAATCCTTTGTTGATTTCTCTAATTGCCCTCCTTAAGTTGATGCTGTGTCTTTTTCTATGGTTCGGTCCTCTTTGCAACAACTGTGTAAGTTTTTTGCTTTTTATAATACTTAAATCTCCTGTGATGACATGTTTGTAGTGTTGATCCATGTATTCTCTGAATCTTGAATTACATTCACAGCTTTAGTTGTTCATATCCCATGTGTCCAAGTCAACTCCATTCATTATCTTACAGTTGAAGATTTTGTTGCGAATGCTGTTAGTCTATTTGTAAGTAACAGTAATATTATCCTTAATATAACTGTTGACTGAGTCTTTGGACGGACAGACAATAGAATACAGACCCTCACAAAAGCTCAGCTGACTAACAAGTCAGCTGAGCAAAAAATTAGTAACCAATCTAAAACCACTGGAGTATGACCATTTGAAGAAACTCTGCATAGACCCACTGAAAGTAGATCCCCACCAAGTTTGAAGTGAACCTGGTTGACAGTTTTGGAGTCAAAGTCAAAGTCAAAAGTGTGAATTACCATTGAAATCCCCACTAACTTGCATTGTAATCAATAGGAATGCATGTTTCAACTGATAAGTATCCAAACTGAAAAAATTCATCATCTCAGAGATGGTTTTGCGGGAGTCTTAAATATCAAAAACACACAAAAATTTGTACCCCCCCCCCCCCCCAACAAAAATTGAAGTACCACCTGTTGAACAAACTAAGGTCTAGGCATCCCCAGAAGTGTCCCTGTACAATTTTAAAGCAACTGGCTAAGTAGTTTTGGAGAAAATTTTTTCAGATTTGGTCCAAAAAGGAATAAAAAGTTTATTGAAAATCCATAAATCACGCAAACATAATCATTTGAATAAATTTGGTAGAGATTCACCCAAGGTAGATCCCCACCAAGTTTGAAGTGAATCTGACGGACTGTTTTGAAGAAGACGAAAATTTGAAATGTGAACAGATGGACAGACGACGGAATACCAACCATCTTATAACCTCAGCTGCCTGACAAGTCAGCTGAGGAAAAAAAAGCACCCTGACAACAAATTTCATATTTAAGCACATACAAAAACAGAATGACTTCAACAGCCAACCCAAATAGACATGCATTCCTACAACAACAGCATATTCTATTATGTATCTTAAAATCCAGCACTCTTTGACTTAATAGAATCAAATCCAAAGTACATATACACATTTAAATAAAATTTCAACCTTTTAAAGTCAGAAAACTATAAAAGCGCAGTGGAATGCTCAAACTGACAGACATAATAATATAAAGTATTTCAGTCCTTACACCCCGTGTGTATTATGGGAGTTACATGTACTTACAGGCACTCCCTGTGGGCCCCGTTCCCCCAGTGGGCCATGCTCACCTGGGGCACCCTGAAACACATAAATGACTCGCTGAAATATGTTCTAAAAGGTAGAGGCATTGAAGCATCCGTATCAGTGGTTTAAATCATAACTGAAATATCACATTGCATATACCAGTTGTTTGTCTAATCCCAGAAGTGCCATCTGTCAATGACTATTAAAGTACATGTAAGTCATCTGGGGTGGCCCTCATGATAGCGACAAAATAATTGTCTAAATGCAAGTCTCCTTGACCACCACAGTATTTGACATTATTGAATAATTATAAAATATTGTGAATTTGTCTGGTCAAATAAACGTATCCTGAGTCTTGAAGCTGACCTGACTGACTGGGCATGAAATGATTCTGCTGATAAACTTTGAACTCATTTATCACGACTGGCACACAACCACACAGCAACTGGTGTATGTACTTACAAGCAGCAGTTGCTTTTCACATATTTTGGTCATAGTTACCAACAAGACATGAATAAAACACAATTCTACTGATAAAATGCATACATGTGTTTCTCCTTTTACACCTGTAGGTATCAAATGGACAGTAACAGTTCACTGTGGTGGGCTACTTTATGGACTCATATTTTTGAAACCATTAAGTTCTAGTTACAACTGTGAGTCCACGGGCCACATAAATCTTGACCATATACAGTACAAGGTCAAGGCCAGCAGCCCCCATCATATGGAAGGCAGGGCCAGCAAACTAAGGCTGCCAAACACTGATGACCCGTTTATAAAATCATTTGGCTGTTGAAGCCTGTAACTTTCAAAATTTGGAAACGAACATCATAATATGTCAATTTATAGGTTTAGACATAGACAGTGACTGGATCAGCTATGGAGCATTGAAAGAGTGGATTGTGATATTTTGGAGGGTTGAAAACTACACGGAAGATGTGGCATTGTTACTGCAGTTTGTATAAACATGTAGGCTCCAACAATAAATGTTGATGTATCAAATTGATGATGATACAATAATGCACAACATAAGGATACAAGTGGCATAATGATGCACTAGTATACTACATGTCAATAGTATAATACTACATGTCAATAGTATAATACATGTCAATAGTATCATACTACATGTCAATAGTATAATACTACATATCAAGTATAATATTACATGTCAATAGTATAATACTACATGTCAATAGTATCATACTACATGTCAAGTATAATACTACATATCAAGTATAATGTTACATGTCAATAGTATAATACTACATGTCAATAGTATCATACTACATATCAAGTATAATGTTACATGTCAATAGTATAATTCTACATGTCAATAGTATAATACTACATGTCAAGTATAATACTACATGTCAATAGTATAATACTACATGTCAAGTATAATACTACATGTTAAGTATAATACTACATGTCAATAGTATAATACTACATGTCAATAGTATAATACTACATGTCAATAGTATAATACTACATGTCAATAGTATAATACTACATGTCAAGTATAATACAACATGTTAAGTATAATACTACATGTCAATAGTATAATACTACATGTCAGGTATAATACTACATGTCAATAGTATAATACTACATGTCAATAGTATAATACTACATGTCAAGCCGCATGATACACATCTAAAGGCCGGCCGCATGTTTCAGCAATGCTCACCAAGAGTGGGTTCCCCATTGGTCAACATTGGGAACGGCTCTCAGTACATTGTTAAAGCGTGCCCCCACAGGGTCCTATATCCATTGTGTACTTTTGTTACAGTTTCTTCAATGGTGACTCAACCAAATGCAGCAAACTCTAGTGAATTTCCAGGATGCTCCACTCCAGACAGCCTTCTGACAAGTCACATCATGTCACTACAGTTTGTGATGCAGTGAGTGTCAATGAAAATCAGGCAAGATGGCATTCTGAGAACTGAATTTAATTTTGGATTGACCATGGAATATTCAATGTGTACCTTTCAAGCCTCCCCTATTTGGTGGGAGACTCTCACTTTTTGACCTCAACCTTTTCACTTTTAAACAATTTTGCCTATTATGGGCAACCTCACCCATGAAAATCTATGCATTCTTTATTTGCTATTAAACATAAAATCTGCCCGTTTCTTATCAGCGGATGTTAACAGGCATGTAAACATGGCAACTTACCGGTGCTCCCACAATCCCTACAGGTCCTGGTTGGCCGGGAGCTCCAGGCAAACCGCGTTCTCCACGGTCACCAGGTAAACCCGGCAAACCGTCTTTGCCTGGATTCCCCTAAAACAGACATAGTCACATTGTATGATAGTATTGCCAAATGACACACTGCAAATTAATCATTGGTTTTCATTCTAAAAACACCTTAAGATATACATTGAGAGAAATATGTGTGTGTGTGTGTGTGTGTGTGTGTGTGTGTGTGTGTGTGTGCTTACACATAATATAACATGATATATAAAAGTGACCTGGATACAATACAAACTGCCCAGCTGATACCTAGGGGTCAATGGGGGCTATAGATGACGTCTGATAGATAGTTTGGCTGGCATATCGATGAAGAAGAGGCCCATGTATGAGCTTAATGCTCTGCTGACATGCAAAAAAGGACGACCAGCACAAGAAATAAATTTCCCGCAATGCAATTTCTCAGAAGGCCAGGAGAAGTAGGTCAAGGCCATCCACATTGTGTAAAATATCAAACTTTCACAATACATATATTTGTATGTGGGGTATATTTGGTTTCATTAGCAGTATTCCTTTTCAACATACTAAATTCAGAGTCCTTTATTAAAGTGCTCAATGACCTTGAAAAAGGTCAGGGTCATCTGAAATTTTACAAAAATTTGACCATTGGCCTAACACATATTTCCTCCATGACCTTGAAAAAAGTAGGTCAAGGCTATCCATATTATGCAATATCAAACTTCCAGACATGATATACATTTGTAGTATATTTGGTGTCATGAGCCTCATTCTTTCTAAACATGTATTAAATTGTGTTCTTTGCTAAAGTGCTTAATGACATGGAAAAACAGGTCCAAGTCACCCCAAATTTTTACAAAATTTAGCCATCAGCCTATCATGTATTCTGTAGTTCCATCTTGAATCGTTATGGCAATAATGAATTTAATGTGTTTTGGTATCTTTGATGTTAGTTCCAATTACTGCCACCAGTCTCAGCGCCAGGCCTCTACACCTCAGAGACTTCTGTCTGTTTTATGTGCTTGTACATTACCATCACAAAAATGTATTACCCCTGTGACTTTGAGACAGCAAGTCAAGGCTATCCATCTACATGTAAGCCTTTTTTTTTGTTGTTTGAAGAGATTGATTTAAATGCATTTTTAACACATTTTGGTCCTTACGTTGTGCAATACTTCAGGTGGCGCCACCATATTTTGGCACATTATTATCTTTTTCCTTGATCAATTTTAAAGTTTTGTGACAATTCATGGAAAACTCTTAAAAAAACAGCACTTTAAAAATGTTCATATTTTGGTTCATATATTACATAACACTGTAGGCATTGCCACTTATATTGATCACATGCAACCCAGATTTCCATACCCTGAAAGTATATGGAGTTAACTTGAAAACCATGGACTATATCATGTTCACAAAAAGAAGTTTATGGAAGGATGGATGGACCGACAGGAGTGATTCTGTTAGCTCTGCAACCTTTGGTCGGCAGAGCTGCAAAGCAGGCTGACAGATGATGAAGTATCTGACAACATTATACATGTTGATGTATTTAGTACATGGACAGAGACATGACATCATACTTTGTGCCAAATTGACATCACTGTCAAGTTGGCTAGCACTTTGCTGTGGTGCTATAGCTCTTTATATACCTGTCCCACAGGCTCTTTAGTGCACAATTTTACATCAAAGCTGAACATTGCATCTTCACATCCATCACATAAGTCTCATGACAGTATCAACGTGTCTGGTCTACCATTTCAACACTGGTTTTTGCATAGCCCTGCAAGTCATGCCGTTGCAACAGGCAAACTGCAGTATAAGTTGCCAGTGATGCAAGCAATGCAAAAACCACTGTCCAAATCTTCATCCCCACAGTTAATGTGTGGCACGTTATGCTTGGCTTGTTCACTGACAACTTGGAAGGTACCCATACCGTGCGGCCTGGTGGCCCTAAGTATCCTGGAGATCCCTGGTCGCCCTGGAGACCCCTCTCCCCTGCAGGGCCCGGAGGTCCATCAGGCCCCACCTCTCCCTTCGGTCCTGGGGGTCCAGGGATTCCGCGCTGACCTCTTTCCCCTCTCTGGCCCTGTTGAGAAGAGAATGATGGTTGTACAAACACAGTGCGTTATAACACTGCTGGTGTATCCCCACAGCTGACCAAGTGCCAATGCTGTCCACCTGAAACTCTCTGTAGCAAAATTTTCTTAACTTGTAGCATTTTTTCTAGTTCTTTACATAAGAAACACTTATTTTTTGAGAAAATCTGTAGCAGTTGGACAGCCCTGAAATGGTAGCAAAACTGCCTTATAATGAGGACCTTCAACATAGCTGTTACTGGAAGGTACTTCAGTGCCCCCCCCCCCCCAGTACCCACCATGGTTATATCACAAACTGTCTGGTAATGAGTCCTGTTATAAAGAGGCAGTTCTGTGTACATATCTGGAAATAGTTACACTCTATTTATTTTTTATAATTTACAAACAAAAGAATGCCCCTGTGGTTCCATTTTCCATGAAGACCTCCATATATAAATGCTCCAAACATACCTCGATGATATTTACTGGTGATGGCATAGCTTTACTGATGTGTATCACTGTCTGTATGGAGTCAGTAACTGTAGCAGAAAGAGCTGCTGTGGGGACATGTGACTTGATAAAGGAGTGATACACACCAAGCCATGCAGGAAGCTCTTTATCAACAATGGGCATGGTTGGCCAGACAGCACCTTAGTCAAAATAAACCCCACTCAGACTACTTTCTTATAGGAAACATGTTAAGAACTGACATATTTCTTATGCAACAATTATGCAGATCAGGTCAGCAGCACAAAAGTCCTGGTAGTTATAAGTGTGGCCTACATGTATATTGTGGCCTGGAGACTGCCATGTAAGCAATAACATATCCCAGACTGGTACCCCGTCAAAGTGTAAGCCCATCAAACCATACAAGCCTGGTGAACCATACCATATAGCTATGAAGCAGGATTACAGTTTGACCGGTCAAAACATAAGCCTATTAGCCTGCAAATCTGTACCTGTCAGTTCGATTATATCAGGGAGTCCCTGCAATGTCTCTATGTAGCTATGCTGTCACTGACTGAGGGGACTCTCAGGGCCACCAGCAGAGGAGCAGAATGTGATCGCTTACCAAGATTGGATCATGATGCCTAGAGTATTTACCTTTGAATCAATTTAGGATTACCTTTTTATGCCTGCATGCTCACTCTTTTCTTATTCACGACCAGGAGATTGTTCATTTTGTCTGTGTGCCAACAGAGACATACTTTCTTTCTGTTTTTCCCGGCAAATTTGTTTGACATTTTATTTTAAATCTATCATGCATAGAAACTCCAAACTTAGCATGATTATACCTGCATACAAGAAGTCTTAGGTTTTTGTAAAGAGGCTTGGCAGTTTTGAATATTATGCAAATTAGGGCCATTTGAAAATTTAAAGCTTGAATATCTTCAAAATTATCATACATATAGGTACAGGTGCCAATCCAAGTTCAATTCATTGGTTTGTAACGGCACAGTTTTTGTAATTTACATGTAAAATCTAAAGATCAAAGGTCAATGTCATTTTGCTATTTGAAATTTTCTTCCAGCCCTAACTCAGTTAATTGTCTTCTGGTTTTGACCATGTTGGGCTCATTGTACATGTAGCTATTGTAACACTGCACATTTTTGTAACATACATGTAACCTCTAAAGGTCAAAGGCATTTGGACATTTGAAAATTTCATCCACCCATAACTTGGTCAATTTTCATCGAATCTTAATCATGTTGGACTCAACTTGTAGGTATAGCAACACTGCATATTTTTGTAATAAACATGTAACCTCTAAAGGTCAAAGGTCAAGGTCATTTGAACCTTTGAAAGCTTCATCTAGCCATCACTTGGTCAATTTTCACCCCATTTTAATCATGTTGAACTCAAACTGTAGGTATTGCAACTCCACATTTTTGTAATTTACATGTGACCTCTAAAAGTCAAAGGTCAAAGTTATTTGGCCCAATGAAATTTTCATCTAGCAATACCTTAGTAAATTTTCATCTGATTTGGTTCATGTTGGGCTTAAATTGTAGATAATGTAACACTGTACATTAGAGTAATTTACATGTCACCTCTGTAGGTCAAAGGTCAAGGTCAAGATCAAGGTCATTTGGACTTTGAAATTTTTATCTAGCCATAAGCTAAATGGAATGTGAAGTACCAAAGACCTTGAAGATTGTATTGCATGACTGGGTTGCATTCCTGCTGTAAGCATATCCAATGAAGAAGGAACAAAAGCTGCAGCATTATATATTTACATCTTTTGAAGGTACACAGACAGAGTTGCTTTGAAGCAAATCTTTTTTAGTTATAATTTTGACTTTTAGCTGTCTGTTGCCTTTGCCGGAGATTTCATGCATTGTCAATCTCATTTTGGCACCGACTACTCAAGTAATATGTGGATAAAACAAGCCTACGAACAGCGGGAAAAGAAGCCTCAAATGGTGCTTGGAAGCCTAAAATTTTGCATCTTTCAAAAGAAATATAGGATGTTTACTTTGGTGAAAAAGCCTTAATTCAGGCGTTTGCCTATTACTCAAGTAATAAATTCTCAGGCCTGATAAACACTGTGTTGTGTGTTCTCTTTTTTTTCATGTTTGTACAGGTACCGTTCAGATGTGTTCACAAAAGTAAATTGAACTTGTGTGCACAATAATTTCTGAAAATTTGATATCAAGGCACAAAATTCTTATTTGTACATAAAATTCAGGAATGCTGGTCTAATCTTACTTTCCAACTTCTTCTTTCTCTGTTACCATCAAATATAAACATTTTAGTTGAAGACTATTACATGTAGAAACTCCAGACCTGGCATAATTTCAGATCAACCAGATTCTTAACATGGTTCAGAACAGTTCGAGGCAGATTTAAAGGACCCAGCATTTCACAGAGATACAACCTGGGCCTCCTTGCCATGCACAAAAATGTCCTCCTCATTTATGATTAGTGGAGCCATCATGAATAGGATCAATGGTAGCCTATGTGTGTCCTCTATAAAATGTTCCCCATACAAAAGGCTGAAGTGTCCTCAGGTTGCAGTAGTGATAGGTGACCGGCATGGATAGGGAGTTCAGAACATATGCTTTGCCCGGTAAGTCCATACTGCTTATAGTTTGACCAGTTAATGCTTTATCATAGGGTAGCAGTTTGACCAGTCACACCATAACCTGCCTCATAGGGGCACAGTTTGGTAAGCTTATGGCTAGGTGAATAATAACATATCACATTGTAAACTTAAACAACCAAGAACACACACGATGAATGAAACAATCTTAAACATTGTTATTTCAGCCAACTGAAATATTGATGAATTGACTGGGACTACAACTGGAGGACATTATGTCATAGTCCGTCAGGTAGGCCTCGTAGGGTCAGTTGTAAGACCAGGCGCTGTAGGTAAGTGTGGGATGCTTTATTATTTTATTATTCAATTTTGCTAGGCCTAATCATTAGTGTTAGGTGTAGTTTCATCATATTTATGTCATGTGGGCTACGTTTTTAAGTAGGCCTATTAACTAAGGAACATCATATTCGCTTTATTCCATAATACATCAGCTCGGGATGTTTGTATTGGAAATGCAAACATGGTGCCGCCAGTTAGCAGAATGACTTGTCCGGGGATTAATGGCACCGAAACAAGTCTTGCGCTGGTTCCCCGCTGATGACCCGATTTTTTAAAGGCTAATAATGCCTAAAACTTTCTTCTAAATTTCAAATTTTATTAATATGATTTGTTCCTTTCATAAATTAATTTGCTATTATGATTTAGAACAATACAGTTTTTCAGTGAATGGTACGGAATAGGACTTTGCTCTTAGAATATTGGACTTGATAGTGTTCAAAAGGTACATGGGCTTACAGAATTAGGTTTGTTAAGTTTCTCTTTGTATTAAATAACTATTGCATTATGGGATTGGTATTTGGCCAAGATGGCTGACTGGAGTGTTCAGGCAGAAATGTAAGAACACTGTGTTTCATCCGATTAAAGCTGCGATTTGCATTATGTTCACATCATAATGTGATACGAGTAAAACCCAAAAGAGCAAGCAAAGCTCCTAAAGCCATAGCCATATATATGCCACTAATGCTTCACAATGTTGTGTAATATATATTAAGTATGAGCATTGAGAGCTGTTCTCCCATCATTTACTGAGTCCGTTAATTTTGGCTGGTGGCCCAGGGTCCCAGTCTAAATTTGAAAGGCCCTATGTATGCTAAGCAGGCAAGGCCCTGAAATTTAGGGTAGAAATTTTTTACCTTGCCTGCTTAGCATGCATAGGGCCTTTCAAATTTAGACTGGGACCCTGCATGGGCCACCAGCCAAAAATTTATGGATTCAGTAAATGATGGGAGAACAGCTCTGAATGCTTCTACAGACAGACTTGAGAAATTTACGTACTTCCGACAATAGTTTACGTTTTAAAATAACCAAATGTAAAACAGAAACTTTCCGTTCATCCTATGTAAATCGCTCTGTTTACACTTGGAACATCTTACCCTCCCACATCCGTGATTCTCAATCTATTCATATTTTGAAAAGTAGACTAAATACTTACTACAGCAAGTTGCAACAAGAGTGTTTTGACTCGTCCAATACGTGTACATGGCTGAGCAGGTGTTTCTGTCCAAAATGCAGGCAGCAGATTGTTGTGATCGACTGCTTACAATTTTTGTAAACTTTTTAAAAGTATAAATGATACTAAGTATCTTAATTTGACGAATTATTTTATATGAGATAGTCTGCTCGAGCTCCATATACTTGTATTTTAAATGCGGACATTTGTTTTATCATCTTTGTCCTTTTCAATCAATCATCACCATTATTATCAAGTGATAGCTGTACTCATCGTTATCACCAATCATAGATGGGGAGTCAACTTGTATAGGTGTCATCACCTGTTTGACTCTTCTAAGTCGGCAGTATTTGTTTTAATGTGTTGTGATGTTTTATTTTCCTTTTATCTTGATGTATTGCTGATTGAAGCTCAATAAATAGAAAAAAATAAATACATAATATATATTACACAACATAGTGAAGCATTAGTGGCATATATACGGCTATGGCTTTTGGAGCCAGTCAATTTCCCACAGACATGCTTGCTGCCATTGGCATACCGAGGAAGGTCAAGGTCACTTGTTTATATGCTTATCGCACCTTCAACACTACAGTCACCGTGACATGTCAGTGATTTTGACCTGGCATGGACGCTTGCAATGGGTATAACCCAGAAGAAGCCAGCAAAACCATCCCACACCCATCCCATTGCCAAGTTCATCTGCACCTCGCCATGCCGCTTTCACAACCAGTTCATGCTTTGCAGACGTGCACAGAGCACATGCTACAACATGCGTCGGCTTGTGTTATGTTGGATGAATCGAATTTCACTTGGTGCCAGCTCTGCCCCTTTGCGACATGTTTTGATTGGACCAAGATACCAGGCAAGACAAGTCTTTAGATTTACTAACATGTCTTCAGAAAACAAGGCAGTACAGTATTCTTAGGTTGCATTTTCATTGAAACGAAGGCATCTGATTTATTTTTTATGTAATGTGCGTGGGGGAAAATAAAACTTTTTAAATGCTGCACTGCCATAAAAAAAGGCATGCTTCCGGAAAAGTGTTTTTCTGCAGGTAGGGTTTCTCAAAGCTGGCAACACTATGCGGCTGTGAGTCATGTTTTTCCCAACTTTTTGTCCCTATACTATAAAAGCGAGCTTCGCTTGCTAATGTTTGCATTTTCAGTGGGCTTCATGAGTTTCTTGTTAGATTTACGTTGGCTTTAATGTCTTCCACTTTTTGACTGTTGCCGTGAGAATGACTTCAAAAGAGTCAACACTTTTTGTAAAAATGTTTGGAAAAAAGCAAAACCAGAGGACTGTGTCAGTCCTTTGACTAGCTGACCTTGCATGCACAGACTGTAAAAAAAAATTCTCAAAATAGCGCAAAATAATCTGAACAAATTAAGGTCAAGAGGTCCTCAGAAGTATCCCCATGCAATTTCAAAGCAATTGGCTTGGCAGTTTTGGAGAAGATTTTTTATGTTTTTGCCAAAATGTGAACACGAAATTCGTGAAAGATATGAAAATCATTGGAACAGAACCATTTGGACAATCCTGGTAGAAACCCACCTAAGATACAATCCCACTAAATTGGAAGTTAATGTGATTGACGGTTTCGCAAACGAAGCCCAAAAGGTGAATTTCCATTGCAATCCCCATTGACTGACATGATTAGGAAAGCATGCTTAAACTGACAGGTACCCAAATTGAACACTTTGTTAAAAATCAGGGATCAGGAGATCAGCACCCAGTGAACAACTTGGTTTAACCGTCCCACAAGCTACATGTCCACCAAATTTCAGAACAATCTGAGTCATGGTTCTGGAGATGAAGTTTAAAATACCAAAAACACTCAAAACTTTATGTAGGTTAACAAAATGGCAGCACCACCAAGTCTGTCCATGCAATTTCAACCCAATTGGCTTGTGATTTTTTAAGATTTGCCCCAAAAATGAACAAAGAAATTTTTTTAAAAATCCAAACATCAATTAAGCGTGTCCATTTGAACAATTCTGCTAGAGACCCACAACGTACATTGCCACCAAGTTTGAAGTCAATCTGACTCACAGATTCCCAGAAGAAGTCAAAACTGAATTGGCATTGGAATCGCCATTGACTTACATAGTAATCAATAGCAAAGGTGCATTTACCAGTAACAACCCATATTGAAAAAAATGTGAAAAATCAGGAATTCACAGCATTTCCTCCTAGTGAACAACTTTGTTTGACCATTCATAGAGAACATATCTACCAAGTTTCAGCTGAATCTGAGTGAAGGTTCTGGAGAAGAAGTCAGAAATATCAATAACACACAATAATCATAAAAAATTAGAAAAAATATCGCAGCACGACCTGGTGAATACATTCATAACTACCAGTCCCTAGGAGTGTTCCTGTGTGATATCAAAGCAATTGGGTGCGCGATTCCAGAGCAGAATTTTTAAGATTTGCCCCACGAAAAAGTCAATGAAGCATGACCATTTGAACAAATCTGCTAGAGACCAATCAAAGGTATATTGCCACCATGTTTGAAGTCAATCTGAATGACAGTTTTGGAGAAGTCAAAAATTTGAATTAGCATTAGAATGCCATTGACTTACATAGTAATCAATAGCAAAGGTGCATTTACCAATACACACCCAAATTAAAAAAATCATTAAAAATCAGGAATCCGCAGCATTGACTCCTTGTGACCAGCTTTGTTTTGCCCTTCCATATGGAACATATGCACCAAGCTTCAGCTTAATCTGAGTGACGGTTCAGGACAAGTCAAAAATAGCAATAACACACAAAAATCATAAAAAATTAGAAAAAAATCACAGCACCACCTGGTGAATTAATTCAGAACTACAAGTCCCTAGGAGTGTTCCTGTGTGATACCAAAGCAATTGGGTGAAAGGTTTCAGAGAAAGTTTTTAGCTCAGCTGACTTGTCAGTCAGCTGAGCTTATCTTATGGTCCTCCATCCATTGTCCATCAACAATTTATACTTTTGACTTCTTCTCAAAAAGCTCTGGCCAGATCCAGTTCAAACTTGATTTTTTCATGGATTTTTTGGCAAAATCTTATAAAATCTTCTTCTCTGAAACCGCTTGGCCAATTGCTTTGAAATTGCATAGGAACCTTCTGAGGACCCCTAGACCTTAATTTGTTCAACGGGTGGCACTGTGATTATTTTCCATTTTTTTAAAAATTTTTGTGTGTTTTCACTGTTGTTGACTTCTTGAAAACCGTCAATTTGATTATGCTGAAACTTGGTGTAAATGTTCCTTTTAGAAAGCTCACACAGATTTGTCCACCAGGTGGTGTTGCTGTGGATCCCTGTTTTTTAACAATTTTTTTTAATTCAGCTACTTATCGGTCAAAGCATGCATTCCTATTGATTACTATGGAAGTGAATGGGGATTGCAGTGGTAATTCACATTTTCGACTTCTTCTCCAGTCAGCCAGATTCATTTCAAACTTGGTGGGGATGTACCTTGGGTGGTAGACTGGCTGTCGTCTGGTTCGTCATATTTGTCCCAAAGGTGTTAATACACAGGGGTGTGTAATGGTGACGTGGGTCCAGTGGATTGCCGAAGGCGACGAATGTCTAACCGCGACATGGGACCAGTGAGCCGCCGAAGGCGACGAACCAGACTGGTAGGGTTAACAAAGTTCCACCCGCATCCTGCAGATGGCGCGGACCGGTGAAAATTTGCACCGACTATAAACAGCCAATCAGAAAGCAGGTCACCATTTGACAAGCAAAATTTGCATTTAATATCTAAACAAGACGGCATGGCCAACATGGCAGTAGCAGCCACACTAAAGGACAGTGTACACTTTGTAGCTTAAAAACTTGGTCGGCCTGTGGTATCAGGAGTTCAACTGGAAATACTAGAGTACATAGGCAAAGGGCAGGATGTTTTTGCATCTTTGTCGACAGGTTCGGGCAAGTCTGACGTACATGGCGGTACATTCGTGCTGCAGTGGGCAAACCACGGTCATCTCACTCTCAGTCTCAGTCTCAGCGAGGATCCCTCAGCCTCATACATTGCAATCATTGTATCGCCTTTAGTAGCCATCATTAAAGAACAGGTAGCATTTTTAAAGGAAAAGGGAATGAAAGCAACCCATGTAGGAGATGAGGAATGTGATTTGGAGGGCCTAAAGAAGGGGAATTACAACTACGTGTTTGGCAGTCCTGAATCTTCCCTGTCTGCCAAGCACAGAAAGCAGATTTTCACAAACCCCATCTACAAGTCACGACTTGGTGCCATATTCATTGATGAAAGTCATTGTATAGTGAAATGGTAATGTTTAACCGCGACATGGGATCAGTGAGTCTCCGAAGGCGACGAACCAGACCGGTGCAAATTTCCACCGGTCGGCGCCATCTGCAGGATGCGGGTGGAACTTTGTTCACCCTACCAGTCTGGTTCGTCGCCTTCGGCAACTCACTGGTCCCACGTCGCGGTTAAACATTCCTCTCCTTCGACGACTCACTGCACCCCACAACGCCGTTAAACACCCCTGTGTATTAGCTCCTTTGGGACAAATATAACGAACTAGACGACAGCCAGTCTACTTGGGTGGGTCTCTATCAAGTTTCTTCAAATTGTCACAGTCCAGTGATTTTTGGATTTTTTATGATTTTTTTGGTTCATTTTTTGGCAACATCTTAAAAAATCTTCTCTGAAACCACTTGGCCAATTGCTTCGCAATTGCTTAGGTGTTCTTCTGGGGACAGCTAGACCTTATCATGTTCAACAGGTGGCGGTACAATTTTTTTTCTCTATTTTTTAAATGAATTTTTGTGTCTTTTTGCTATTTTTGGCTTCTTCAAAACCATCAGTCATATTCACTTCATACTTGGCGGAGTTATGTACCTTGGGTGGGTCTGTATCAAATGTATAGTATTCATATGGTCATGCTCCAGTGATTTTAGGATTTTTGCTGATTTTTTGTGTGCATTTTTTGACCAAGTCTTAAAAAATCTTCTCTCTGAAGCTACTCAGACTTTGATGTTGCATGCAGTGGCAAATGTATGAGGGCCAGACTCAAACAGTTCATAAGTGACCTTGACTTTATTTCCAAGGTCACAGGTTCACTTTCCTGAATTTAACTGTATTTGATAACTTGAGAACTATTTGAGTTAAGACCTTGTATTGTTCATGGTGGAGGTCCTGTGCTAAGGGCAGACACACAATGAGTGGATGACCTCAAACTTATTCCAAATGCCACAGTGTCACTAGTATCATCAATTTCTAGGTCAGCTGAGCATGGCCTTTTTACACAGGTCTCTTGTTTAAGATTTACTCACCAAAAAAAAAACCAAAAAAAAAAAAAAAAAAATGCAAACATCAGTGGCGCGTGACCATTTGAAAAAGTCTGCAAGAGACCCACCAAAGGTACATTGCAGCCAATTTTGAAGTCAATCTGAATGACAGTTCTGCAGAAAAAATCAATAATGTGAACTAGAACAGGCTGATTTTCCAACAGAAAATCAAATGTTTCCCCGTACGCCCTTACTATCGTCACCCTTATTTTTATAAATAGGCATCCTGCTTCCAATGATCTACAGATACGGTAAAGGTACACTCTTTATTGACATTTCAAAACATTGATTTTTGAAGAAATGCCCATGTGACCTTGAAAAATAGGTCAAGGTCACACATCTACAATCCCAACCTAGTTCATATTATGGTACATAATCATGCAAAATTTCAACCTCTTAAGTAAAATCCTTACGGAGTTATTGGGTCCGCGTCAATTTTACATGACATGCCCACGTGACCTTGAAAAATAGGTCAAGGTCATACATCTGCAGTTACAAGCAAAGTCTTACAAAAATCTTACATAGAAACATAATCACACAAATATCAACCTCTTTAAGTCAAATCTTTCTCGAGTGCATCTGCAATGATTTTTAAAAGTGGCCATGTGACCTTGAAAATAGGTCAAAGTCCCCTACCTACAATCCCAACCTAGTTGATAATTTGGTACATAATCATGCAAAATTTCAACCTCCTTGCAGAGTTATTGTGTCCACGTCAATTTTGCATGACATGCCCATGTGACCTTAAAAATATGTCAAGGTCACCCATATGCGATCCCAAGCAAGGTTTTACATAGGAACATCTTCACAAAAAATTTCAACTTCCCAAGTCAAATCTTTCTTGAGTTATCGCGTCCGCAATGCACACAACAATGTGTTGAAGAAGAAGAAAAAGAAGAAGAAGGTGAAGAAGAAGAAGAAGAAGAAGAAGGTGAAGAAGAAGAAGAAGGTGAAGAAGAAGAAGAAGAAGAAGAAGAAGAAGAAGAAGAAGAAGAAGAAGAAGAAGAAGAAGAAGAAGAAGAAGAAGAAGAAGAAGAAGAAGAAGAAGAAGAAGAAGAAGAAGAAGAAGAAGAAGAAGAAGAAGAAGAAGAAGAAGAAGAAGGAGTGCTCTTGTGTGATAACAAAGCAATCAGGTGAACAGTTTCAAAGAAGATTTTTTAAGATTTACCCAAAAAAAGAAAAAAAAAGGAAAAATTCATGAACTAGAGGGCTTCCTGAACAGCCCATGCTCAGCTGACCTAAGTTTGTCCCACAAAATTAAGGTTGCAACCTGTGTTGAGGTTTAGCTGAGTGCATATGACATTTTAAAGTATTTCTAGGACGGAGAACTGAACCTCCTAAAGTGCAGCCTGACTAGCAAGTCAGCTGAGCTAAAAATTGCATTACTACCTGGTGAACAAATTAAGAACTAGGAGACCATTGCAGTGTTCCTGTGTGATATCAAAGCAATTGGGCGAGTGGTTCCAGAGAAGAAGATTTTTGAAGATCTGCCCCCCCCCCCCAAAAAAAAAAATCATAAAAAATTAAAAATCACTGAAGCATGGCCATTAGAACTAACTTGGCAGACACCCACTCAAGGTACATTGCTGCAAAGTTTGAAGTGAATCTGGCTGACTGTTTTGGGGAAGAAGTCAATTGTTGAGCACAGATGACGGATTAAGTGCCCATAAGATAAGCTCAGCTACTGACAAGTCAGCTGAGCTAAAAATCACTGGCGTGTTGTCACTTGAAAAAAACTTGGTAGAAAGCACCCAAGGTACATCTCCACTTAGTCTGAAGGGAACCTGGGTAGCGGTTATGAAGGAATCTAAATTCTGAAATGTGGATGGACGACCAAGCCTCAAAGCTCAGCCATACTGACAAATCAACTGTGCTAAAACTGGACCAATCAAATAGCAGAGACTTGCCTGGTATGGCAATGTTCTCATGAAACTCATGGCACCCACAAAAATAGCATTCAGTTCTAACTAATTTATGATTCAATCAGAATTATGTAGTAGTTACACAAATATTAACATCTGGAAATTTTATTAATTTAAGATATATTTATGGTATAAATTGAGTCATTTGTATTACCACAGAACGTTCCTGTTTGTTTGGAGAAAAACCCCAATTTGCCCCATGAAAGCACCTATGGCATCATGATAAGTCTCAACTAATTCTTATTCAAGACACAGTTTTCATCATCAAAAATGTAAGCAATAATATTGGACCATACAACTTTTGACACCTGCCCAGTGTTGGTTGATTTGACGAGACCGAATTAGAAAGCAAAAGAAACTTTACGATCACTGGCCAAGATACCACAGGATTAAGCTTTTTACTGAAGAGAGCTTAATGAAGACACTGATTTCCTTGACACTCTCATATGCAGTTTCTTTTGCTATACTATGTCATACTTGGTAACAGATTCAATATGCACAGTCAACAGTGCAAGGCCCTATTCCCTGTGGGCACACAACAATTCATTGATGCAATCTGTGATAGAATATACACAATAAGTATGTATTGGCCATTGATCTGTTGTGATATGCTCACCCTTGGGCCTCGGTCCCCACGATCGCCTGGTGTCCCCACCAGCCCCTGCAAATACAATGAACAAGAACAGATTTATCTTTACTGGGCAGAACTCAAGAAGATGAAGGGAGACTGGAGCACAGAGAATGTGGCCTATCTGACACGCTACTTCCAATCACATTTACATTCCGTCCAAAGTTTAACATTAGACAGATAGGAATTTTCCTTTGCGTCATGAACGAAAGGTCATGGACTACAACATGGAATCACATTGCACACTGATATATCCATTGATGCTGCACTACTTTTGTCAACCTGGCGGGACCCCAGTAGAACATAATGGTAAACAGCAACACAAACATGATTTTAAACAAAAAATTATTTACACATTAGAACTCCCAGCCCAAACACTGAATAATATATTTCTCTCAATAACTATATTTTATGTGTTTGTGTCAATTATTGGGAAAGAAGGGAGTGAACAACACCTAGCAATCTTTAAAAATAAAGATGTCAAGATGCGAAGTTTATGAAGAGAATATCAAATATGAAGGGTAGCCTCCCCCAATGCATTTCAGGCCCAGGGTGGCCTTTCATCGGGAGATTGGGGGGGGGGGGGGGGGGCGGTGTTACTCCATTTTGTTGAGATCTATTTAGACTTAAAGTGCCCCCACTGAGGCTTGGTGATACTCATATCTCGATGCTTAAAAAAGTTGACAGTGCTGCCCTCTGTGACCTGAATCAATCGAAGACTCATAGTACCATGTTTTTACAATCGCTTAACTCTAAATTAAGAATAAGTTGCACTGGATATTAATTTTCTTACTTGTGAATCATTAAATTCAATGTTAAGAGTGATATATATATATATATATATATATACACGTAATGTCAAAATCTTCTTCAAGTCAATTGGACATAAAAAGTCCCAAGTTCCTGTCTTCATCACTGTCGTGAGACCATGCCATATTTGTTTCTGCAGTTAATGATTAATAAAAGATATTTGAAATTGGCCAAAGTCTTTGTGCTTTATTGGATGTCAGCTGGCTCTTCTTCCGGCTCTGGATCCGCCAGGATGTTTGACCGGGCCTAGTTAAACGTTTCTATGGGCATCGTCAAGATATTTAAGATGATAGGCCTAAATCTATCCACTGATGTGGCTCATGCAGTAAATGGCCTCAACAGTCCTTTCATCCATGCGCCTCTAAATGTAGGAGTTCAATTCTTAAGTGAACATGATAGACGTTATAACACGCAGAGTATAGAATTAATGTCAGTGGAAGATTCATGCCAATTTTTCGAAACACAGGGCCTAATGAGGATGTGACAAATGACTTGACACTGTGTGCAGGCCACCTGTGGTCACCAGTCAACTGTCATTGATTGACCTACACATCAAGGGCTGGCAGCAAATTAACCCTGTGCCCCTTGAATTGACACTGGGTCAACAGCTTTCATTTTCACAAAATGGCCAACCCAGGCCAAGGACACCTGTTGACTGGGCATGTTATCTTCACAGGTCTTCTCTACAAAACTCATCTTTTCTACAAAACTCATTTAAAATTGTTTTTTTAAAGTTCATTTTCAATGCAGATCAAATTGGAAGGCTGGGGGAAGTTTGCAGTATTCTCATTATTTAAATCCATTACCATAGTCAAAAACAATGAAGCAAATGACATTAGACCAACAACAGTGCTTAGGCCATTTAAAGGGTACTCTGGTTTCACACATATGATACTAGAGTATGTCAGTATCACCCACTGCAGATTAACAGGTACATGTATAGACAAAATCACCCGAGTCGTTAATCTGTCAAACCGAATCCCCCCCGAGTTGTTTGCCTGCCTGCGCGCCTGATCACCCAAGCGCGAAGCGCGCGGGTGATCAGGCGCGCAGGCAGGCAAACAACAAGGGGGATTCGGTTTAGACATATTAACGACGAGGGCTATTTTGTATTTATCCCCTACGGTCCATTAATAAAGAAAAAAAAAAAACATTTATATCACTTATAACATTTTATTTCACTACATTACATGCGACTTTGACACAATCATGCCGCGCGTATGAATATAAAATTTAAACAACCAAGAAAACCGGTCGACCACAGGCCTAATGGCGGATTTTTTTGAACGGCCGTCGCTTCAGACAAAAATATCGACAAAAAGACACTTTTTAATTATTTTTATACAGAATTAATTTGGTGGAGAGGAGAATTGGAAGGTCACGTTGACTTTGAATGTTGCACTAGCAAACATTCCAAAGTATGCAGCCGTGGAACTCAACCGACTGTTGGCCGTCAGATTGTCCCCATCATCAGTGCATTGCCAGCATTGCCCGAAGAAGCAGGGCGATGGCTCCCTGCCACGCTAGCTCAATAGCTGGGGCAAACGATGAAGACAGAGTCTGGGGAGTGTTTTGGACAGATGTTAGAGGTCTTTGAAAAGAAGAATAATTTCCCTGGAGAAGGCTGCACGTGGCATGCTGTTGATTTCGGCTTGCTGTTGCATACTTGTTCACGGGCTGTGCATTTTTGTGCCCGTTCAGCTGTTGAATAATGGTAGGCGGGGCACTTGGATGTAGGCCTAAAAGTCAACTGCACATCGTGCACCTTACAGAGTGATTGTTTTTTCTGCCAATCATCAGTCCTGCATTTTTGGCCCTAGTTTCCATCACAGAATCAAGTTTATTCTCACCCATTGGCTGGGATTTATACCACGGACCATCAGGTTTTCGGCTGTGATTTATTGCAAGGTAATAAGGCGAGTTTGGATATACCAAATATGGAATTGATTCCTTCCATATTTGGAAAACCATATCTCTGATTTTACAAATATGGTAAAAAGTAGTCCTACCCATGAGATATGGTCAACAATATCACATGGGCCATATCCCATGGGTTTTCAATGTAATATGGTACAAAGTACGGGATAAATAATAATATGTAATGTCAGTATCACATACTGTACATTAACAGGTATAATACTATATGGTACTTCAGCATCACCTACAGCACATTAACAGGTACGAGGTATGTCAGTATCACTTACCATAGATTAGCAGGTATGGTATATTAGTGATATGTCAATATCACCTACTGCTGATTGATTACCAGGTACAGTGGTCCCCCTCTTATAAGGCCACCCGAATGCAGCCAAAAAAGTGGCCTTGTAAGAAGGGTGGCCTCTCTTGAGGGGGAGAATGTAATGGAAATACCATACTTTCTGCACAAGAATACTGGCCTTTCAAGAGGGGTGGCCTCTGGTGAGAGGGGCCTTATAAGAGGGGGACCACTGTATAATACTATGGGATGTCAGTATTTCTTACCACACATTAACAGGTATAATATTATGGTATGTCAGTATCGCTTACCGCAGATTAACAGGTATAATACATGTACTAAAGTATGTCTGTATCCCTTACCGCAGTGCCCTTGGGTCCAGTCTTTCCCCTTTTTCCTTGGTATCCTATGGAACCCTACAATCACAGAATATTGCATTACAGCAACATGTAATTGACAACCCTGTAATGACTGGGGATCCAGTACCTCGGTTATCTTGACAACCCTGTATTAAAGTTAGATTCAACACTCATATTTGCTTGGTGGATTTTTGTAAGTTCAAGTCAGGTCCACCAATGCAATGAAGTGTGTTATCATATATTAGCATATGAGGGGCCATTGTTTCATATGATCTATACACTGTACATGGCTTATGTCCTTAGTGCTTGCAAAAACAACAAACTTGACTGTTACTTACCAAGTCAGGCCTTTGTCAATAGCAAATGAGGTCTGCCAATACCATGGCAACAAGCTCTGGGGCCAGCACATATACATGTAGATTCTTCTAAATACCACTGGCTTGGGGTTAGTGCAGAATGTGCCCAGATATACTGACCTGGACTTGTACACTCTACATAACTGCAGGCAGCTGGTACTTAACACAAAGGTCTCCTCACATGGGACATGATCCTAGTAGCCATGTTATAATTGACAGGAGTTTGTTTGAAGTAATTGGACTTAGTTACAGTTGGCACTGACAGAGTTGATAGAGCTGGTCAACACATAGGCCCCTGGCAAATACTCACAAATCAATTCTAGTCAGTAATATCCATTGGTCTCACCAGCACTTCCTTTGATTTATTAGATCATTAGACTGTCTGAAGCTATATTTATGACCCTGCCCACATGTTTACAAAGTGCCAATCTTGCCTAACATCACACTGTTTGAATCTCACAAGATGATGCGGTATATAAAAATAGGGGGTCAAAACGCCAAGCCTTTCTGTCAACATGCTTCCAGGATGGGATGATTCAGCAACAAAACAAGGGCTCTGAAAAATGCCCAAATTTTCGTCCCTCAATGTCCTCCCCAATGCCAGAAATTTCAGCACAATTACTAAAAGAAGCAGACTGGAAAATGGAATAAATGTGCTAGTATCTAACCATTTTTAGTACATGGCTTTTGGCTTCTGAAAATCAAATACATTTTGAACTCTATTGGGCAAACCACTACTGCTTCTAAATTAACCAAAAAAATAGAAGAAAATACGTATGGGTACATTTTGGCTTCTGAAAGCTTAACCACATTTTGGACCATAATGGGGGGACCACTACTGCTCCTAAATTAACAAAGAAAATGGAAGAAATATGTATAGGTACATTTTGGCTCCTGTGGAAAAATAAATAAATTAACAAAAATATAAAGATAAACCCTTAAAAAAGCATATGAGTATGCATCAGTTTTTGAAAGTTGACAAATTTTAATATACATTATTATACACTAGCCCAATGTTGGTAGAAAGGGGCGGTGTTTTGACCCCCAATTTTCACATACCACCATAACCACATCAACCTGTATAGGGGGCATGTTGGCAAAAACAGGTGGCAGTCCTAAGGATATCAGAGATGCCAATGGTCCCTCATCATCAGGTACACATACAATTCCAAAAATTAGCTCAAAATTTGACCAATTAACGGTGTGTGTTCATCATCCAAGTTGAGTATTTGCTGTTATGTTCTTGGTTAATTATTTTGTGTCCCTGATGGTCTTGATGACTTGTCCATGAAATGACACTTTGGATGTTGGCATCCCTGAAATATATATACATATTGAAATGTCCATTTGAATTATTAATAAGTATCTTAATTACAGTCTTGATATTTAAATGTGTTATAGGAAACAATGACATCTAAATGTAAGAGTCTAACAAGCTAATGTTTTCAAATGCAATACTCTCTGTCTGGACATTTTTGTGCTGATCTTGCTTGGTACATGGTATGCTCCCTGTTTGCCCATCAACAAGCCAGCCAAAGTCCATGGGAAACTCCGCAATAAAGAGTTGCTTGACAATATGCTGTGTGTGGCGGCCTGCTGTCACTGAGCACACACAGCACACAGGCAGCATCAACATGCAGGCACAGGCGCACGCACAGCACACAGGCAGCATCAACATACAGGCACAGGCACACACCGCACACAGGCAGCATCAACATACAGGCACAGGCACACACCACACACAGGCAGCATCAACATGCAGGCACAGGCACACACAGCACACAGGCAGCATCAACATGCAGGCACAGCACAGACTCACAGTCAGATTCAATTTCACTTTATTTGACCATATCAATACATAGGAAATGTAGACAATAGATATATTAACCAAGCCGGTCAGGGGACCCATGCTGGAACATTGAAGTGATGTTGTTGTAGCCTGGGTTACCTTGTTACATGGTATATTCTATGTACTTTTAGAAAATAATAAAGCTTTAGACTATATTTAACATACATGACAGTTTTGTAGATAACAGGTATATTCATACCTGTTTAGAAAATAAGCTTTTATTTACTTTGAAAAACCTTGTAGATTATGTGTGTTGATTTGTTCAGTGATCATCTGATCAGTGCTATTTATAAATTTCAGAATGTCAAAAATAATACTTTGTTGAGCAAATGAGCATCTTACTTGGTTAATGAACAATTTTTCATAGTTTCTTGTGTTGTAGTTATGTGTATCATTATTCTCAGTGAAGGAAAGTGCAAATAATTTATCTAGTAGATGGCCATGTACAAACTTGTTATACAATTTAAGTCTGTTTAGTGTGAAAATATCTTTCACTTTGAGTAATTTCATTTCCTTTAATATGGGTTCACCATGGGAATTAAATTTATTACAAGTAACGCATCAAACAACTCTTTTTTGCAGCTTTTCAATTTGAGTGTGTTTCAAACCCCAGGTGAGTATACCATAATTCATATGTGGTAAAATAAGTGAATTATATATTGTTATTTTGACATTTAAAGGGAGATAATATATTTAAGTTTGTTTAAAATACCAATTGCTCTTAGTATTTTTGTAGCTATATCTTAGTGATATGATCTCTCCATGTTAGTTTTCCATCTAATGTTATCCTTAAAAAGTTAAAATTGTCTACATGTTTAACTTCTGTGTTGTTCGTTTTGATTTACAAGAAACCAGAAGAAACACATCTGCCCTGCTGCTACATACTGCCAAAGATACACAAACACATACTACCACCCCCTGGGAGACCTATCCTAAGTGCCAATGAATGCCCTACAGAAAAAAATATTGAGCTTGGTAGATGTTTTTCTCAGACCAATTGTGGAAAATATTCCAAGCTACATAAAGGACACAAACGAATTTACAAAGGAAACTGAGTCTGTCACTTCCTTACTGGAAGGGTCCATTCTAGTGACTCTAGACACGACCTCTTTGCCTCAGTGCTCTCTTAACAGAAACAGAAACCCTGAAGAAAAACCTACCACTGCATTGAAACGTTACGACTGGTGCTCACATGTAACAATTTTGAATTTAATGGTGATTATTACGGACAGATTAGTGGCAGAGCCATGGGCACAAGGACAGCACCATCCTATATGCCAATACAGTCATGGCCAAGCTAGAGGAGAACAATCTCCTATCCCACCCACTGAAACCTTTGGTGTGGTGGTGATAATCTATTTTGGGCATATGGACATTTGTAGAAACAGCTCTCCAGGAATTCATAACTCACCTGAATTCAAGCCATGATACAATCAAATTCACAGCAGAATTCTCCAGAAGCACATTACCACATCTGGACACACTGGTCCAGTTTGATGAGAACAACAAACTGTTTACCTCATTGTATACCAAATCTAAAGATACACATACCTATCTACATTTCAGATCTGCCCACTGAAAACACTGCAAACTGGACCATTCAGCCAACTGTTAGGGGTCAAGAGAATCTGCTCAAGAACCACAGATTTTGAATACTGCTCAGAAAAAATCATATGGTTCTACATATTAAGAGGATACACACCAATTGTTGAAAAAAAAAATTGCCAAGGTTCAAAGTTTGGACAGACAAACTCTCCTCCACCATAGACGACCACAAAATAGCCAGAATCAAGACAACAAATTATTCTTGACCACAAAATTCCATCCCACAATTGCTCCACTCAAGAGAATTATGTTGAATAGTTGGGGCACAACCAGAGCCTCCTGGCCCCAGTCTTAGTAACAAACAATCAGTTGTTGGATGCCACAGGTCCACAAACCTCAAAGACATGCTGGTACATTCCCTCACAGAATACCCTCCTACAAGTCTCCCACCCCAGATAGCAGGGAGATCAGATCTTAATCCACTTACCCTCACAGGAATTACCCCAGATGCCATTAAATTCAATCCTACTAAGTGACAAATCCAACCCATTTGTATTAGAATCAGTTACTAAAGTGGATGAGTCAGTGGGTGTACTAATATTGGAAGCTAACAAATTTTATGGCAAGTGGGTGCAACTAACTCAAAATTCCCTTCAGTGCTTGAGTCAACATTACCGTGAACACCAATAAAGTCACTTTCCTGATTACTGATGAAATGGAATAGTCAGGTTGTCCAGCCTTAATGGCAGCATGTACATGTAGTTCCATGACCAGTCCATGAAATTGGAGTAATACATCAAGGATATTAAATGCAATAACTTTTGAAGCACTAAATCATGCTTATGTCGTCAAAAATCAGAGACTAATGTTTCCAAATATCCTAATACAAATAAAGAAATATCAAAATTATCATAGTTGGTGTCTCTGCTGACATATTGTTAGGCACACAGTTTCTTACTTATATACATGAATTTTTCTTGATGTACACTATATGGCATGGCCAGAATGAACACTGTTTGCATTAATACCAGTGTTTTCTCTATACAATGTATATTCATTGCCATTAGACCCAACAGAGGGCACTACGTGTATGTCTCATGTATGTTTGTATATGGCCCACAGAGGGCTCTGAATACAATAAAGTTTTTGTTTCTCTTCTCATATTGAAAATTCCATTTTGTGTGTGGTCAGTCCTCCTGTCTTCTCATAAATCCCCTAATTTTTGACCTATCCAGACTTCAAATGCTTCTTACCTCGTCGACGACAGCTACCCTGACTGCCATACCTGCATTAAGAATTAACAGAGTGAGTGTCCGACTAGTAATCAATGGAGCTGTCATTCGCACAATGTTCAAGATCACAGCTACACCATTGTCAATGATGATGATGGGTGCCGCAATTACCAGAAGAACTCTGATGACCAGACCTGCGCACTGAATCACCCTGTGCCATAATCTGCCACGATCCCCTTGCTATGCTCATCCTGATCCACATCCTTCCATCTGGGTAACCGTTTACTGCCAACAATATTATCCATGACATTATTAGCCTGGAACTGCAAATCAGCCAGCTGACGAAAAACCAGCTCTGTGTCTGCGCACTTCAATGATTGTTCAATGTCCTGGCTTTCAGAAGCAACTTCCTGTCCCACTGCAGCACTTGAACAATGTTGTGCTCCAACATGTCCAAAGAGCATAATGCTTTGCGCAATCTTTCAATTTTATGTTTTTTGTTCCGGATCAACAATTTCCTCTTGCTCTCGACCTGCTCTTTCAGCTCCCAAATAGATTTATCCAAAGAGTGCAAGTCCAAGCTATTAGAGGATACATCACCAGAAATAGCTGCGCTTCTACTGAGTGAGGTGGAATCAGACACCAATCATACCTTTTCTCTGATTTTGTCTTTATGATGAACTATCTCCTTGGACAGTCTCTGGTTCTGATCAGCTACCAATTTGACATTCAATGGAAGGTCAAAATCCACTTCAATTAAGCTAAAGACTGGTAAAATCAGGGTCTATATCATGATCAAAACTTGCGTGATGGCCTTCATGTAAATTCTTGGAATTCACTCCAGCTGAACGACGTAAACCACATACACATCCCACCTAAGGTGAAAAAAAACTGAAATACTCAGATTGTCAAACACTAGCTCGTGTTTTGTATTTTTTCGTGTGATTTTTTTTTTTATATATCTCCATGGTTTTTCTTTTTTGTTGTTGTTGTACCTGTGTCTTTGTAAACCCTGTAGTGTTATGGTACCGTATACACTGGTTAATAATGTATTGAGGGTAGGGTTCTTTAGTTTTTTCCCTTTTTTTGCTTAGGTACTACTTTCCTTTTATATTATAATGTTGGCGATTCATTCGCGCTGCCTTATATATACTGTTAGCAGGCTGCATGTAGACACATTCCCCAGTTTTCAACGAGCCAAATAGTTGTATTGAGGTCGAGAGAGCTGAGTTAGGGGCTTGTTCCCGAATCTGTACATAATGTAACTTACAACGTCGAAGGAACTAACGTAAGTAGGGACCTACGTTTATCAATTCCTATTTCATCGTGTTCGTTTTGAAATATGTCAAATTCCAGTAATTTCGTTGTATTTATAAGCATCGTTCGTATGTTGCTTACAGGTACTAACATGGTTGAAGTTCTGTGCTTTACTGGGGTTGGATAGGCCGTGTAATCCCGCAAAATAGCTTTGTAAGTATGCGTTTAGTTTAAATGCTGGTTAAAAGCTATAAAACATGTAAAAGAGTGTTGTAAAATCAGGTTATGTAAAGGTGTAAATGAAGTTGATAGCTTGTACAGGTTACGTATATGAAGTATATTGAATTGAGAAAAGAGTATTTAACATTGGTTATAAAGGGTTAATGTTAAAGCTATACATGTATATATATATATATATATATATATATATATATATATATATATATGTATCTAGGTAAAGATTCATGATGCATGAGCTTAAGTTATTGGCAGCGTATTTTCTTGTATGAATTCGTCAAAGGAATGGGCGACAAATATCCCTTCTTTTGTTAGCACGTCGTTAAGTCATTGCATGCATTCAAGTGTCAAAGGGTTAACAACGATTCAGAGTATAAATTCATGCCTAAAAGTAAGCTTTTCTTATAAATCTATGTAAAAAGGGCTATTCTCATTTGTGCGACTTGAACATAAAAGTTTGGCATTTTTGGGTTTTAATAGTCGATACTTTTTTTCCCCATGGTTTCAATATGCATTATGCTTTGTTCTCTTTAGTTACATATATCGGCAGCAGATGCCACTGTTGTTTTTCACCTTACTTTTTCCACTGGCTGTATTAATGGTTAGAAATTCTATTTAACCATGAATTATTTACCAAGAGCATAAATTATTAAAGTATTTGTTAAATGGTGAAATATCATATTGTTAAAACTTGATATACTGTTTAATAGAATATTGTATATGAAGTTATAAGTGTACAAGTGTTAAAAATAGTTACGATAAATGGTATACAAGTTAAAAGTTATACCAAATGAGTAGTAAAGATGATTATATGTTGACTATATGTATATTGTTGCAGTATGTCTCTATGATGTCGCAGTGATGTCCTAGTGTCAATAAATGCCCATTGAGATTAAATGGTTCGAGTTGAGTCCTTCCTTCAGTCAAAGTGACACAGGTACCACAGAGAGCATCACTGCATTCACTAGCTTTGCCCCATGGAACCACATGGTCTCAATGCGATGGGGAAAGGAGCACACTTGCACAGAAATAGCACACACGTACAGGATGCCGGCAACACGCACTAAAATAGCACATTAGTATTACACGGGGAGCAACCCTATAGCTGCAGCACATGTAGGTCAATATGAACTTGCACATAAAACTGTGTATTCCTTGGACTGACATACAACACAGCAGCTAAGTTTTTTTTTTCTTGGGTAGGAACGAGTTGCACTGCAAATGTACAATGTGATTCTAAAATGTCAGTTTGAGGCCAAAATATTAAAATGTTATATCCTCAAGGTTGTTTTTAAATACATTGCACCAAATTCTAATTTTAGTGAAATAAACAGAAATGATGTGCCAAGCATACATGTACTTTGTTTATTGTCTCCATCAAGCATACATGGACTTTGTTTATTGTCTCCATCAAGCATACATGTACTTTGTTTATTGTCTCCATCAAGCATACATGTACTTTGTTTATTGTCTCCATCAAGCATACATGGACTTTGTTTATTGTCTCCATCAAGCATACATGTGCTTTGTTTATTGTCTCCATCAAGCATACATGTACTTTGTTTATTGTCTCCATCAGGCATACATGTACTTTGTTTATTGTCTCCATCAAGCATACATGTACTTTGTTTATTGTCTCCATCAAGCATACATGGACTTTGTTTATTGTCTCCATCAAGCATACATGTACTTTGTTTATTGTCTCCATCAAGCATACATGGACTTTGTTTATTGTCTCCATCAAGCATACATGTACTTTTTTGTTGTCTCCATCAAGCATACATGTACTTTGTTTATTGTCTCCATCAAGCATACATGGACTTTGTTTATTGTCTCCATCAAGCATACATGGACTTTGTTTATTGTCTCCATCAAGCATACATGGACTTTGTTTATTGTCTCCATCAAGCATACATGTACTTTGTTTATTGTCTCCATCAAGCATACATGTACGCTGTTTATTGTCTCCTTCAAGCATACATGTACCCTGTTTATTGTCTCTACCAAGCATACATCTACCCTGTTTATTGTCTCTATCAAGCATACATCTACCCTGTTTATTGTCTCTATCAAGCATTCTCTCTCTCTCTCTCTCTCTCTCTCTCTCTCTCTCTCTCTCCATCAAGCATACATGTACCCTGTTTATTGTCTCTATCAAGCATACATCTACCCTGTTTATTGTCTCTATCAAGCATACATCTACCCTGTTTACTCTCTTTCTCTCTATATATATATAATTCTGTACCTTAGGCCCAGTTGGTCCCGGGTACCCTGGAAAACCTGGAATACCAAATCGACCCTGGAATGGAAAGCATACTTAATTCAGTTATCTAATTTTCCATTTTGTAATTTGCTTTGAACAAGAGGGCTGTGTGAACAACCCATGCTCAGCTGACCTAGAGATCCATCACACTTGTGGCTCTGTGAGCATGGGATATAGGTTCAAGGTCACCCATGTACTGAGTAAGTCCGACCTTTATAGAAAAATACAAATATGTGCAACATCAAGGTCCCAATTCAAGTACTTCTCAAGTTATGGTGAAGAGATTTTTGTATGTTGCACTGTGACCCCAGAAATGAGGTCAAGGTTGCTCATGTACTGTTTTAGAGTGACCTTCTTAGAGAAACATTAACATGTGCAACAACAAGGTCCTAACTCAAAACAGATCTCAAGTTATCAAGTGAAATTTCATGTCACTTGTCCTGTGACCTTGGGAAGGAGGTCAAGGTCCAAAAATCACAGGAGCATGACCACTTGCACAAAAAAGGTAGACACTTATAAAAGGTACATCCCTACCAAGTTTGACACAAATCTGGCCAAAATTGTTGAAGTTATAACCATTACAAGAAATTCCCATGTTAGACTTTCCGATTAAAACTTTTTTTAAAGATTTTCAAAAAAAAATATATATATATATAAAAAATCAAAAAAATCAATGGAGTGTGACCATTCGGACATACTTGGTAGAGACACAGAAGGTATATTGCCATCAAGTTTGAAGTCAATCAAACAGACAGTTTCTTCAGAGAAGTCCAAAATGTGAATTAACATTAGAATGCCAATTGACTTGTGTAGGAATCAATAGAAAACGTGCATTTACCGATAAGTACCCAAACTGAAAAAATCAGGAATCTACAGCAGTGCCACCTAGTGACCAACTTTATATCCACCAAGTTTTAGCTTAATCTGAGTGCTGGTTCTGGAGCAGAAGTCCAGAATAGCAAAAACACACAAAATTTCATTTAAAAATAGAAAAGAACTTGCAGTGCCACCTGGTGAACAAATCAAGAACTAGCCTCAAGGAGTGTCCCTGTGTGATATCAAAGCAATCAGGTGAGCCGTTTTGAAGAAAAAGATTTTTTAAGATTTGCAAAAAAAAAAAAAACAAAAAACAAAAGAATTCATAAAAAAAAATCAAAACTCACTGGAGCATGACCACTTGAACAAATTTGGTAAAGACCCACCCAAGGTACATCCCCACCAAGCCCCTAACTTTGGCATCACTCACATTTCATAGGATTTTACAATTACACATCACTATTGTCCTTTCGGTTTAAACATATTTTCAGTTTCTGAAGAAATACACTGGGGAAACAGCTGGGAAGTTCCTTATATAAGCCCTCTTGCAGTATTATATTGATCCCCTCATTGTCCTTTTTTGTCTTGCTCAAATATTTTTGTATACTTGTGGCAAAAACTTTGATAACCTTTCGATATTCATGCAGAAGTACACCGGTCTCCAGCCAGTCACATTGAGTCATTAATCTAATAACTTCCCCTAGGCCATTGCTTTCTTGATAAGTATCATCCGTTATCCTTCAAAAATATCTGGGCACTGTTAGTTACTTTCAGGAAAGCAATGTGAAACTTGCTAAATAAATCTGGTCACACTTTCATTCATGAGCAGTTTAATAAATACATTTTTCTATGTAAAAAACAGAACCTTTTGAACCAAACCATGAAATTATGCTGACTTCAGACCAAGACACTTTACAAGAAAATATTCTACTGCGCAGTCTTCTGGAGAATAGCTCAGAGTTGATAGTCACCGTACGTTGGTCAACAACACCTACCTTCTCTCCTGGGCGGCCTGGTGGGCCCATCTGGCCCCTGGCTCCTGCAATGCCCTGAGACATAAAATAAACTCCTAGAGTCATGTACATCAGGACAAAACTGTATGTATGTGGGTTTGGAACTACAATATATGATAATTCATTGTTCACTACGGCAAAACCTGAGGTCACTACATCAAACTCGTCTCCATATTCATACAAGCTGTTAAATGTTGACACAATTTGTTTGCAAACCATATATTCCCCTTCACACTCTTGTTAATCTGACAGGCATACAGTCAGTACGGGTACATTAATGGCCATGTTGAAGCATGCAACAAAGTTTCAGTATTAGCATTATTATTGGTTGGTAGGTTTCTGTCATCATGACCTTGACCTTTGACCTCATCACCCCCAATAATGAAACACCCCATTTAATTTGAGGAATGTTGAGGCTCAATCATTGTCAAGTTATTGACGGGACAAAGTTTGCACTATCAAGGTCACCTGGACCACCATCTTTGACCTGCTGACCTCAAAATTCAAGCAAGGTCATTTACTGATCATAACCACCATCATCCATAGCATTCACAAGTCATGGATCACACAGCATTTGATCGAACCAACCAACAGATAGACCGACATGAACAAGGCTATGCCTCGCTTCTTCAAAAGGGGGCGGGGGGCATCATTTTACATAATCAACAGCAATCAAGAGCACGCATTACTTGGTTTGAATGGCCCAATGTGAGAAGGGAACCGAACATAAGGACAGAGCAATCTGTGTCAAGGGAACTGAAAATAAGGACAGAGCATAATGTGTGAAGAGAACTGACCTCTTCATCTTTTGTGTTCACCTTAATGAATCTTCACTTGTGAATGAAAATTAAACTAGAACAGGCTGATTTTCTGACAGAAAACCAAATGTCTCCCCGTGCACCCATACTATTGTCACCCTTATTTTTATAAATAGGCATACCGATTCCAATGATCTACAGATATGGTGAAGATACACTCTTTATTGACATTTCAAAATCTAAGCAAAGATTACCCATATAGACACACAAGCACATTCATATTGAGGCTCATTGTCCCAGCAAATTTTCACTTTAATATATTTCTACCTTGCAATCACAAGCAAGGTCTTACAAGTCTTTCATAGAAACATAATCACACAAAATTTCAATCTCTGTAAGTCAAATTTTTCACTAGTGTGTCTGCAATGATTTTGAAAAAGTGGCCATGTCACCCTCAAAAAGGTCAAGGTCACCCATCTACAATCCCAAGCAAAGTCTTATATAGGAACATCTTCACATAAAATTTCAACTTCACAAGTCAAATCTTTCTTGAGTTATCGATTTTTACATGACATGCTCCCGTGACCTTGAAAAATAGGTCAAGGTCACCCATCTGCAATCCCAAGCAAGGTCTTATATAAATTTCAACTTTCCAAGTCAAATCTTTCTTGAGTTATCACGTCCAAATTGATTTTAGACGAAATGCCCACTAATCTTGAAAAATAGGTCAAGGTCATACATCTGCAGTCACAACCAAGGTCTTACAAAAGTCTTCCATAGAAACATAATCACACAAAATGTCAACCTCTTTAAGTCAAATCTTTCTGGAGTACATCTGCAATGATTTTTAAAAAGTGGCCACGTGACCTTGAAAATACGACAAGGTCAACCATCTACATTCCCAACCTAGTTCATAATATGGTACATAATCATACAAAATTTCAACCTCCGAAGTCAAATCCTTGCAGAGTTGTTGCATCTGCGTCAATTTTAGATGACATGCGCATGTGACCTTGAAGAAGAAGAAGAAGAAGAAGAAGAAGAGGAGGAGGAGGAGGAGGAGGAGGAGGAGGAGGAGGAGGAGGAGGAGGAGGAGGAGGAGGAGGAGGAGGAGGAGGAGGAGAAGAAGAAGAAGGAGAAGGAGAAGAAGAAGAAGAAGAAGAAGAAGAAGAAGAAGAAGAAGAAGAAGAAACACTGCTGAATAAAAAAACGTCAATGTATGAAGGAATGGCTTCAAAAAAACAACAGCAACAAGTTATACATGAGAATTAATCGTATGGAAATTAAATTCAGATAAACAGATATGAAAGTGTCAAATGACCGAAAAGTCTGAAATTGGAGTGTTTGTCTGAACTTACATAATTTTCAAATTAACCTTATTTGTGGGAAACAGGTCTAAAAAGTCACAGAATCCCTTCCAAAGTAGGAAAACTGGCATCACTGTATACAGTACATAGCATCTTCAGCCTTCCTTGTTTGGTATGTGCTGAGGAGTTTAAATGTCAGTTTAAAAGTCCACTTTTAGTGAAATATTTCATTTATCAGTTGATTTACCAAATCGTACAACCTGGAATAATATATAATAATAATCATCATCATCATCATCATCATCATCATCATCATCATCATCATCATCATCATCATCATCATCATCATCATCATCATCATCATCATCATCATCATCATCATCATCATCATCATCATCATCATCATCATCATCATCATCATCATCATCATCATTAAAACGCAATCAGAGATTGCTGGATCCATGCCCCCCTCGCCTCATTTGTTTCATGACCACCTTTAGGTCAAGATATTATGTGCGTGTCAACTTTCATGAAACAAAGTTCAATAGCACACACACAATTTTACAAGGATATGTCACTGTGACCCAGATACTTGACCTAGTGACCTACTTTTGGTACATGACACACCCTTATGTATAGATACATCTGTGTGTAGTTTCATTGATCTAAATTTCATATTAAAGGGGGAGCCCAGAAACTATTTTACAAGAATATGTCACTGTGACCCAGATACTTGACGTAGTAACCTACTTTTTGGTACAGGACACACCCTTATGTCCAGATGCAGACGCTTGTACAGTTTCATTAATCTAAGTTGAAGGACAAGCAAATGATAGCCAACACACAGGAAAAGCGGATGGATTGACACAAGGATGCATGGAAAAAGTGATTACTGTATGCCCCTCCTCCGGTAGGAGCAGAGCATAAAAATGCATTAAGAAATTCCTGGATCCACGCCCCCTAGCCTCATTGTTAACCACGGGTCTCATTTTGGAATGACTGTAATCAATCAAAATGGGCTATCACTGTGACCCAGAACTTGATCTAGTGACCTACTTTTTGCATGATACACTGGTGTCCAGATACACAGGTGTGTAAAGTTTCATGATTCTAAGTCAAATGACAACAAACAATTACAGCCCCGACATGAAGTGCAATGTACTTTTAAATGAATGTTTCACCGTGACCAAGATACTTGACCTAGTTTTGCTTTATGACAACATTTACGTGCATGTCAAGTGTCTTGAAACTAAGTTAAATAGTAAAAGGATTAGAGCCCAGACACAATTTTATAAGGATATGTCACTGCAACCGAGATAACTGACATAGCGACCAACTTTTGGTTCATGACACACCCTATGTCTAGATGCACCTATGTGCACAGTTTCATTTATCTAACTTGAAAGACAACAGAATTATAGCCTGGACATGAAGTGTAATATAGTTTTACATGGCTGTATCACCGTGACCCAGATACTTGACCTAGTGACCTAGTTTTGTTTCATGACACACCTTTAGGTCAAGCGATATGTGTGTGTGAAGTTTCATGAAACTAAGTTAAATAGAAAGCCCGGACACGATTTTACAAGAATATGTCACTGTGACCCAGATACTTGCTAATTTTGGTACATAACACACTCCTATGTCCAGATGCAACTTTGTGTAAAGTTTCATGAATCTAAGCTGAAGGGCAAGCAAATTATAACCATGACACAACTAGCAGACACACAGACACACAGGCCGAAAAAGCGATTTCTATATGCCCCTCCTCTGGTAGGAGGGGGTGTAATTCTAATGCAATCCGAGATCTCTGCATCTATGCCCTCCTCGCCTCATTTACAGCCTTGCTAATCACAAGTCTCATTCTGGAATGACTGTGGTCAATAAAAACGGCTATTGTTTTGACCCAGATACTTGACCTGGTGACCTATTTTTTTTCATGACACACCTTTAGGTCAAGATATATGTGTACCTGAAGTTTCATTAAACTTATTTAAAAAGTAAAGGAATTATAGCCTGGACACAATTTTACAAGGATAATGTCACTGTGACCCAGACAATTGACCTAGTGACCTACTTTTGGTACATGACATACCCGTACGTCCAGATGCACATGTGTGTAAAGTCTGCTTAATCTAAGTTGGAGGACAAACAAAATTACAGCCTGGATACGAACAGCAGACGGACGCATGGACACAGACACAGGGACACATGGACGGAAGAAAAAGAGATTGCTATATATCCCGCCTCTGGTAGGGGAGGGCCATAATAATGAAAACATCTATACACTGGGTAGCCTGTTCTGTCTGCAGAGCTCAGGGGTTCAAGAACCTCATCACCTGTGACCATGAACCCTAAACTGACAGGAAATACTGACCTTTGAGGAACCATACGCTTCATGATGGAAAAAGCTACCCAGGATGAAAAGTAGTTGTCACTGATGAGAACTGACTGCAATTGGCAGTGGTGGCACGTCAGGGTTTTACTGCCACAGCAATGAGCTCTCCCTCACCACTGAACTCTCCCTCATACTCTAAGGATAATGTTCATGTTGTCCATGTTATAATTACCTTTGAGCCTACAGGTCCTTCTTCTCCCCTCAGACCTCGCTCACCACGTGCTCCCTTGACTCCCTGCATCCCTCGCTCTCCCTTCATGCCATCTGGCCCTGGTAAACCCTGCAACAATAGCCATGCACATGAAAATATGATCAATCCTGAAGGATGCTCAGTAACAGCCTTATAAATGGTCTGTTTAGCACTAAGAGACTGGTCGTCCTCAATGAGAGGTAATGATTACAATTGTATTTGTGTCTTTTTGCCCAGAACCACTTCCTAGCAGTCAATACCCTATTCCGCAGTCCGAACTCTTTACTCTCCATAAGCTAACCAGTCCCTGTCTAACCTATATACATATGGAATTACTTTTGCCCATGTTGCACACGTTCCTCTGTAAAATTTTGACATAGGCTGTATCAGCCCAAATAAATTAAAGGGTCTTCAGCGGGTAACTACTCAACATGTTTCGGAGCCTTTTACCCGTACATGTCTCTCTGAGTAGCGGCTCCTTGTCTAAGCTAAATATTCAGCAAAGACAACCCACATAATAAAGAATAAATATGAACGTGGCAAATGATGAATTAGCTAAATATGTGAAGTTTTGCTTATAAATGCAGAGCTTCATTATAAAAGAAGAACACCTGTCAAACAAACCATAATTACTAAATTTGTATACTAAAGGTTCAGATAAGAACAATTTGACTTACCCCTGAATCAACATGTACCCTTTCTAGCTGGACAGCTTATCATAGTTAAACCACCCGTCAGTGAAAAACTCAAGTGGAAACAAGCTGGGGAATTATATTCAGTCCCAGTGATAGTAAAATAAACAGTTGCAACTAGACCACCTGTACAAACCAAGGGAAATCCTAACAAGGACTGCAACAATGGTCTTCCTGCACCAGAAATGTAAAACAAACTCTATGATGACACCTACTCCTCAAACAATGATACATGAGACCAGTCTCATAATGAAATCTGTGATTTATACCAGCAGTTTGCAGCATGAGAAGACCTCCAGAGACCAGAGACCAAAACTCGGTTTCCACACCTAAATTATCCATGAAGGACATACAGATATAATTTATCACCTTACCTTTCTGATCATTGCTGTATTTTTTATCAAAGCCAAAAACATCCCAAAATATGTATTTGTATGTGTAAAAAGACAATAAACATATAAAATAATTATTTAAATGTTATACAGTGCATGCGATGCTCATGTGCTTCCATAAAATAGAACATCTTTACCAAGTAAACACAGACAATGCCTCAAAGCACTTAATACTCAGAGGTTATCTCATGGCTAAATCAGTCTCCTACTCTGTACAGTTCACCTGAGGGCCTGCATACTCCGGAGACCCAAAGGGTCAAGGGAGTATACAGCTCGAGGGGGGAACTGTACCGGGTAGGTGACTGATTAAGCCATGGGATGATCTTTGTGTCCTAAACGTATCTGCCATAATTAGACGAAACAGGCAAATGCAGCTTTTCCTGGGATTATGTAAGATGCTACATACCAATTCAGTACCCAAAACATACAATTTCTGGTTCATAATTTTGTGTGAGAAAAGCCCACTTCCCCTTCAGGAGAGAAATAGGCCTAAACTACTGTTTGGTCAGGTCATGCATGTTGTGCAGCACACATCCTTGCATGAGTGACGCCATGGCACACAACGTCATTAGAGTCGCTGTTTACACAAATGTAGAACGTGAGGGATATACTGACTTTCAATGTTATTTTCATGGAGTGATTGTATTTCCCTGGGGAAGATATTAGCTGTTGCTTGTGTAACATTATCCAAGTGCTTCCAATTGGACAGTTTCAGTATCCTCTGTTATTTTGGTGATGGTATGTCCCTTGAAAGACACTGTATGCTACAGGACTGAAAATGCAGTATGAGGGCAGTTTAAGTACTACATTTAGGATACTCACAATGTCACCAGCTTCTCCTCTTGCACCACGAGGACCTCGGTCACCCTGACAGAAATGGGTAAAAAATTTTCATGTGAAGCTGAATTATCATATTCATATTATACAAACATGGCTCCATGGAATGTTTGACATACATATGATACAAAAACTTTTAGTAACCCTCCTTATCAAGACTTTCAACAATTTTTATATGATAAATGCCTTCCCAAAATAGTTCTTCAAACCTTATTATTAATTTACTCAGGTCAAATACATTATTACAGTTCCATTAAAGAAGTCTCTCTTGAATTCTTTCTAGTTACTTAGACATATCTACTTTTAATTTTTTAACCCCTTTCATCCAGACAGTACTCTACAGTTGACCCTTTACTTCTTTTTTCCTTAGTCACACTTAAAGTTGCTGTAATTCTTTTTTGGAGCCAAAGTGAGGGGGCTGCAGTCACAGCGTGTTTGGAAAGCTGTAGAAGGTTATGCCATCCGGTATGATGACCACCAATGTGAGATCTTTTAATCACAAAGTACCTCAAAACCCACATCCCATTTAAAACATTATTTATGGTTATTAACCATCTTCTTCAAAATGCCACACATGCAACAGGTACAAAGTTGTTCCCAATAAGTTTTCTTTTATTATTGTTCAGCTGGTGATGGTAACTCTCATCAGTTGTCAATGCGAAAATGCTACATTACGGTACCTTTACACCTCTGGGTCCCGAGAAACCTGCAAGTCCTGGTGATCCAGCGGGGCCCTGAAACCAGCAACAAACAGACTCAACTAGGTCAGCCAGCAAGGTCAATGTATCTTATGATTTATACTGGCCCTATCTGCTGCAAAACCTGACAGTTAAAATAACTTTCCACCACCAAAATTTGATTTTCATGAAACAATATTTTTTCCTAGAAAGATAATTCACCACACTTTTATGCCAAACTCTGCTTATTCTTCTATTATTACTTTTTTAGAGGAACACATAAATCTGGTGATGCAGCAAACAGCCCACTGTAATGAAGGGCTTATCTTGGTTTGCTACATGTACCTTTCCCAATGCAATGATCATCTCCAGTGACTGATATCTATACAATGTATGTCCTCACATTTGTTCTTCAAAGCTGCTGTGTGTATATCATACCCAGTATGATGGCAGTGGTGGTGGTCATGGTGGTAGTGGGAAGGGTAGGGTTGTGGTGGTCATGGTGGTAGTGGGAGGGGTCGGGTTGTGGTGGTCATGGTGGTAGTGGGAGGGGTCGGGTTGTGGTGGTCATGGTGGTAGTGGGAAGGGTAGGGTTGTGGTGGTCATGGTGGTAGTGGGAGGGGTCGGGTTGTGGTGGTCATGGTGGTAGTGGGAGGGGTCGGGTTGTGGTGGTCATGGTGGTAGTGGGAGGGGTCGGGTTGTGGTGGTCATGGTGGTAGTGGGAGGGGTCGGGTTGTGGTGGTCATGGTGGTAGTGGGAGGGGTAGGGTTGTGGTGGTCATGGTGGTAGTGGGAAGGGTAGGGTTGTGGTGGTCATGGTGGTAGTGGGAGGGGTAGGGTTGTGGTGGTCATGGTGGTAGTGGGAGGGGTCGGGTTGTGGTGGTCATGGTGGTAGTGGGAGGGGTCGGGTTGTGGTGGTCATGGTGGTAGTGGGAGGGGTAGGGTTGTGGTGGTCATGGTGGTAGTGGGAGGGGTCGGGTTGTGGTGGTCATGGTGGTAGTGGGAGGGGTCGGGTTGTGGTGGTCATGGTGGTAGTGGGAGGGGTCGGGTTGTGGTGGTCATGGTGGTAGTGGGAGGGGTAGGGTTGTGGTGGTCATGGTGGTAGTGGGAGGGGTAGGGTTGTGGTGGTCATGGTTGTAGTGGGAGGGGTAGGGTTGTGGTGGTCATGGTGGTAGTGGGAGGGGTAGGGTTGTGGTGGTCATGGTGGTAGTGGGAGGGGTAGGGTTGTGGTGGTCATGGTGGTAGTGGGAGGGGTAGGGTTGTGGTGGTCATGGTGGTAGTGGGAGGGGTAGGGTTGTGGCAGTGGTGGTGGTGGTTGTCATGGTGGTGAGAGGTTTTCCACACTGGCATACTGCACATGTTCACTTACTGCCCTGGCCCATTGGACGCCTCTTTATTGTCCATACTTCATACTAGCCATGAGGACTTATTTTCTGTACCTTGTACTGGGCAAAGGTTATACCGTACATACCAGCATACTTGCACCTCCTCTCCCCCCCCCCCCCCCAATGTCTACACTGGGGTATAATAAGTTTATTTAATAAAAATGTTCATTTCAAGTCTATCTACCACCACCTACATTCCAGTCAGCCTTCTGCCCAAATCTACCCCAGACTGTGCTCAAGCCATTGTGCCATCATTATAATATACCCTCCACTCTTACTCGGCTTTATTTCTAACACATACTTTCCAAGCTTCGGCCACTGAGCCTCTGTCACAGATCTCATTCTACTCACGGCAACCATACTGCAGTTCCTACTCTTGTGACAACCTCATACCTCTGAGATGTCACTCCAACTCATCTATGGACAAACTTCCCAATGCAATGATCATCTCCAGTGACTGATATCTATACAATGTATATCCTCACATTTGTTCTTCAAAGCTGCTGTGTGTATATCATACCCAGTATGATGGCAGTGGTGGTGGTCATGGTGGTAGTGGTGGTCTTAGTCTGCACCATGAGGTACAACACAAGGGCAGACGACCAGTCTTTCATATAATAGCTGCATAATTAGTGAGGAAAGTGCCTGGTGACATAGTGGGTAGCCTCGTTTTGAATCGATAGTTGTCTGCAGCAAGAACAGTGCTCTTATGTTTTATACATGTCTTTGATTTCAATTTTCTATTTTAATTATATTATTACAGGATAAAACTGTCGCCACCAGTCTTCTCACGGAATACGAGAAAATTTCCACCTAAAAAGATTTGTATCCCATAATGTTACATTCATATACATGTTCATGATTAAAACAACAATACCATCATGAGACGGTCAATTCTTTCCAATTTATAGCCCAAGTGAACATGAAAACGTTGAAAGGTCATCCACATTACACCAGACACAATGTACACAGTTCCTGACACAATGCGCATTTCCTACAAATTGAGTAACAAAGTTTCAACACAATATGGCAAGTATTTTCCTGCAGTGACTAAAGAGGGCAAGTATTTTCCTGCAGTGACTAAAGAGGGCAAGTGGCCGCTGTGGCTGGTGTACAGAGAGGACAATCGTTCAACTAGCTTCACTGCAACTACAGCTCAACAGGAATTGTTGGGAACAGTGAGGGGCCCATTTATATATGATGAGTTAACAGTTGTGACGCCACACATACACGTGCATTGTGACCGCATGGCCCTGGAAAGCCAGTGAACTGCCAGTGGATGAAAGGGTTGATTTTTACAATAAAACTCGATTCAAAGGAATTTTCCTCAGCTGATGCCACTGGCACTGATTTTGTTCAGATTTTGGTCCCCCCCCCCCCCCCAAAAAAAGAAGGGATGTTGGAGTGTTCACAAGACTTTCACATTTGGACCTACTCATTATATTAGGCTTACATAATATGGTAGTTGTATGGTGTCACCTTGATGACTGTGGACGGACTGACATTGACAAGAATACCTTACCAATGGCCTGTGGTAGGGACAGAGGACTTATGGCCACATGGCTGTGTTATGGCAGGCCAGCCACACCCTGTCATCAGCAGAGCTACAAACATAATTGACTACCAAACAGAATGCTTACTGTTTCTCCTTTCAGCCCTGGTGCCCCGACACTGCCTGGTATCCCCTGGAAGTACAACAGAGCACTTCAAAATTTCCACTTGGCACATCCTCTCATTGCAAACTAAATGGCTAATAAGGAAACCTCAAGGTCGGGCAAAATACTCTCAACAAATGGTGTTTGGGAGAAATTCCTGATTTTACCATAGTTTCTCCCATAGTGGATTAAAACTTAAATACACTGCATCTCTGTTTCTGTTGCGGTGTGAGTAGCTATGTGTCCTGTAAACACTGACATTACCAACAAACTCACTAAATGGCACTTGAAGTTTTTGCTTGTGCTGTTTGTTAATTAGGCAATGGTCTTCCCAGTGGCATCAAGACCACACTTCCTTACAAAAGCCAGGAGTAACATATAAACCAAATGACCAATAAATGTCTATGTGAGAGTGGCAGTACACTGACGTATGTGAAGTACTCACAGGTGGCCCATCAGGCCCGGGTAGCCCCGGCAAGCCCTGTTTACCCCGGGGTCCCTGCTGTCCTGGGGGGCCATTGGGACCATATGGACCTGGGGGACCCTGAAACATATTGAGATATTTTCAAGATGAATACTGTAATCATTTCCCATACTGATATTGTTTGGGGATTTTTTGTGCAGATCTGCCGAAAAATCTCTCGATGTAAAAGTTGTACAGTGAAAACTCATTATAATGACACCATCTGTTCCCTAAGAAATGTGTCGGATAACTGAATATCTCAGATAAATGAGTCAAATAACAAAGAAAATAAACCTTTTCCCCTGAAAACTTGTGTCATTATATTGAATATGTCAGATATCTGAATTCCGTTATACATGTATCGAGGTTTCATTGTATCATCTTCCTTTCTCTCCAGTTTTCCTGCACACATATGTAATTTGTGGCTTCCAACATGTGAGATAGCATTCAAAAGACAGTTGCAGTGACTTGCATGTATAAAGGGCACATATGGCCTGACAAAATTCCAATCTTCCTAAAGAAGTCCTTAAATGTAGAACTATTTTGAAACTCACATTGATCTATCATCGGCACACGTTATGATTGCCTGCTAAACAGACCTATCTCCATGTTCTCTCTGTACCACCTGTGTAGTGCAGATAATATAAAGCTAGCCATGACTTGCAGGCTAAACACCTTTTATAAAGTAATACATGTAAATACAAATTAAACCAGAACAGATTGATTTCCAATGGAAAATCAAATGTACACCTTAAAAGTATGTGTGTAACATTATCAACTACGACACTGATTAGCTGTCTGGGCATGGCACTAACATCAAATGTAAAACTGAATTGAATTTTTGGTAATGTGCCAAGTTCAAGGTCACTCACATGCAATACCCACATTCGTTTCACCAAGATACAAAATCTTGCCTAAGTTCATTATGTTTGGGTGAATCATAAAGAGTAATGAAATTAATATAGTTAGCTCTGTGATCATGAGAAGTAGCTGAACATCACCCAAATACAATCTCATTCTGGGTCTCATTAATACATAATCTTACCAATTTTATTATGTTTAAAACCTTTCACAAGTTGTTGGACAGAAGTGAAATTAACATATATGGCTTTGCGGTCTTGATAAATATATAGGTCAAGGTCACCCAAATCAATCCCAAGCTAAGCCTTATCTGGTCATAATAAGTCAAGCAACTTTCTGTACGTTTTTTGAAATCCCTCAAAATTTATTACACAGAAACCAAAGTGTTGAAGAATGTGATCAACAACAATGATGATGACAAGAAGCAGCAAGAAGAAATGGGCACAAAAACAATAGGTCTGCCTCTGATACACAGGGACACAATGATGACAAAGGTTTATTCAGACATCCATGTATGCCACCAGCCCCTTTACTTACCCTTGCTCCTGGAGTACCTGCCGGACCGGGGGCTCCTGGTCTACCTACTGGGCCCTGAAATAATTCCACAAGGTCATCTGGCCTGCTTCACGTGTCTTATTTATATGTGATTTTATATTTGTCAACACATTGTGACTCATAATCTTCATCAAACTATAGGTGGTGCCATTGCTATCATACTTATGGGACAATGTAGCTTTGAATTTTTTGTATTAATATTTTGTCTAAGTGGCATAAATGTATTCAGCATTTGATAGTGAACAGTGCTACCAGTGGTTATTCACATTGGGGTAACTGTATGCTTTTCTTGTGTTACCGTAGTACATCTTTTAATTTTGGACATGTGGCTCGGTCTAGAATCCACAGTTCATAGGTATGGACTTGAACATTGAGCAATTTATATAGTAAAATGTTAAGGATCTACCAGTTTAAGACGATATTGGACACTCGCCCTTTGTGGCTGGGAGTTTCCAAGTTTCCTTGGAAATTCATGGGGTCTGGGCATGTGGGGGTAGGTACCTGGAAAGGATGGCAGAAATATGGTATGATACTGGCCAATGGTGTGGACAGATGGTGATAGAAGTTATTGGTTGGCGCCACAGTCCAGTTCCCCCTTTCACCAGCGTTCACTGGGATTGGGCAACTCGGATCTGTGTTCATGGCCTGAGTGTGCTAGCTGTGGCATATATATGGTTTCTCAATTATGGTTTGTTCACTGCTTTTTATTTCTGGATATCTGTCCCCTCGTTTCCTGGAGCCCAAAATGTTTATAATGATGTATAGATTTACATATATTGTAGATATAAGAGTATTAAGGTTTTATATAAAATTCTTGACACAATTCCAAACAAATTTGAGTGTGTTGTTGTCTCTACAAACTGTGGTTTATCACTTTGTGAACAAGCACATGTATGCATATATTATTGCATACACTATATATATATTATTGCATACACTATATATATTATTGCATACACTATATATTACTTTCTTTTTTTTTCATGGGGAGATAAGCTCACTCGCTCTGTCTAATGCTAAATTTTTACATTGAGCTCTTCTCCATATGATCTACAGTACATTTATTGTCACAGTAGTGCTCAATAAAAACCAAGGGATTTTTTTTTTTTTTTCATGGGGAGATGAGCTCACTCCCTCTGTCTAATGCTAAATTTTTACATCGAGCTCTTCTCCACATGATCTACAGTACATTTATTGTCACAGTACTGCTCAATAAAAACCAAGGGATTTAAAGTTTTTTTGCCACAGCAGAACAAAATTTATTTTTCTGCTAGCCCCTGTGATAGGGCATCAGGTGCAAAAACACGCAGTTCACCTGGTAAACGGGTTCCAGTATTCAGCACTAGTTGACCCAGAACCATTATGTTGACTTTCTTTATATGGGAAATAAACATTTCAAACACAGGTTTGAAAACTGAAGTTACGTGGTAACGAAATTGAAACTAGGCCGTAGTCCATAGATGCGCATGCGTACATACGTACACAGTGTAGCAACGCATTTGTTACCCCTAACTATATATATGGAACACTTTGAAATCCCTGCCAGTGCCTGATGAGACCTAGACAGGTTGAAACGCGTCGCACAGTTTCCAGTTGCCTCTTCTTGGCTACTTGCTTTGTCTAAATCGCACCATATATCACTGTTGAGATTTACCATTGTATACACACAACACACAAAGATGGATATCTATTCACAGATGGACCTTACTGAGACACAAGTCTGTTCCAATGTTGATTTGATTGCTTCCTGTAACAATGACCACGGTCATGTAACAATGACCATGGTCATGTAACAATGACCATGGTCACGGTTTTGTTCTTTCAAGTTTGTTGCGGATTCTGTGGTAATTTACACTGTCTGGGATTAGTCAGTCCATGAGTGATATGGCAAGCCACGCTGCCCGCCAGGTGGAGTTTGTTTATAGACACCAGACCTCTGGGCTCCCTGTTGTGTTACACTGGCGATGGTAAAATAAGCCCTCTACCATTGGCTGCCAGCTATTATAAGCCTGTCTCCAGCTCTTAATTGAAACTGGTGGGGTTTTTTGGGCGGGAAAACCTGCTGCTCTTAAGATTTTGCCAAAAAATAAACCAAAAAATCATTAGAAAATCCAAAAATCACTGCAGTGTCACCATTTCAACAGATTTGTAGAGACCTACCCAAGATACAATTCCCACTAAGTTTGAAATGAATCTGGCAGATAGTTTTGCAGAGGAAGTCCAAAATGTTACCGTGGTCAGACAATGGACAACAGACAGCCACACACTCATCTTAGAAGCTCAGCTGACTCACAAGTCATCTGAGCTAGAAAGGTGCTGGGCAGATATTTTAGAAAGCATGAGTGCCAAAGCCCTACATTGTATATGGTTGTATGTGGGGGGTCCAGGGGTCTCCCAGCCACCATCTGCCAGTGTTAAGAGCCATGCTATTCTGCTGTATCCAATCTATAATTTTTCAAAATGTTCCGTTTAGATGAGAAAGTTTAAAAAAAAAAAAGAAATGAGGCCCATGGGCCTAATGTTCTGCTGGCAGCGTGGCTATATTGCACCGGTTTATTTCAAAGCTGTGAGTCCTCAAGTGGCTTCTGAACATACAACACTTAATGTAAAAATTGTCCATTAGATGGCACTTCGCTCCACATGTAATCATAGCTTATTTGTGCAACTCCTGTGATGAGTATTGAAGCATGTGCCAAGACAACAATGAGTGAGTCCTAAACTTTATATCCTCAGTGACATTGGGACAGAAGATCAAGGACACCCAGATTATGTAATGCAAAGGCCCATAGGCCTGCCTGGTGCTGTGCTAATATTGCCATTGAAGTCCAAGCTACAACCTGCCATTACAAAATCACCTCTTTCAACTTTACAGGCATGGTGACCTTACAAAAATAGGCCAAGGTCATCGATATTGTATACCATTCTATCTTTGGACATTGCATATATATCCTATAAATTTGGCCAGTCTAATCCATTTACTTTTCGAGATATGGAATTTTATTTCTTAAAACACATTTTGGCTCATAATTTCCATCAAATTATAGGTGGTGATATTGCCATTGAAGTCCAAGCTACAACCTGTCATTACATGGTGGTGCCACTAGTATCATTACTAACTTAGACTTTTCCCTCCCCCTTTGCTGGGATTGGGCCAAAATGTGTTTTAAGATATGAAGTTCCATATCTCGAAAAGTTATTGGATTAGACTTGCCAAATTTGATGAAGATCTGCCAAAAATTAAAGATGTTAGAGTGTTCACAAGATTTTCACATTTTGACCCCTATATTTCATAATAATGTAGGTGGCGCCACCAATATCGAACTCGGCCTAGACTTTCCTGAAAGTTCCTGAAGTCCTGAAAGTTATATTGGGCTAACTTGAAAACTGTGGACGGTATCGCGCTAAAGAGCAAAAGTTTACAGACGGATGAACGGATGGACAGACATATGCAGTCCCATATAAGCTCTGCGACCTTTGGTCAGCAGAGCTAAAAAGGAAAAAGATTCCAGCAAACAGTGTTTGGCATCTGTCTAGCTTGATAAGTTTTTTTTCAGGTTAAGAGTGAAAAGGGCTCAGAGATAGAAGCTGAAGTTTCCATAGGGTGTGGACTTTGGATGATCTGAATAAAAATATTTAACGGTTTGCAATTTTTTACTGTCTGCAGAGTCAATCAAATGTGATTTCAGTCAGGATCTGTCATCCTGTTTTTGGAACTAGCAATTGCAAAATGGAACCATTATATAACATATAACTACAAACATGTAGCACATAGCTATAGTATAGTACCAAAGAAGATAAAAAGAGTAAAATAGAGATCCAAAGTCAAGCATACTTGCCATTATACCTTTGGTACCAGGAGGTCCCTCTATCCCAGGCTGTCCCTGAAAAGTTAATTAAGCTTTCTTGTAATCACGTGTACATGTATGTGTTTCCATGGTGACCTAAACTCTGACAATTTAAGATTGGTTTAAACCATAAAACGTACTGTAAATGAACTTCATGTGTATAAATTTTCATGCTTTTTAGCATTGGCTTTTTGGCATATTGTGAATCTACTTTCATCAATGCTCTTGTTTCTATTGTTATCTTTTTGCACTGCAGGCTTTTGAACTTCAAAGTTGCAATTCTATTCTTTTGGTAGCCTTAGAAAGTCCTTCCCTTGGGTTCTTTTGTCCCAAAATCATGGTAAAAATTGAATATGATGATGTGATATGGATGTGTCACAGGCACAAAGTCCATAGGCAACACAGACATAGTCAGGAGGGAATGCATTGGTTCCAGTTGTAAACTACATCAGTGCCACCTGACGAGGGAGAAATTATCACGTTCCTAGAATAGCACTAATGCTGGATGTCCCCTGGTTAGGACATTGTTGATGGCTTCTTTGCTGCAGGCACTGCGTGTGGTTTGCATGTGTAATGTACGCTTCCTGTACTTAAATGATGTCTTTAAGGTGCCAGGATGGTTTGGTTTATGATGCCTGTTCTGAAAAAATCACAAAATGACTTTTGTTCTTTAACTGAAAGATAAACAGCTAAAGTATGTGGTCAAATATTTTTTCAAAAAATCAAAACTTCTAAAAGAAAATCAATGGAAATCTATGATAAATTTCAGTGAACCACTGCACATTTATCTTCTGTTTCCTTTGGTATGGTAATGGTCCACGATGTCTGAACAGCCATCAGCTGTGCTGACTGGCCCATGACAACGACAAAGTCACGTGACCACAGGGGAAAAAATGTGGTCGTGCTTGATTTGATGCACATTATCAGTCGAACAGGGACACACCAAAAGAACTAGTGCCATTTAAACAGCTATTTCTGTTTGCCATTACAGTGATTGATGATGATATTGGCAATCTACAGGTATTTTGCATGATGTAATCTATCTAAATGGAGCGTAAACTGCGTCACAGCAGTTGGCAAACTTGACAAGGCTCCATCGTGCCGACTTCAAAGCTTGTCAAAACATAACAAGATTAAACACCTTGCGTCACTGAACAATGGTCATTGTTATGGTGTTTGCTCATGAATTCAATGTTTTCCAAGCCATTGGGAGCCATCTATTTGATAATGCTCATGTATATATGTGATTTCAGCCATTGGCTAACCAAGGAGGCTACACAAAAGGAGAGTCCACTCTGGCTTTTTCCAGTGCACGACAAAAAGTCGACAGACAAAACATCCAATTGACAAAATGTTGTCTGGACAAAAGGTTGACAGGACAGAAAGTAGAATGGACAAAAGGTTGAATTAAAAGGTTGTAATGACAAAAGGTTGACTCTGCAGTTTTTCGCACTATCAATAAAGTTGTTTGCTCCAAATGATTTCCCGCATTTTATGTTTTTGTATACAACATAGCCAAACCAGAGGGAATCGCTCCCGTGACTTTTTTCCTGTTGCAAAAAGAAAAGAATGTCAGTGTGTGGCTATTCATACACATTTGAATGAACCAGGAGCTCCAGAAGTTACCAGCAATGCGACGACCGCACCTTCAAAGGCCGTGCCACCACCGAGCAAGACATCATGGTTGCTGCCACTATGCAGCATGCTAATGTCGCTCCTGATCCTGTGGAGGTCCAGGTGCTGCATCATTTTGTGTTATCTCAGTATTTATATAGATAAATAAATACACACACACACACACATATATATATATATATATATATATATATATATATATATATCACATATTTGTCCATTTTCGAATAAACTGCTTTCTAAAGGCCACCGTCTTTTTGCCATTTGAGGAATGTATGCCGGGGGGTCACATCCACAACTTCTCAATTTATCTCAAGCTTTCAGTTATGCTGTGATTTTTCATTTACGTACCTGGTTTACATGATTTTAAAAATACCGTTCAAAGAACACGGTACCCTTCGGCCTCCTTCAATCTCTTTTGCTGTAAGTGAATAGGAACAGTGTCCCATAGTATCAGGTATAGTGACCTACAAAAATACTGCTATTGTACACTTGACCTTTGACCTCAAAAACATTAGGTCAAATATAGAGGTATAACCTTGACTTTCAATAGCCTTCTAGATCACCCTATGTTGCTTCTTTTGTTTTAAGATTTAGATTTCTAGATGCAAAATGTCACTCAGCAAACTTGTGACCACTGTGTGACCTTGAAAGTTAGGTCAAGGTCAATTATGCTTGCAGCGGTGTACTATCATATGCAATTTGAAAGTTCTGTCTCAAAAGCTTCTGAAGTTATCGTGAGGTAAACAAAATTTCAATGAATAGGTCACTGTGACCCAGATACTTGACCTAGTGACCTACTTTTGATTCATGACACATTCTTTGGTTGTGATACAAGTGTGTATAAAATTTCATGTAATTGACTTAAAAACTTCCTTACTTATACCAATACCACCATTGTGCACGACCTTTGACCTCAAAAAGTAGGTCAAGTATACAGCTATGACCTCTATTTTCAATAGGCTTCTAGACCACTCTATGAAGCTTCTTGTGTGTACGATTTAGATTGCTACATGCAGGCTTTCAATAGTTAGAGCAGTAACGTTGGTTAGCACATGTGACCACTGTGTGACCTTGAGAATTAAGTCAAGGTCAACTATGTTTGCAAACAAAGTAGGCCACATAGGAGTGTAATATGTGCAATTTGAAAGTCCTGTCGCAAAAATTTCTGAAGTTATGGTGGTAAAACCACGGGACGGACGGACAGACGGACGGCGCCGGGTACGACAATACCCGTCAGCCTCATAAGGCCGCAGGGTAAAAATCATAATTTGATGTAGATTTTTCATTTACCTGTTTATAATTTGGATATTTCTGTTTTATGTCGATCATTACTTAATTATTTTGTAAATGGCCCAAATATTTTATTTTACATAAAACAGAGTAAAGCAAGGCTGAAGGAACAAGCCATGTTTGTTTACATGCATAACATGATAAAGCCTACACATGGTACGTGATGGACATTTGTGGTTGAGTAATAGTATTACATGATACAAGGTTTGAAATCATAATGTTGTCTGCAATAAATCTGTTACTGTTTCCTTTATTATTCCAATATGAAAAGTGATACTCCTCATTTTCTTAGATGTGTGCATTGTAACTGGCCGAATCAATCAAATGGTTTGCTTGTCCCCGGGAATTCCTTATATCGTGACATCATTAGAGAGCCTCATTTTCATATGGAAACAAAAAAGTTGAAAAATCTTTTTGCCGGCACTTGAACGTAAGTCAATATAAATACTGATATATATCGACATTTTGTCGACATTTGGTCCACTTTTTGTCATTTCGACTTGTCATTTCGACCTTGTGTCACTTCAACATTTTGCCCTGTCTTCAATCGTTTCGGCTTCCTGTCTGCCGACCTTCTGTTGCAGACCTGGCTTTTTCCCAATCATCTCTGGGTAATGGGATTACTTGATAGCAATCTGGTAAGCAGATAGCGGGACAATTAACCCGTGCATGTGCATTATACTGTCTGGCCGATTTGGGCTATTAATGTTACGCATACTCACATAAATTATACACCAGCTTTGAAATTGGAGGAACATATGTCACTTAAATTTAAACAAATAAGTGGATTTGATATTTCATAAGTCCTAGCAGCACCCTTAGCATGCTGTAAGTGAGTACATTCCAACATGCTCAGAACATCATTTGTAAATGTATTCGCCCGCACTGAAAGCCAACATTCATCAGCTCACTGATCGCTAGTATTGTCTATTTACCTGTGAGCGTGTACATTCTATTGTAAAAAAAACTTCAATACTTGCGACTGGTTATTTCCATTTTGTGTGTATGTGACAAGGCATAAAGTTCTTTGAATTTTTCTAGACATACATGCAAATGTGCATCCTGAGTAATGTTAATTAAATGTTCCCTGAAGTCAACTTGTTCAGCAGCTGCTGCCCTCTATGGGACAGGTAAGGTATTACTCTACCTTGGTGTACACCTGTAGCTGCAGACATGCAGTTTTACCCCTTTTCTCTGTGAATATCTGTGCATGTGGCTTGCAAAATCTCTTGCTGGACACAGCAGAACACTCATATATTGGTGCTGTGTTGGTGCTGTTGTACACTGAGCTGTGCATCCATTTGCTGTCAGTGGCAAGTCACCATTCATGGAATGGGATGAAATTTAACCCTTCTGTGGTCAGCACTGTACTTGTGTGTAAGAGGTGCCAGCATATGCTTCAGTGCATCAATGTACTGAAATGTTTCCATCAGGGATCTATTTGAGATTGTAATAAACAATCAAACCCCCTTCACGTCTCTGTGTCACATTTAAAAGGAGTATTTTCCTGTCACACGGGTAAAAATCTAACAACCACCCATTTTTGTTGCAATTTGAATGATACAATCCAAAATTTATGCAAAAACTAAGGTAACTTTGCCCACTTGCGGCCTCAATGTTTTTCCTTGACCTCCATGATGTTTTATACTGCTGGAAAGCTCAGAATTTTGTCTCTTTGTGTAATGAGCTCTCTAATTGGTTAAAAATAAAGAATTCCTCGGATATCCCTCCAAAAATTGCCTAAAATTTGTCAGTTTGTCAATGTGAGCTGCTAGTGGCCAAAAATTTGTCAATGTGGGCTGCTAGTGGCCAACTCCACTACCATATAAGGATGTGGGCCGCTTAAATGGCAAAATGTCCACCAGTGGCCCACTAGCTGCCAACATAGCTCATGTAGCTGGCCATGGGCAGCTCCAGGGGCTAGCTCTATACTTATTTTGGTATGGGCTAAAATTTGAGTAAACTGACATGGAAACTGCACAGGGATATTAATTATATAATTTTTGACAAACTTTCTGGTGGTCAATTTCAGTGAAACTTGAAAAAAAAGCCCACAGCCTCGCACATTCAATCCAGCATGTTATTTGTTGTACAAATGGGTAAACAATTGCTTGGTGTATCCTCCTTGGGCTAACATTACATAGCGCTTACAGTATACAGCCTGGCTCACATTGAATGATCTCAAGAGTATAAAGCCTTCCACCCAAATCAAAATTGCAAAATAAACTGTCAAACCACACTTGGAGCCTTTTGCTGTCTGCCATTTTGTAAGAGTGTGTTGTTAGGATCATGGTCAGGTGATTGTATAATCACCTTACATTCTCCCTTATGATCCCAGGAAGCGGCATGTGAAACCACAGCGCAAAACCAACATTGTGCCTGGCTTTACAAAATTTGAAATCAAAAACTTGATTTTTATACCACAAAACAACAATGTATCTTTGCAAGAATACATCAAGGTTGAAGGATCTTGTTTACTCCACTTGTGCTGAAAAGTTTGATCAGAGGGAATGAGTTATTTTCACACGAGGGTCAATTCTGTGTCACGACCTTTGAAAGCGATTTTCTTGGCAGTCAATTTTCACAAGATCAATCAAATTTTAAAATGACATAAATCAAACATGGATAATGTATCATCTCAAAATAAAAAGGTAATGCAAGATAAATGTCCAACTTAGGAACTGTTTTTTTATTTTGGCCTTTCAATTCTTCCTTGTGTGACTTTTGGGGCCCAAAAATGGAGAAACTGTATTACATCACGGTACCAACTTAAAAATTCTTTAAAATTTTATAAAATCAATTTTATCCCTAGACAAAAATTTGGTTCTTGTGGAGTGATCTATATTATCGTTTCAGATAGTTTGCAGAACTTAAATATTTTGCGAACGAGCTGAAATAAACTTGTAAATCTATACCCACTCACAAAACAGCGTAAAACATCTGAAAAAAATCTCTAAATTGATTCAATGTTCTGTTTTTACAAATTTCGACATCAATACAATCATGAAAATACATAGTTTCATGGGTGAAATGATCAATTTATATGAGCTGGACAGTTTCAAAGTCGGCAGAGTCTGCAACACGCCTCAAACTATCCTGGCACCTTAATGACTGCACTGCCATCAAGCATTTATCAAAATTTGTTCCAACTTGAACCAAAGTCTTCCCTCCCATCCAGTCATCTGACTGCCCTATGAACTCAACGCCTGTTGTGCATCCATAGTACATTCAATACACACTCAATGTTTACCATGATTTTAGGACAAAACAACATGACAGAAGGACCTTTCCACACTTTCTCTTTTGGACAGACCTTAAAATTATGTGAATTTACAGTGTACAATGTTCTACAAATTCTGGTACATGCAGCACTCCTCCAAGCACTCAGGGCACACTATTCTGTGACACATATCTACAGTTACATGTTTATTACTCTCCTCTACACCTGTTGTTGCATTCAAGTGGCAGATGACTATCATGTTATCAGATTTGTAGATACTCACAGGAGGCCCCGCCGGACCTTGGTGACCTCTCGGGCCTAAAAATCCTCTTGGCCCCTGAAATTAGAAAAAAATATTAATTAATCAACCTTCTTGGGCCTAGGAATCCACACAGCCCAGTGCTGAATAAAATAGAACAGAATGAATTAAAGAAATATAATAAAATAAATAAATTAAAAACTCTGTGCAATACATCTCCAGTGGAAAGGTAAGACGTTTAGTCAATAGTACATTAACTATGTAAAAGGATCAATTTATATCAAAAATTTTTCTTGAAAAATAAAATCACTATCCTACATACACACACACTGGGTGTACAGTTCTATATAATGGGCAGCCTTCACAACAAGCTAGAACTAAAGTACACTCTACATCTCACTTCATTATCTCTCTATGTCTCTCTCTTTATAAATGCATGACACATGCCTCTCTTTTAACACTTAAACAACAGCAATAACAAGAGGACTGTGACAGTCCTGTGCTTAGCTGACATGTACATATACCCTTGCAATTTTTTTAAGATTTGCCCCAACAATGAACAAAGAGATTCAAAAAAACCCCAAAATCAAGGAACCAAATTGAAAAAACGGTGAAAAATCACAGCATTGCCATCTAGCAAAACTTTTGTTTGACCTTTCCACAAAGACCATATCCATCAGGTTTCGGTGTCATCTGAGTGACGGGTCTGGAGTAGAAGTCCAAAATAGCAATAACACACAAAAAATCATTGAAAAAAATAGAAAATCGCAGCACCACCTGGTGGATAAATTCAGAAATAGGCGTCCCTAGGAGTGTTCTTGTGTGATATCAAAGCAACTAGATGAGAGGTTTCAGAAAAAGAGATTTTTGAAGATTTGCCCCCAAAAAGAACAAACAAATTCATAAAAAATCTAAAAATCAATTGAGTGTGTCCATTTGAACAAATCTGCTACAGACCCCCATACAATGACACCAAGTCAATCTGAATGACGGTTGCTGAGAAGAAGTCAAAACTGAATTAGCATTAGACTACCCATTGACTTATATTGCAATCAAAAGGAAAGGTGCATTTACCAGTAAGTAACCAAATTGAAATAATTGTCAAAAATCAGGAATCTGCAGCACTGCCACCCAGTGAATCATTTTGTTTGACCCTTCCACAAGGAACATATCCACAAAGTTTCAGCGTAATCTGAGTGACAGTTCTGGAGAAGTTAAAAATAGCAAAAACACATAAAAAACATTAAAAATTAAGAAAAAGATTGCAGCGCCACGTGGTGAACAAGGCTTAAAGCCTGGAGGTGGGGCTTTTTGTTGTTTTTCCTTTGTTTTCATTAGGGCATGAACATATGTTTACATGTATAATATACATATACATGTATATGAAATTTGGGTACATTTGCGAGTAAATTATCATGGCTATTATAGTAATATCTGTAAGACCTTAATTTACCGGGCTTAATATGAATATTTTGTTAACATTTCAATACATGTAGGTTTGTGTATGATCAAACAAAAATTTATTTCTAGGGTGGGAGTGAGCGTATTTTGGAGATCGTTTATGCGCACGCATAATGTGTTATGACATATGTAAAGCAGCCACAGTCACGTATGAAAAGACCTGTTGCTGAAGCCACTGCGAAGAGATGGAACTAGAAGAATACCTGAGGATTACTCAGTAGTTTCACAAGTAAGTGCGTGTTTTTCATATTTCATTGTTTTACCTTGTACATATTACACGAGCGAAGATGTGTTTGTATAAATTTTGACAGGTTCTCTGCCATCAATGTGGTATCTACGCGGTCATTGCCATGTTGACCATCACATGAACATTATGGCGATGTCATTCACCATCAGCACATGCTTTTGAATATCGGCGCATTGCTCGCAAATTAAACTTGATGTGTGTTTTGAAGTCTTATACTGAGTTGTTATTGTATGTCACTGAGTCTGCTTTATTGATTGCTACATTTTTAATGTTTGTCAGGGTCCACACATAGCAGGCACAATGAAAACTTGTAAGAATGACACTATTTTTTTCCAAGAAAATGAGTCAGATATCTGAATATTTCAGATTAATGAGTCAAAAAACAAAGGAACAACAACTTCAGTCCCTTCAAATTTGTGTCATTATAATGAATATGTCAGATAACTGAGTGTCACTTTGAGTTTTCACTGTATTATTTCATTTGAGCTCCAGTACACTTTAATCAGGTGGTGCAAAATAGAAACAGAATTGTTAGCCCCCTCATCACTGGAAGTGCTTCTCCTCTGGTTTAGTTTGTACCCTTGATCTGTAAAAGGCCACCCTGTACATCTGATACATACAGGTTGTCATTTTCCATTCCAAGGGTATGCAGGAAGATGGACCTTAAACAAGAGGTCTGTGTGAACAGCCCGTGCCTCAGCTGATCTTGACATTCATCACACTTGCAGCTCTATGAACTTTGGAAAGGATCGAGGACACCATGTTCTGAGTAAGTCTGACCTTCATAGAAGAACACCCACACGTGCAACATCAAAGTTCAAGTAATTCTCAAGTTATAATGAAGAGTAAAATTCATGTATGTTGCACTGTGATCCCACAAACGAGGTCAAGGTCATTCATGTACTGTCTCAGCATGACCTTCATACAAAATAGTAAACATGTGTAGCTAACCCAAAACAGATCTCAAGATATCAAGTAAACAGTAAATTTCGTGTCAGTTGTCCTGTGAATTAGCATTAGAATGCCCATTGATTTACATGGTAATCAATAGGAAAGCTGCATTGAACGATAAGTACCCGAATTGAAAATCCTTAAAAATCAGGAATCCAAAGCAGTGCCACCTAGTAAACAACTGTTTGACCCTTCCACAACAATATATCCATCACATTTCAGCTTAATCTGAGGGATGGTTCTGAGAACAAGTGAAAAATAGCAAATCCATACAAAAAATTCATTAAAAAAAATTGCAGCGCCACCTGGTGAACAAATAGGGAACTAGGTGTTCCCGGGAGTGTCCATGTACGATATCAAAGCAATTGGGTGAGTGGTTTCAGAGAAGAATTTTGAAGGTTTGCCCCCCCCCCCCCAAAACAACAAAATTCATCAAAAATCAATAGAGCTTGACCATTTGAACACACTTGGTAAATATCCACCCAAGGCACATCCCCACCAAGTTTGAAGTAAATCTGGTCAATATTATTAAAGTTACGACCATTACAAGAAATTCCTATGTTAAGTTTTCCTATTAAAACTTTTGTAGTGATTTTTGAAAAAAAATCACAAAAAAATCCAAATTCATTGGAACATGACCATTGGAACAAACCTGGTAGACACCCACCCAAGGTACATTGCCACCAAGTTTGAAGTTAATCTGGATGATGGATTTGGATAAGAATTCGAAAATGTAAATTAGCATTAGAATGCCCATTGACTTACATGGTAATCAATAGGAAAGGTGCATTTACCCCAAAGGAGCTGACTTGAAAAAATCATTAAAAATCAGCAATCCGCAGCATTCCCACACAGTGAACAAGTTTGTTTGGCCCTTCCATTAGGAACATATCCACCAAGTGTAAGCTTAATCTGAGCGACGGTTCTGGAGAAGAAGTCGAAAATAACTATAGCACACAAAAATTCACAAAAAAATTGGAAAAAACTGCAGCGCCACCTGGTGAACAAATTAACAACAAGGAGTCCCTAGATGTCTTCCTGTGTGACATCAAAGCATTTAGGTAAGCAGTTTCGGGGAAGAAGATTTTTTAAGATTTGTCCAAAAAAAAAAAAAAAAAAAAAAAAAATCACTAAAAATCCAAAAATCGCTGGAGCATGACCACGTGAACATAATTGGTAGAAACCCACCCAAGGTACATTGCCACCAAGTTTGAAGTTAATCTGGATGACGGTTTTGGAGAAGAAGTCAAAAATATGAATTAGCATTAGAATGCCCATTGACTTCCATAGTAATCAATAGGAAAGCTGCATTGACCGACAAGTACCAGAATTGAAAAAATCCTTAAAAATCAGGAATCTGCAACATTCCCACATAGTGAACAACTTTGTTTGACCCTTCTACAAGGAACATATCCACCAAGTTTCAGCTTAATCTGAGTGATGGTTCTGGAGAAGAAGTCGAAAATAGCTATAACACACAAAAATTCATAAAAAATTAGGAAAAAATTGCAGTGCCACCTGGTGAACAAATTAAGAACTAAGTGTCCCAGAGAGTGTTCCTGTGTGATATCAAAGCAATTGAGTGAGTGGTTTCGGAGAAGAAGATTTTTTAAGATTTACCCAAAAATGGACAAAAAAATTCATTAAAAATCCAAAAATCACTGGACCGTGACCATTTGAACAAACTTAGTAGAGACCCACCCAAGGCACATCTCCACCAAGTTTGAAGTGAATCTGGCTGACTGTTTTTGAGAAGAAGTCGAAAATGTGAATTGTGGACGACGGACGGACGATGGACCCTCAAAAAACGTCAGCTGACTGACAAGTCAGCTGAGGTAAAAATCACACCAAAATCCCAGCAGAAGATGGGGTTTTAATCACACTTAAAATATGCATATATATATATATATATATATATATATATATATATATATATATATATATATATATATACATATACATACATACATAGATACATATATATACATACATACATACATACATACATACATACATTTCAACCTCTATTCAGATCGTTCAAAAAAGGCAAGTTATGAATGATTACGATGTGACAAATCTAAAGCTCAACATGTAAATGAATCAAACCAACTTTTAAATTATATAAGTTTTGCTTTGCTTTAATAATAGTTTTCACTGACGCCATTTTCCCTCCCATTAAAACACAACTTTTCCCATCTCTCCGTGACTGTTCTGGCACACAGTTTCCCTATACAGTATATCAATCGAAGAAAAAATAGTTTTAGCATCAAACAAAGTGGCCTTATCGAGCGCAAGGTGGAGTGAGTACAGCACTGAGTGATAGGTCATTCAAAACGTGAACTGAAAATGTCGACAGTCTCAGCATGGCAATGTTTACAAACATCCACTTCTCGCTCGGATCCATGACCTAGATCTTGATTCATCTCAGAATCCCACAATCAATTGAACGCAATCAATAAAGCAGACCAAGTGACATACAATAACAACTCAGTATAAGACTTCAAAACACACATCAAGTTTAATTTGTGAGCAATGCATTGATATTCAAAAGCATGTGTTCGTGATGAGCGACATTGCCATAATGACTTTTTTATTAATGTTCATGTGATGGTCGACATGGCAATGACCACGTGGATACCACATTGATGCTATGACACCGCTAGTGGCAGGGAACCTGTCAAATTTTATACAAACACATCTTCGCTCGTGTAAAATACACAATATAAAACAACGAAATATGAAAAACACACACTTACTTGTGAAACTACCGAGTAATCCTCACGTCTTCTTCGGGTTCCACCAATGGAACTTCAATATTCAAACAGAGTGCGGTAGGGAATTCCTGGACAACGTCATTTGGGTCATTTACATACAGATCTCGCGCATGCGTACATCTTATGTTTTCCGTCTGAGCCGGCTTTTCGTCTGCTTGTGCGACCAAGAAAATTACGCCACTCACAGCGAAAAGAAACGTGCCCCAGCCGCGCGTGACAAAATAAGACAGACATACACAGTTTCCATCGGTGTTGAAAATATGGAGCGATAGCGGGTTGTAAAAGAAGGACAAGGTCAGCCTTGGGCGTCCAAGTGATGATGATGTCGCTACATTCATTCTGATTCTGAACAGGTCTGATGTTCAGAGCAGTGCCCAGTTGTCGCACGTGCCGGAAAAAAAAAAAATCAAAGATCACAGGAGCCGCCCATTTCTTTGAAGTCGTTATATTCAAGTCGTCATGGATACTTGATCAGTCGTGTTTGTAATCAATCGAGATTGAATCCGAATATCATTATCATATTATAACCGCTCCAGCTTGATGAAGTTTTCTTTTCTTTTTCTTTTCTTTTTTTTTGGGGGGGGGGGGGAGGGTGAGGAGAGTGGCTAGGTAATCAAATTCATGGGACAAAAGTGCCGTTAATTAAGATCAGTAAAGACAACGGCAACTTCAGAGACAAAGAGAGAGAAAAAACAACAAACAAATGGGCATACTATCTACGTTTCCCGCTAACTTCGAGATAAAATTTTGTCTGCATCGGCAGCTCTTGACTGCACACATTGCGAGGAAGACGTGCCCGCGACCTCCGCTACTTATCAAGCTGTTATTGTCTACGATGTCAAAGATTTATGTTATTCTATTCGTCATCAATTTTCCTAGGGGCACCATAAAATTTTCTCATGAACTTGACTTTATCAGTTCTGTATTTCTATAAGATTGTGCAAGGTATAATGTGTGAGTTTCTTTCTTCAGACATTCGTCTGCATGCCACTTGTGTGGGAAGTTGCAATACGTTGTTCAGAGCCTCGTCCGACAGAGAATTTTACCAACATTTCTCGACGACAATATAACGAATTTATTTTGAAAAATTAAAAAGGATTGTACTTGTAATTTCACATTGCTGTGTACCACACTAGCCAAATGCATTTGCAATGGATTAGAACAAGCTTTGAACGTTGTCACCATTGACAGAACGGTATACTGCACAACGGTCTGAACGGGTCCTCGGGTGTCACACTGTGTTCGGTATAATGGCACATGCGACATGAAAATTTGATGAGGAACTGTACGTTTCGAAACATAAAATTTATTATACAAAGAAGCCTCATTCTCTCACTCTTTCGGCCACTGCTTCAGCCATATCTATCTGCTATTATCGGTCGCAACCGTATACATTCTCCGAAAACACGCACACACAAGTCCAACTAAATAACATCCCATTTTTTTGCACATGCTTCCAGCACAGAATTATCTATCGTTCTTTCTTGTAAGTCATAGGCCTATGCAGAACAAAAGTTGATGTACATAAACTTAAGGTATCAACAATTTTTTCCAAACAAATCATTTTAGTCAAGTAATTCAGAATTTCATCTGGTCCTTTCTAGATCTGCTGTGGGGTTTTGTGTGTGTGTGTGTGTGTGTGTGTGTGTGTTGTTTGTTTTTTTGTTGTTTGTTTGTTTTGTTTTGTTTTTGTTTTTTTTTTCTTGTTTTTGTTTTTGTTTTTTGTTTGTTTTGTTTTTGATTTGTTTTGTTTTGTTTGTTTTTTATCTCGCATTTCTATTTTGGTAATTTGCGATAAAAAAAAAATACTGAGGATTTCAAATGTATCATATCATGACGCAAACTCGAAATATATGATTGCTTAGTTGCATTGGAACAATCTACTATAGTGTACAGTTGGTAGGAACAGCGCGAGGAAAATTATTCAGACGATAATATTGACAAGATCTTACGAATGCAGTGCATCGTCAATAAAACAAACATCCTAAAACAAAATTTTTGGTAGGAAACACGACGAATCCTGGTGAAAACTCTCTCTCTCTCTCTCTCTCTCTCTCTCTCTCTCTCTCTCTCTCTCTCTCTCTCTCTCTCTCTCTCTCTCTCTCTCTCTCTCTCTCTCTCTCTCTCTCTCTCTCTCTCTCTCTCTCTCTCTCTCTCTCTCTCTCTCTCTCTCTCTCTCTCTCTCTCTGCAGATAAGCATGAAGATAGTCTTTTGCTCACTGTAACCAAGGAGAAGGGGAGGGGGGGGGGGTCGGTACGCTGGTACAGGTAATTATTCTTCTAGAGTACGCAGTACGGAAAATAAAAATCTTTCAAAATTTTGGATAGTACGAAGTACGTAAAACAAGACGGCTTCCAGTACGCCAGTACGGTAAATAAATTAAAAAAAAAAAAAAAAAAAAAGCAGTACGCCAGTGCGAGAAACCCCTTACCGACCCTGAAGGAGGGCTTTTTCTACCATCTTTGCTGTAACATTAATAACCAATGGAACGGAGGTACCTGCATCCTAGAACTGCTGATACCAAATTATAGACAAATCTTGAAATATGAAACGACGTTTGTTTCACTGCATAAAAATTTAGTTTCCTGAGATTTGAGGTCAATATGTTCCAAGTTGAATCTGTATTTGCAGTGAACGGTGAAGATGACAATCATGTGTTATTGTTTGCGACCATGTGTGTTCTCATTTGCTCGTTTTCCACACTTATGTAATCTAAAGCAAACAAATATGTCTATCAAAATATATACCACAAACACAGTCCATAGCAAACGATCGCGACTTGAATTTATAAAAACATGCACAAGTTTAGCGTCAAAATGAACACCATATATAAAAGCTTTATTTGCTGTTTTGCGTCAATAAATGTGTCAAACATTGTCATTGACACCGGAACATTATGTAAGACTGCATGCCGTCGTCTTCAACTTCAAGTTCGAACGATGCGAAGGCCGTAGGCTTGAACAAACAACATAGGCACCGATGAGCGTACAAACTCGTCCATTTATCATTGAGTCTTGCGATACGAACATGCATGATTAAAATATGATCAAGCACAGTTAATCACATGAAAAATTCTATTCTCGTTGACGGCCAACAAAATAGTGGTATTTCACAGTTTCACTTTGTCTCCGCAGACGGCTCTGCAAGCACGTGGAGACTGCATGCAATTGTGCTTTGCTCTCGCAATATAGCGCACGCCACGTGACCGGCGAGAGCCAACTGGTTGTAAATATGTCTCTCATCAGCGAGGAATTGCCCTAGAACCGTTGTGCATGGCCGAATGCCGTTATAAACAACACTTGCATGGTCGAATGTAAAAACTCTTTCTTCCCGCCAAAATATCATGTTTATTGACCAAAACAAAGGCACAACGGTCCTTCGACGCATGATTAGTGATGAATTACGTGGATAGGTACGTGTATGAAATATCGCGGAATGCAACTTTAAAGCACTTACATATTGTTATTGCGCCAAAACAGCGTACTTGCACAAGACTTGTAAGGGGAAGTGATAACTTGATTACATTTTCTCGTGGACTTTTTAGATCACTGTAACGAATGCTCAATGGATTTTTTCCGTCTGATGCATCTTTGGACGTGTTCAGACTGGTAACTGTCTGGATATGCAAAAACCTACGGAGAGCCTCATTGAGCTGACAAAAGTTCGGTGTTCACAGAATTGAGGTCACATTCACCCACGAATACAAGCAAGATACGGAACTTCTTTTAACAGAAAGGTCCTGATAATGTGCATAGATCGATAAAGAATATCTACATTTTACATCAGCAATGAGCAGTAATACCAGTGTTACCATTAAGAGCACAAATGAAAGAAAATAACTTGCACCTTTTTAAAATCTGTTTCTTGTTTGCACCAGAATACATACGTTCGCCGGATGACATATTCTCACAGTGAGGCTTTTTCAGCAATTGTAACCAGTGGTGACAGAGTATTTTCTCTTATTAAACCCTTCAGGTATCAGTCTTGTTTATTTTGCCGATATCAAATGTTAAGAATAAAGTCTTGTCACAAATCAGGACTATTAACACGACAGGAATAGTTCCTGGTTTTCAAATATTGAACTTTTTAGGTCTACTATGTACATTGTACATGAGAGGGGGTCTCCTTACGGAGCCCCACCTAACAAATTAAGAACCATGAGTCCCTAGGAGTATTCCTGTATGATATTGAAGCAATTGGGTGAACCATTTTGGAGAAAATTTTTTAAGATTTGCCCCTAGAAAGAACAAAACAAGAGGACTGTGACAGTCCTGTGCTCAGCTGACTAACTTACCCTATGACCTTGGAAATGAAGTCAAGGTCACTGACCTATTCTGAATCCAACTTTCATAGAGGGCCATCCCCATGTGCAAGATCAAAGTCACAGTACTAATACTTCTCAGGTTATCACGCGACCAGTAAAATCCATGTTAGTGTCCCAGTGACCCTGAGAATGAGGTCAAGGTCACTAATGTACAGTATCAATCTTTCCTAAATAGAGGACCACCAACAAATTCACCATCAAGGTCCTACCTTCCACAGTTCTCAAGTTACAAAATAAGAAGTAAAATTCATGTAAGTGTCTGGGTCCCAGTGACCTTGGGAATGAGGTTAAGGTCACCCATGTACTGTCGAAGCCTGACCTTTGCTCAGGACAACCAAAAAAATGAACAAAAAAATTCCTAAATTAGAGGATCAGGACTGATACTGTGCTCAGGTGAATCATAAGTTGATAAAAACCCAATAGAGTAACATTGCTACCAAGTATGAAGTAAATCTGGCTGATGGTTTCGATCGAGAAGTTGAAAATGTGAATCTGTATCAGAGGCCAATTGATTTGCACAGTAAACAATCAGAATATATACATTTACCAACAAGTACCCAAAATGCACCCAAGGTACATTGCCACCAAGTTTGAAGTTAATCTGGATGACGGTTTTGGAGAAGAAGTTGAAAATGTGAATTAGCATTAGAATGCTCATTGACTTCCATAGTAATCAATAGGAAAGCTGCAATGACCAATAAGTACCCAAATTGAAAAAATCGTTAAAAATCAGGAATCCCAAGGATTCCCACATAGTGTACAGCTTTGTTTGACCCTTCTACATATCCACCATATTATTTCAGCTTAATCTCAGTGACGGTTCTGGAGAAGAAGTCGAAAATGGCTATAACACACAAAAATTCATAAAAAATTAGAAAAAATTTCAGCGCCACCTGGTGAACAAATTAAGAACTAGGAGTCCCAGGGGGTGTTCCTGTGTGATATCAAAGCAATTGGGTAAGTGTTTTCGGAGAAGAAGATTTTTTAAGATTTGCTCAGTCTCTTGGGTTTCTTTACATCTGATTGGCTGGCTCATATTCCTGAACCAATCAACGACAAGATGTGCTGAGAAATTACTCAATGAGTAATGACTCAAAAGTTTGAGAAACTGGGCCCTGATGACAACAGACCATAAGATAAGCTCAGCTACTGACCAATCAGCTGGGCTAAAAATGTGCAATTTCAAGATGGCCTCCTCACAGCAAGAGATTAACAACACTTGCCAACTAATTTACCAAATTCACAAACCTAAATAAACGTAAATTGCCCAATTTTTGTTAACTATCCTGCCAAATTTGTTACTGTAAACATAGAAGATTGTCTCTCACCAGTTCCCCGATGGGTCCTGCTGGCCCTGCAGGCCCAGGGTCTCCCTGAAAGGTATCAATGATACATCACAATTAAACACTTGCAGGCACTGTGCTAGTGGTAGTGCCACATAGTCCTTGTGTATGTCGGTGATAAACAATCCTCTTGGCCCCACACACAACACTGTACAATGAATTCACTATTCAAAATTTTTGTTAAAGATAGTGCCAGAACTCCTAGTCCTCCCTCCCTCATGTGCTCCTATCAAAACTCTCTACCATTTATTGAAGGTCAAATAAACTTAAGGAAATCATTAATTACTTTCAGATTTGGCTCTGACAACTAAATATCTTGAAGAGACCAACAAATTACCTTAGCAAATCAAACTCTGGCCTAATGAGACTAATGTCTTTTTGGGATCAGGCAATGGCCACGAGACCAAAGTGTCCTTGTAGGATCAAGCATATGGCTGTGTGAGACCAAAGAGTGTCCTCATGTAACATGCAAGTAGCAGAGGCAAGCAGACTCTCTGTACAGGTGTCTCCAGAGACCTGAATGCAACCTTACAATGATATGCTTATCAGCTGGCCAATTATGACAATATTTTCTTCTCATATTCTGAAGCTTGATGTCCTACATTGATACAACTGTACATTGTGAGGTAAATGACAAGGAATGAAAGATGAATGATGTGGCTTAAATCAGCCTGAATACAATATATAGTAGCAGTACATGACTCACCGGCTCCCCCAGTTCACCAGGAAATCCTAGTGGTCCCGCCAGACCCATGGGACCCTACAAAACAGCCATTAGTCACACTCCACCACAAACCACGTTTTCGTCTATTCACAATTTAATTTTCTTTTCTCTCTGTTTTTTTTTTATTTAAAAGTACTTAAGGAAGAAGCCATGAAGAGTATTACATCAAAACACATTAAGGTACATGCTCACCACACTGCTCTCACTTCAATTATTATAAGGAGTCCACATTCAAATACTTTGTCACCAGGTCTTTCATAAAGTCCCAGTCTGTATTTGTGAAGCTGGGGTCCACAGCTTTTTTTCATGTGTTCTGGATGTAATGTGCCCAGAGCATACCACGCGAAATGTCCACCTGGTCCACAATTTTGTACTGAAACAGTTAATGTCAAGGTGCACAAGTGTCTACATGATAACATGAATACACAAATTACAGCAGCCCTACAGATCACACGCAAGGCTTCAGTGTCATTGCTGTATGTCTGCAGCTCTTAAGGGTCTTGCGTAAGCACAGAGTGAACTGAACAATTGTGAGATATAGCCAGAAGGCAACTACATACACATAATATACAAAAGTAAACTTTTATCAAAGTTTATGATCAACATTTATTATCATATGGAGGTTCTCTGAGATTGATAACATTTTTCAGATTTGATCTCAGACAACACCTGTGGATTCATAACATGGACAAAAACCTGTATGAGCATTCTATACCTTTTCATAGCTCATGAATGAGTGACCACAACTGTTGTGCTACAAGAGAACTTGGCCCTCATGTCTCATTGACGGATCTGGCGAATTCCAAAGTATGAGTTGTTTTCAGGAAATCAACAAAATACTGGTTGTCTTGCAAACATGAGCACTGCATGTGGAATTTTCACATATGGTTTCTTGAAGCAGAAACTAGAAAAAGATGTCCAATGTGTCAAAAATAATCAATCACAAAGGAAAAAAATTTCTTAACACAACATGTCCATCGTTGCTTACCAGATTTTGGTATTCTGAAGAAAGAAGACTTTTTTCATGTTCTTTAAGAACAGAAAGGCGATTGTGAAAAAAATTCTCTTATCACGTAATGAACATTCCCTCATTTCACCACCTCTCTGTGAGTCTCTTCTTTACATTGCTGATAATCTGTACCCAACACTCACCCGGTCTCCCTTCTCCCCAGGCATGCCAGGCATTCCTGGAAACCCATGATCTCCCTGTAACCATAGCAACAACATACATACATAAAGTATGCAAAGCAACAAAATCAACTTATCTCTTAGCTGTTACTTTGAAAACAAACAACAAATATTTTTTGAATATGCAACCGTGAACTCACAATATCAATCCAATTTATGTGTTTTGGGATTCAGAGGGTTTTTTTTTTTTAGGGGGGGCACTTTGCATGCACATGTACACTGGAAGGAGGGGAACACAAGAAAATGAGGTGGAAGAAGACGTGGACAAGAAGAGAAAGGAGATGGAATGGAGAAGAGGAAGAAGATGTAGAGAGGAGAAGAAGAAGAGAGAAAGAAAGAAAGAAAAAAAAAGACAGGAAAATAATGAATACAAATACAAAATTAAACAAGAGGGCTGTGTGAACAGCCCATGCTGAGCTGACCTAGAGATTCATCAGACTTGTGGTTCTGTGAACTTCGGATAAGACAAAATAGGCAGACAAGAATCATTCTTAAGTTAGTGTTGTATTCATTAGGTATTTGGTCATGTCTCTGGAAACATTTCAACAGAGTTTTGTGTAATTGTTGTTTTTTTATAACCTTTGTGTTGTAGTTTTAGCAACAAAGTTCTGACTCTATTGACCAAATAGCTAAAAAGTGTGGTGTTTCTAGCAATACGTATCGCTTGTCCGATACAAACTCCACATGCTTGTTTCTCTGGAATAGATGGACGGACACGTAGATGACAACCATACCCCTCCGGCCTAGAAGGCCGAGGGGTAAAAATTAGAAGAGGACTGCAGCACACCCTGGTGAACAAATTGAGAATTAGAAATCCCTAGGAGTGTTCCTGTGTGATATCAAAGCAACTGGGTGAGCGGTTTTGGAGAAAAAGTTTTTCTAAGATTTGGCCTAAAAAAGAACCAAAAAATTTATAAAAAATAATTACTGGCACATGACCATTTGAACAAACTTGTCCCACCCAAGGTATATCCCACCAAATTTGAGGTGAATCTGGCCACTGGTTTTGGAGAAGAAGTCGAAAATGTGAATTGTGGATGGACGGAAGGACAATGGATGAAGGACCACCCTATAAGCTCAGCTGACTGACAAGTCAGCTGAGCTAAAAGGCAATGAGTTTATCATGTATATGCCCCTCATCCAGTAGGAGAAGGGCATAATAAACAAAAGATCACCAGCAGACTTCGTACATGTAGACTACTGTAGTGACTTGTTTTATGAATGTGTGTCTTTTTTACTTGGAGAGGTCACTGTATTCATTGAGTGTGTGCTGGGTCACTGGGTTGGCCTGCTTTGTCATTGTGCTATGTCATAGTGAGCAATGGACTGGTTTCGAAGTGGTGACCTACATATATTCACAGTAGTGAAGGGGGAGTCTAGAAAGATTACAGGGAAGTATGATGTGTAATTAAAAACAAGAGGCCCATGGTCTCATGCTCTGCTGGCAGTGTGGCTATATTGCACCTGTTCATTTCAAAGTTGTGAGTCCTCAAGTGGCTTCTGAACATATAACACTTAATGTAAAAATTGTCCACCAGCTGGCACTTCACTCCACATGTAATCATAGCTTATTTGTGCAACTCCTGTGATGAATATTGTTGCATGTGGCAACACAACAGTTAGTGAGTCCTTAACTTTATGTCCTCAGGGACAGAAGATCAAGGACACCCAGATTATGTTATACAAGAGGCCCATAGGCCTGCCTGGTGCTGTGCTGACATTCCTATTGAAGTCCAAGCTACACCCTGCCACTACAAAATATCCTTTTAAACTTTACAGGCATGGTGACCTCACTAAAAAACGTGAAGGTCACTGATATTATATATACAATTCTAGCTTTGGACATTGTCTATATATCCTATACATTTGGCAAGTCTAATCCAATTACTTTTCAAGATACGAATTTCACATCTTAAAAAACATTTTGGCTCATAATTTCCATCAAATTATAGGTGGCACCACTAGTATCATTCGCAACTTAGACTTTGGCCTCCCCCAGTGAGTCCCTAACTTTATGTCTTCAGTGACCTTGGGACAGAAGATCGAGGTCACCCAGATTATGTAATATAACAAAAATCACATGGTATACATTTATAATACATGTACATCTAGAATCATCACAGTGTCCTTCTTTCTTCTGATAATGAATTATACTTGTCTCAAAACACATTTCTAACATTTTGTGTTGACTGACAGGTGGCACCACCAGTGTCACGTTACTTCAAACATTTTTGCCTCCCCAATGTTCTCCCCACATTTCGTTGAGTTGATAAGATTGATATATTCCCCATATATTTGCAGGATTTTTGTAGACATTCTTCAGGCCTTAAGGATTTTGGCCACTTGCCTCAGGACACATTGGACTGGAAATTTCCTTGTCCCTCAAAGAAAGTCATTTCTCCACACTGAATCTGAATTTACGTGTCCCATATTTTGCAGCATGGACTCCAAATGACAATTTACCAATTTGTGAATGCATACATCTCTGTTCTCTTTGTTTCTATTAAATAATTTTTTATTTTGCAGTTTTATTTATTTCTTTTTCTTTCATTGTATTTTTCTGAGTACACATCTGTAATATGTGAAAGAAATTCATGGTATAACATAACAGTCTGACAATTGACATGTTGCATGAGGTTATACACTTACTTACAAAAGATCTTTTGGTTCTATTCCATACAAATTTTAACAGTGTTAAATGTTTGATTTTGAAATCAATTTATCTTGTGAAGTGTTGCCAGGTTTTTATGATGCTTATGATTGACCTGTTTTTATTCTCAGAACAACCAACAATAATCTGGCACCTGTCTTTCATTAAAATATCTCATTCAACTTTCTTCATATCCTTATGCCCAAGCTACCAATGCTTTATTTTACATACTTATTAGCATGAATGCATGTGTTGCCTGCACAGCAGACCATGTTTCATGTTACTACACTTGCGGAGTGGACAAAATACACAGCTTCGGTCTGCTTTGGAGGCAAATGCATGTGGTGCTTGCGAAGACTTACTGATAAGTGTGCCATCTGGTGTCACTTTGAGGAATTACTGAAAATGCCATTGTCATTTAAGCTGTGAGAATGTGAGGAAATAGATCCACACTGTTGGAGCTTAAATACATTGGAAAGGATTTAGTAAAAATATGTTCAATGAATACAGAATGGAGTGCTTTGTAAGTAGAGGCGAAAATTTGAAGCTCTTGAAGCATCGGTAGGTAGAAACCCTTATTATTGCTCATCGCGATCTTTTCTTTTCTTTGTTGAGTTTTGATAATAAAATCACTGTTTATTTTACATATCAAATTGCCTTTGTGTTGTGTAACTTTGAGGTAGCAAGATACTTTCTTTTTCTTTTTTTGGAAGTACCTAATATACTTGCCTTTTCCAAAGAATTGGTGAAAATCCGATTTTGGCATTAACCCCCTCCCCCCTCCAAGGTTTTCTTGGATTTTTGGAAAGTTTTTTTTTTGTACACAACCCCTAAATCAAAACATCACTGAAGCATTGTGGTAAAGACCCTACCCAGGAGGATCTGGCCAAAACAGGATTCTGAGACGTCAAAATGTGCATTTCTTAAGGCTGGATGATGGACTCTCGCTGACCTATCCCAGTTATTTAGGCTCACAGGTCAGCCAGGCAAAAAAATATTTTTGAAGGGGAAAGAGTCATTTAGTCTTGTAATTCATGGACAGTATATTTCAGGTTTAATGTACAAGTTATCTGCGTTTTGCACTTAGCCTATTGATATTTCGGAAACATGAATCAGCCTGCCATGGACACACTGCACAATCCAAGTGGAGCTTACCTTTGAGCCAGTTAAACCAGGGGCTCCTCGCTCCCCATCCAAACCAAAACGACCCTTGGGAAAGAAAAAAAACAAAAAAGTTATAAGCAGATGAAGGATATTTCAGTAATTGAGTCAAAATTGTACACATAACACTTTTAGCATGCTTAAGGACAGCTAAGACACCAAAGTAAATGCCACTTTAATGGATCCTAGCTCAAAATGTATTTGCGTTAGGATAATAAATCATATATGTGTGTAATCGTCATACTCCAAAGAATTTATATATCCCATGTTTGGGTGTCTGTGATGGTAATTGTTGAATCAACAATTGGAAGTTGACCACAAACCATCCACCCCATAAATGTCGATATAAGTCACTAATTATTTGTGATAAAATCATAATTACACTTGCATCTTAATCCTGACACATTGGTAACCAAAAGATCCTCCAATTGTTTATGCTTGGCTTAGTTTTTCTGTTATCCACCCTCAAAGCGAGCCATTTCAATTTTCCCTTTGATTTCCAGGATGTTCATTTTCTTCATTTCATAAAAAAAGAGTGAAGCAAAATTTTGAAAATCGCCGTTAACCGGCTTAAATTTCGGCAAGCCATTTTCTTGGAATAAACATTGTGTGGTTCTCTTCCTTTTATCCTTCCTGAGAAAATGAGCTTCAAAGGCCTTTGATGTTGATCATTTGCCTCTGAAACAATACTTTTGCTCAAGTCTTGTCAAGATACATAATCCTACCAAGTTTCATCAAATTCCATCCTGTTCTTCATGACTTATCGAACAGAAACCAATTTCACATAAGTGACCCTGTGACCTTGAGAATTCGCTCAAGGTCATCCAAATACAATCCCAACCTAGGTCTAACCTAGATACATAATCCATCAAGTTTCATCAAATTCTGTCAAATCCTTCAAGACTTATCTCACAAAAACCAAGTGTTAAAGAACCTGAACAAAAACAACAACAACAACAACAACAACAACAAGATTAAGAAGAAGCGGAAGAAACGGGCACTAAAACAATATGTCCCCCGGCTTCCACTGGGAGACATAATTAGAAGTTGGGCAAAAATATAACAAAATACACAGTACATGTACTTGTTTTAAGGGGATGTCACCAGCATGCAGAGATATAGTTCTGTGTACATACTCGCTTTCCTCTATGGCCCGGTGGGCCGGGGGCCCCACGTGGCCCCAGTGGTCCCTGAAACATACACAAATATAATGGAATAAAAACTGACCCACAGATAAGAATGAGGCTGAGTCACAGAAAGATCCCAGACCACAATAACATGACCCAGAAATGTTCATTTTACAAGTAAGTTTCAAATTGATACAATAATATAAGTTTCTTGAGAAGGTGTTTAAATTATACAAGGATTTGAATGCATCTCATCCACTCTTAATAATAACATATTTATTCTTCAATTTCTCCATCTGACCTTAAACTCCAACCTCCCCAGTCCATTAACTAGAATAGCTTTCAGTCAGACAGACAGATGGAAAGACACACAGTCAGATAGAAAGACAGTGACAGACAGACAGACAGACAGACAGACAGACAGATAGATAGATACTATAGATAGATAGATAGATAGATAATACAATGTACACACATACATACATTGTACGTACATATAACATACATATAATATACATGTACATATATGTGTGTGCACATATATTCTGATAATTTGTTTTAAGTTTTAATCTTGTTTCTGATTTTACAGAAACAAAATTAAATTGAAAACATTTACTACATAAACTGCCCTGTGCCTCAATCCTACTCACTGCTTCTCCAGCATCTCCAAACTCTCCCTTCTGTCCCTCAGGCCCTGGCCTGCCCTGTAAGCACACAGTACACTCAGCAAACTACATCCTTTGTCATCAAACAAGGCCTAATGCTCTGCTGACTCTCCCTACCAGTATTAATATACTGCTAACACATTTAATGGTCATAAGGAACAGACTATGATCATATTTGAAGAACATCATCAGTAATTTTTCATCATGGTGTGTGGACACTGGCCAGAGTCTCGGTGGTAACCTAACAACATGTTACCTTTGGACAGCATCTAAATATTCTATACATTTCGCATATCTAACCCAGTTAGTTTTCGATAAATGTAATTGATATCGTTCAAGACATTATAACTCATAATTTCTGTCAAAGTATGCATACAGCCACAAGTGTACTACACAACTGAAACTTTAATCTTCTCCACAATCCAACTAAATTTCATGAAGATCCATACCAAATTAAGGATGCTAGACTGGTCTCAAGATTCACACATTTTGACCCATATATAACATAACATTGTAGTTTGTGCCACCAACATTGAAGTTTACATAGATTTTCATACACTTTATTTAGAAGTCTTAAAAGTAGTATAGGCCTAACTCAGAAACTGTGGGGGTGCACAGCATACATAAGATTTTCCCATTGTGACACCTACATTCCAACTAGTCATTTGACCTTGACCTTTAACTCAGTTTGAAAAATGTAAAGAATGTAGAACCGGCACCCCGCTTTCCACACATGGTCTCTTTGATCCAATCAGGTAATAACTTTTCAAGTTATTAGAATAATTGGGTCACAAAAAGTAGGTCACCTTTGGTTAGCAGAGCTAAAAAGAACTTGTGAAAGATGCCCCACACTGCAGGTTGTCTGTAAGTGGCCTGTTGGCCATGGAGTTTTGATGCTCAGGTTTAGGTTTATTTCCAAAGTAAGACCATGACCCATGGGTTGTTTTTTTTTTTTTGTTTGTTTGTTTGTTTGTTTCTCTTTAAAAACTCTACATAGTCTGACATGATGCATGAAGTATTTAATTACACTCTACATAGTCTAACATGATGAATGCAAAGTATTCAATTGTATTCATCAGGCACACATTTAGTATTCCCAAATCCCAGTGTAGTTATGTCAAGGGCTTCAAATTCTCACAATAAATGGATCACTACATTTATGTCCAAAAAGCACCTTATCATAAGAATATTCTGGGGCCTTTAATACCTCCTGAGGTCTTCAAAATTGTTCTCTCTATTATGAACAGTAAGATGAAAAGTAATGTATAAGAACTGGAAATTAATGCCTTTTCTCATCCACAATCAAAATATTTAAAATCTCTGTGTTGGGATGTGTCACACTCACTGGTATGTTATACCAAATGACCATGGTAGCTGAAATGTCACGTCTAATTTTGACTGGCCAATTGTGTGTGTTCAAAATCCACTTGCTACAATACTGCAATGAGCTCTCACAGATACAAGCTTATCATATAATTATGCAGAAATTAAAGATTTTCAATGGCTATAAAAAGTTCAGCACTCTCATCATATATTGCACACAATGAAAAATGTGTTTGGAATTCTGCAACATAAAATATCCAAAAAAAGACAATTTAATGGAGTTCACAATTATGAGCCATTTCTTTTTCTTGCATTACAGTGCTGTATGTTTTATGTACAAACAGAAAAATTACTGCCTGCAATGAAAAGTAACTCAGTTTGTCAATACAAACTTGCACATGTGAATTTTCCCATCATACCCCAATATAGCATTACTGCTTAAACTGGCCAAAACCAGCTGGTGGTCGAAATGTTTGTTTCAATTTAAATATTAATGAAACACAATATGAATGAAAGCTGTATATACATCCAAATCAATACCATGCCCGAGTTCAAAAATTTTCCTTGGTACAGACGGGGCGCTTATTGCATCCAAATCCACGCCACTGATGGTCTCAACTGTAGGGGCAGTGGGTTCAAGTTGGCACTTACCGGCTGTCCAGAGAGTCCGGTCATTCCCTGAGGTCCTGCTACACCTCTCATGGCCAGCTGTAACAGACAAAGTATCAGTGGAACCTGTCTGCACTGACCACCCACTAGACTGGCCACAGAGAGAACCTGTCTGCACTGACCACCCACTAGGACTGGCCACAGAGAGAACCTGTCTGCACTGACCACCCACTGGGACTGGCCACAGAGAGAACCTGTCTGCACTGACCACCCACTGGGACTGGCCACAGAGAGAACCTGTCTGCACTGACCACCCACTAGACTGGCTACAGAGAGAACCTGTCTGCACTGACCACCCACTGGGACTGGCCACAGAGAGAACCTGTCTGCACTGACCACCCACTAGACTGGCCACAGAGAGAACCTGTCTGCACTGACCACCCACTAGGACTGGCCACAGAGAGAACCTGTCTGCACTGACCACCCACTGGGACTGGCCACAGAGACAATCTTCAATGGCTGACAGTCAGTTACTATTTTTCTCTCGCGAGGGATCAGCGTTGGTGGGGAAAAACACAAGTGACCACAGGTCACAAGTGATTTTCTACACCAACAACGATCCCAAGTGACAGAAAAATAGTATCTCACTCTGCAGCCATGTAAGATTCTGTTTATGCTATGTTTAATTGGGTATTCATTGCAAAAAATATGCCCCAGGCCTACTTTATACCCCCCCCGTGTGCCCTCTTTGTTTACATTTGTCACATTATTCCATGTCACACGTGATGTATAATCAAACATCACTCGTGCCCATTAGATTTTGTCTAAATAATAATGCAACATGTTTCTGATGCAGGCGTGTCACAATTTACTTGTAACAGTGTTTAGGTCGTGATCGACGATACGTTACTACTTTTGAATTTCACTCTAGAAAATGATAATTCACCCTCAAACATAGAGTAAACGGTCCTCACACAGCAGCTTTAAATAACATTAAAAGTGCTATGCCAAGTGTTTTGACAGGTAGGGCTTTCAGGGTAGGCATTGTCCCATTGGAGTGGTCTCTCCAGACAGGGACCAATGCAATAAAGATACATCACTCCACACGCATTGGGCACAATGCGCCCAATCCGTGCCCAGACAAGCTGTTGACTTGGGATATTGGAACTATGCGCTTCCTGGCACTTAAATAAAACTTCTTTTTTTTTTTTTTTTTAATATGAATCTGGGATCCTTATAATTCAAACTAGTTTGACTTGAGTAGATCGACTTTAGTCATGCTTGGCATTGAAAGAATTAAAAGACCACTATACTTCTACACAGACAGGATGGCAATTCCTCCATACTGTCCACCTCTAATGAGCCCATCCTCTTATGAGGCTGCCATTTGCTTGCATCTGGGCTGGTTTTATAAATAAGAACAAGGGGGGGGGGCTACATATCATCATCCTTCCTTCAGCCACACAATAAATGACATCATTTTGTCAGCTAGTGTTTCTGATCTTTATTCTAACAACATCAAAGTCATTACAGAAAATAAACTTTAGTCATAACATCCTTTTTCCCAACTGATTAGAAATTTCAGGATTATTTTGTTTTATGTCATATCTCTGTTGTCAGGATCATGTTGGGATCACACTGATTTTTGCTGGGTACACAAGTCAGGTTTTTGCTGGATATGGAGGATCCTGTCGGGATCACACTAGTTTTTGGCGGGTATAAAATGAAGTGATTTATTTGATGTGCTAAGCATAGGGACAATAGTCTCTCATTTTGCAGGAAAATGATGGATCTCAACAATGAAACAAAGTTAATGCTGGAGAATGTTGGGCATCTGACCCATGATGCTTTGCAATCCTTCCCATCATGCTTTAAATTTTGATTCTGACAGCAGCCATACTGCAACAAGTGAATGTGTGATTTTAGGTCTGTTAAAATCATTCAGATACCTGGCAGACTTTAAGAACAAACCAGACCAAAGCAATTTGTTGGCAATCATATAAGAAAGTTTATTGGTTATATTATTGTGTACACACACATTCTTATTTATTAGCTGTTGTACATGTATGTTTTCAGTTTTGCACAGTAGAAAGTAGCAGACTGGGGATAGAAGAAATGGATGCCAGTAGGAATGGGAACAATTTGTCAGAGTGTTACCTGGGTAGAGGCCCAGTGGAATCCAGTAGGATGCTGACAATGACAGTCTGCTGGCTGGCTGCCCAGTGGATTCCAGTGCTGTCTCTACATTGTCAGCATGGACCCTTTGCAAATTTTCAAATTTAATGTTCAGAATTGGCTTAATGCTGACATAATCCCAACATTGTTTTCCAGTGAATCCAGCAAAAAACCAGCAAGATCCCAACATTTTGTTTTGACAAAGGTATACTTCATCTTTCTTAAGACCCTTTCTTAGTCAATTCATATAAAACAAAATAGCTAATCAATATAATAACAATAAATGAAGGGGTGGTCATAGCATCAAGCTAGAACAAGCCAGGCCGTGAAGCGGTCCAGGACAGGAGTGAAGAAAGGGTCTTTTAGTTTGCGCAGGGCTCTGGTCACATCCGTTTGGGAGGCACTGCGGTGCCAGTCAAAAAACATGCCGGCCAGGCAACAGCCACCCGAAACATGCAGGTACACTTTGATGACACCTGTTGCAGCAGGTCTACGGCTGGGCAACAGTGTCGGAGGACCATGAACTGCGCTGGCAGCTGTGGTACAGAAGTCTGGGTGACATCCAACCGCGGAACAAAGTCGAAATTCATGTTGCATTGTACATTTTATGAATTCTGTAGGGCGACAGGTGTTTTCAGGGAGCGGGTACACTTTGATGCCACGAGTTGCAGCATAATACTGCCATGGCCAAGCAAGGTAGGCCTGCTGTCAGAATGGTGCTGTGAACAGTAGCACAGAAGCTTTGGCAATATGCAACGGAGTAACAACTTTAAGTTGCCCAGTAGGCCCATAATAAGAAGCTTGTCCATTGGAATTGGAATTGGAATAGCTTCTAAGTAGATGATAGAAGATGCAAGTGAACTTTATGTGTTAGAGTACATTGACAATAAATATGAAAAGAACATAATTATCTATTTTAGACCACTGTATTCTACATACAGCGTGATGCAATGGATCTATTATGTGGTCTCAGCAGGTAAGATGCAACATGAATTTTGTCTTTGTTCCTCTGTTGGATATCACCCAGACTTCTGTACCACAGCTGACAGCGCAGTTCATGGTCCTCCAACACTGGTGCCCGGCCATAGACCTGCTGCAACAGGTGTTATCAAAGTGTACCTGCCTGTTTCGGGTGGCTGTTGCCTGGCCGGTGTGTTTTTTGACCGGCACCGCAGCGCCGCTGAACAGATGCGACCTGAACCCTGCAAAAAATAAAAGACCCTTTCTTCACTCTTCTCCAGAGTCGCTTCGCGGCCTGGCTTTCTCTAGTTGACGCTATCATCGTCCTCTCATTTATTTTCATAATATTAATTAGCTATTTGGTTTTATAACAAATTAACTAAGAAAGGGTGTTAAGAAAGACTAGGGTATGCCGAAATCTTGCAAAATCAAACACCACTTAACTTTCTCTAGTTTGCAAACTGACGACATTGTATTTTAATGAAGGAGTTTTGGTGCCAGAAATTAAATCAGTTAGTGGAATTTAACACACATCACTATTGTATGCATACACGTGTAATAACTTCAGACCAACTTAAACTCTCTGGGTTTCATGTATGTGCCTGTGTCCCCATTCTTAGAAAGGGGACCAACAGAACTTACAGATTGTGGTTGAAAAAAATGTGCACATAGGCATAAAAGTAATCAAAACAAAACTGAACTTTTGAGGCCACATCTCTTCTGGCAAATGAATGTGGGTTGACAGGGGCCGAAATACACTTAAGCTTGCCTTAAACTTAAGAGTCATCAAACTGGAGCATTGTAGCAAAATCCTGCTCCAAAGCTCTTCAAAATTGCTACAGATTTTTTTTTTTTTCAAAAATAAGTGTTTCTTATGTACAAAAGTGGGAAAATGCAACAAGGAAAGAAAATTTTGCCACAGAGATTTTCAGCTGAACAGCACTGATGATTCCCCCTTTTGCAACCTTTTTCCAACATTTTGAGTGAAAGGCAAACCTTTTTCCAGCCCATTTCTAACACTTTCCAAACCATTTCCCCTTATTGCATTAAAACCCTTTTAAACCTTTCTCAAATGGTTAACAACCACTTCACACACTCTCACAACCTTATTGATTAAAATGTTGAAATGGTTTAACAACTGATTCAACCATTTGAAATCCTTTGTCAACCTTTTGCAAACCTTTTACAACCTTTACAAACCCCAGTACAACACTTTGCAACACACAAAATGCATTTGGCTGTTAAGTTTTAGACGGGCTTAACTGTAATGTCAGTCCTTCAGCCTATAACTGACAGTTTTGGGGCCATACTGACAATTTGTGTGACCTGCCAGGCCTGTGGACTGACTGAAATTACAGGGTAACATTTTGACATAAGATTGGATCAGATGTCAGGCTTAATTGTTAAAGCTTTCATCACTGTTTATCAGTGCAATATTTTCAATTTTATTCAAAAATATACAGCTAACATAGGCATAGAAAATATCATTTGATTTTAGGCTTTTAGGAAACACAGGGTCATGAGTTTATTGACCTGACAGGACTGGCCTGAGTGTGAAGGGCTGACAAGTATCAGAAAGTGTCAATCCTGTGGACTGACAGATTGTAAGAGTTTGTTTTAAGGCCTGGTTTATATGACAAATGAGCTTGGTGAATACAATTTAAAATGAAAGATATTTCATCCCGCAATAGTGTTGAGATTACAGGCAAACAGCTTAAATTCAAATTCTGCATAAAAAGAGCTTTTAGGTGCCAAAATGATTCACCATCTAAAGTTGGTGTTTTTTATTTTTATTTTTGGTTTGCATTCCCAAGCAAGTTCTGCAGTAGCTGCCACATGGGCAGTCTTAGCGCCACCTGCCAGGCAATGCAAAAACCACTGACCCAGGCCCCGACTACCATGATGGTATTGATGGAGATACATAAAGGAACACATTACAGTTGCCGCTCACCACGGTGGCCTAATTGACAGGTTCTGGTGTCTACATACCATGTGTTGTTGTAACATGGCTCTCATAGCCCCAGCTTGGCTATCTGGTCCCTTGGAACCATCACTACCGATATTTAACTGCAAAAGTATAGACATTGAACTGTGCACGAGTAAAGGTGATACAAATCAACAGCTTTGGTATGAAAGTTTTCATCAAAATCTAGTATTTACATGTAACCTAAATACAACTAATTTTGCTGTCTTTTTTCACGTATTTTGCCACTGGCACAAAAAATAACAATAACAAAGGTTTAATAGGTACTAGGTGTACAATGAAATTTAAAAGTTCAGTTACATGTAAAATATTTAAAGACATCTGTCTCAAATGTTTCATGTTCTTTGATCTCTCATCATTATATGGACAACTTTTTCATACAAGCTGATGCTTCCTTTCCTTCCTGTTCCTTGTATGACTGGTGATAGTGCTTGATCATACTTACAGAAAAGTTCTGTAAATCACTTTATTTTCATGTATATACATTTTTGTATTTCTTTACAAATAGACAAATTTGCATTTTCTTCAATTCTCGGTTTCTTTTAGTCTACATTTTCAATTGGGTCAATGACCTATGAAACTTTTGCAGTAATTTAGATTTGCAGATTTAATACCATAAAAATCATGAAATTAAATTTACAGCAAAACTAAATCACTTTCCAGGATATAAGTCAAACATGCTTGAGCAGCTGAGTATGTGATGATACTTACTGGTATGACAAAAACATTGCCCGGGGGGCCTGGCATCCCAGATAATCCATCCAAACCATCACGCCCAGACCATCCCTACAAGAAATTGTGTCTTACACAGTGGTATACATATGACCCATGTAAACAGCTGATGACCATATAACCTATTGTCAGCTTAATGTAAACAGCTGATGACCATATAACCTATTGTCAGCTTAATGTAAACAGCTGATGACCATATAACCTATTGTCAGCTTAATGTAAACAGCTGATGACCATATAACCTATTGTCAGCTTAATGTAAAAAACTGATGACCATATAACCTATTGTCAGCTTAATGTAAACAGCTGATGACCGTATAACCTATTGTCAGCTTAATGTAAACAGCTGATGACCATATAACCTATTTTCAGCTTAGCTACTAACAAAGGTTCTTTGAATTGTTGCACTATTAATATTTGTACATGTGTGTCAGCAGATTCAAGTTGGTCAAAGTTACCTTACAAACTCATGTCTAAGACTGATATATCTGGCCATTTTTAACATTCCATTGTTCCAGATTTTAGGACAGTTACTACTAGGAAGGGGAAATGCCCCTTTCAGCACATGAACAGTTATGTCTCCAAGACCCTTTTCACTGATCCCAGTTAGTCCATCTGTAAATAACCAAAACCATTATATTTACCCAATGAAACACATGGCTGGGCATCCTGTAGCACTGTAGCACCAAAGTGCTACAAGAATGCAGAAAAGTGCTACAGGGAAACATGTTGTACCATTATGAAGATAGGAAATTTAGACTGACGGTGCTACAGGAGGAAAGTTTGATGCTACAAGCATTCTGACACGTGCTCAGTCCTGAAACAGCACTATCAGAATGACCACCACTGCACGCAGACAGACTGAACAGCAATGCTACATAATAAGAACTGTTGACAGGACAAGACGTCACAGACACGGTAAGATAATGGGGTATGCCACCATGTACAGGCACTACTTCACCACCCGTAGTAATGACTATTTGTAAAACTCATGTAACAGCTCCAGGCCTACTTGTGGATTTGATGTGCGATTGTACAGCGTAAAAAATGTTTTTGTTTTCTTGAGAAGTACAATTTTCAGAGCCAAATGATAAAGTTTGCACTGTGAATGGAGCAAATGAATTATGCTATTTTGCACTCTATGTCGTTCCACTATAAAATTTCCCCATTCGAAAAAGTAATGAAAAACATCTTCATTTGCAGCACCACAGAAACACCTGGGTGAGTCAGAGAGACTGTTTTTAAATAAATCTGCTTTGAGGGTGCTACACGTCATGCCTACTCGGGCATGTAAAACCGCTAATTTTCTAGACCCAATGTAAAATAGTGGACTAACTTTAGGCTTATTTTGATTTAATTTTGAATTGGTCTAGAAACTTGGCACCATGAGTGCCAGGTGGCAAACTGTTCCAGAGACGAACAGCTAAATGAAAAAAGGGTGCATTGAATAAATTAGTTTGTGCCCAAATTAAAGACGAATTGTATCCACATCTCACATTATACCTGTTTTGTTGCCTGATGGAAGTTGGCAATAAATCTGTCAAATATTGGGGTGCATCACCCTGGAGAATTTTGTAAAACATAATTATCTTATTTTTGTTTCTTCTGTCTAACAATTTTTCACAACCAGATTCCTGATCAATTTGATGGTGTTGTTCCAGCTGTTGGTCCTGTACCGACTCTGGCAGCAGCCACATTGACTTTTGCTAGATGCTCACAGTGACTACCTGTACACCCAGCCCACACAACACACTCTTACTCTAACAATGGCCGTACAAAAGGAGAAATTAAGAGTTTCCAGAGATTTTCTCCTTATACGATATTGTAGATGTTTCAAAATGTTAACCATCTTCATGCCTTTGGTGATGAACTCATGAATATGACTTGTCCAGCTTAAGTCAGATCATATCAATAATCCCAAGTGCTTATGTTCCAGTTCATTCTGTAAAGATTTCTCCATGAAAACCAAGTACGGATGAGGACATGGAAGTCATTTCCTTGACAAAATCATACCATTGGTTTTAGAAGGATTAAATGATGCTAACTATTTGTATGCCCAATTTTCAACTTCATGTAAGTCAGAATTCAATGAATTTGCTACAGCTACAGGATCCTCGACAGTGATAAAAAGAACTGTGTCATTGGCAAATAATTGGATGGAGGAATTTACAACATTAACAATATCATTAATATATATCAAGAATAAAAGAGGACCAAGTACTGATCCCTGTGGGATGCCTGCTTTGATTCCACTCAAAGGCGACTTGCCCCCTTTCACAACAACACATTGCTGTCTACCCCCTAGATAGTCGGTACCCCAGTTTCCTAGAGGACCATCGATACCTGCGTTATGTAATGTAAACAATAAACCTGGGTGATAAACATGATCAAAGGCCTTGGTAATGTCACAGAACGCAATTCTAACTTCCTTCTGAAAGTCCACAGCCTTGCAAAAGTGATGGTACAGGTAAATTAGTTGATTAAACATACTATCTCCAGGAATAAATCCTGACTGATATTCAGACAAAACAGCATTGTCCCGGAAGAAGTTAAAAACATATTTGAAGACTATTTTCTCAAAGACTTTGACTACAATATTAAGTAAGGAAATAGGTCTGTACCTGTGACAAGAGTTTTAACAACTTTTTCTTTTTCAGAATTGGCACCACACTTGCTTTCTCCATTCAGATGGAAATTGATGACAATCCAACGAGAAGTTAAGTAGTTTAATTAGCGACTTAGAAATTAACCAGTGCACCTTCCCTCAAAAAACATGCACTTATTCCATCAGGGCCATTGACTTTGCTGAAGTCAGGGCTTTCCAATATGTTTTGTACTTCAATTTCATTAAGAGAGACAGTTTGTAAAAGATTGGAATTTCTCTGATCAAAAGGAGGGAGCGATACATTGGAGTCATCTGCTGTAGACTGGGAAACAAAAAACTCGTTTAAAAGTTGTGCCTTAACTTCATTATCTGTTACTGTTTGGTTTCCGTAGTAAAGTGACAGAATATCAAAATCTTGGCGTTTATTCAAAAAGAATTTTACAGTCTGCCACCCACTCTTTTTTCTTTTGCACTGCCAAATTTTCAGAAGTCGCTGGTAGCATGCTTTCTCTGCTAATTTTTATCCTTCAACATACGCATTTCTTAACGGTCGAAAATTAAGGCCACAGGTTTTGGTTCTTTTTTGCTTTTTTGTGAATTAGAAAAATCTTGCATTTAAAAGCGTGAAGAGAGTTTGTGTACCAAGGTACATAGTCCCATGTGATAGTAACCTCCTTCTGGGGAATACTATCTTGAACACAGCTTTAAAAGTTCTCACTCATGAGTCACTAATAACATCATATATTGTCTGAATCAAAGCAGGCCTCCTAGTCTATAAATGATAAATTTTCTCAACACGTCAAAATTTGCATTATTATAATTCTATATACATCTTTTGTAACACTGGGATTTCTTGCGCCTAAATAATCAATTAGCAACAACTGTGCAATGGTCACTGTTCACAACTGGAATGGTGACGTGTATGTTTTGAATATAATTTGGGATATTAATAATAATTTGTTCAAGACATGAGAAAGTTGTTTTAGTTATTTTAGTTATTTGAGATAGCTCATTGATACAAACCGTAAGAGAATTTACATTACAAAAATCAATCATTCAATCAGTCTTTGGATCTGCGTTTAAGTCTCCAATTGCAATAATTTTGTCAACATCTGTGTTTCTCCACTTGTCATAACAATACTGTAAATTAAATCATCCCAAAATTTGACACTGGAATTGGGAGGTCTGTAAAGTGCTGCCAACAGAAATTTATTATTATGAAGATGAACTTCCACACAAAGTATTTCTAAATTTGCACTTTCTAGATCTTGACGTTGTTTTATAACCAAACATTTTGAAGTGTAAAGGGCCACACGCCCGCGGACTCCAGTTGTTTGATCTCGTCTGATAATGGGGTGAATACCCGGAATTTGACGATACCTGTTATGAGAAGTGTCATTACAGCGGTGGCTGTTTTAATAAGGGACGGTAACAGAATAAATGGAATACATAAGGAGGTAAGCAGATACTGGGAATTTTAGATCACTAGGGTGATTCTATACGGAATAGAGACATGAGGTTCTTGGGTTAAATGTCAAGGAGCAAAAAGGTGGTATACAATGGTCATGGACATAGGCCTAGCCCTGCCACAGGTGCAGACTCATGCAGAAACTTCGGTTTATATCTCTTTTAAAATGTGGCCACAAACTTGGACCAGTCTCTGAAGCATCTTGGCTTATTGTACATTGATAATATTGTACTTTGCCTGTGGCAACATTTGCACTGTGCCCGTATAATTCAGTAACCCCCAGAATTGTAGACGAGATCTTGCAAGATAACACGCCCTAAGTCGATCCTTTCTTTGGTATAACCAGCCAACCAATGACATGGAAAGCTATGGATTCCCCCCTAATTTAGCTGTAATGAAAGGGGAAAAGGGTTAATGCAATGGACAACTGACTTGATCCTTCAAAGAGAAACGCTTGGCTTTATGGCAGACTGCTTTGTGCTGGGCCATATATCAGTGAATGTGATCAGTGAACTGGAAGCAGTGTATACCTGTTCTCCTTTGGGTCCAGGAGGTCCCGGGGGTCCACGGCTCCCTGGGGGTCCCCTTCCTGTGTTCTGCATGACAAATGAAAAAAAAAAAAAAAAAAAAAATTAAAACAACAGGCTTATGGGCCTAATGCTCTGCTGGTGCTGTGCCTATATTGCACCTCTTCATTTCAAAATTGTGAGTCCTCAAGTGGCTTCTGAACATAAATGTATAAATCTTACGTAAATTCAGTGTATATTATGTCATCAGTATATTATGTCCATCAGATGGCACTTCGCTCCACATGTAATCATAGCTTACTTATAGAAGATCGAGGTCACTCAGATTATATAATACAAGAGGCTTATAGGCCTGGTGTTGTGCTGACATTTCCATCACAAAAGGTTAAGGTCACTGATATTACATAAAATTCTAGCTTTGGACATTGTCTATATATCCTATAAATTTGGCAAGTCTAATCCAATTACTTTTCCAAACATGGACTTTTATATCTTACAACACATTTTGGCTCATAATTTCCGTCAAATTTTAGGGGGTGCTACTAGAATCCTTAGCAACTAAGACTGACCTCCCCCACAATCCCACCAAATTCTGTGAAGATTTGCTTAAAATTAAAGATGCTAGAGTGTTCACAATATTTTCATATTTTAACCTCTATATTGCATAATATTGTAGGTGGTGCCACCAATATCGAAAAGAACCTAGAATCTTTTTATACCCCCTATAAGTGCTAGTGTTATACTGGGCTAACTTGAAAACTAAAACTTTGACCTCCCCCACAATTCCACCAAATTTGGTGAAGATCCACCAAAAATTAAAGATGCAAGAGTATTCACAAGATTTTCATATTTTGACCCTTATATTACATAATATTGTAGGTGGCACCACCAATATCGAAAGGGGCCTAGTTATATTGGGCTAACTTGTGAACTGTGGATGGTATCGTGCTAATGAGCAAAAGTTTACGGACAGACATGAGTGGTCGCATAAGCTCTGTGGCCTTTAGTCAGTAGAGCTAAAAAGGAAGAAAACAACAGACAAATTTCCACAAAACTGAAACGCATGACTAATATACAGAGGCTATCATACTGACATTTGTTCTTGGTTACATTTCATTATCAGATGCACGCACAATTGTCTCTGAAGGAATGTAGCCCAATGATTGATCAATTGGTACAGGTCAGTGATAGAAATTTTCAGTCAACCTCCCCATATTGTATGTTAACTTCCCACCAACTTCTTTTTTGCTAGATGGCCATAAAACATCAACCACATCATCCTCTTTCTTAAGACTACAGAGTTCTCCCAGCTACTTGCTGCATTAAGACAGTGGTGGTGGACCCAAGGTTGACACACATATAAAACTTGGCGTTATAAGAAAGTCTATCAGGAGTCTGGTAACACTTGACCTGTATGTCTTCCAGCCAGCAACTGACACTTTTATTTGCTACTTTTTTCTCAGGGCTATGATATATAATTCAGTTCCTTAGTCTAAAAAAATCAGACAATTTGGCCTGGTTGACAAGAAGTAGTACTGCACACATATTGTTTGACAGAGGTAAATAGCACACGATTTTACCCATTCATCTTGATCTATTGTCAAGGCATCTGTTTTTATCCATTGTACATTATATATATTTGGTACCTGCCATTTTGAGGGCTTCAGGGGAGATTGGCATAAACTATCTGCACTAACTGAGGCACCCTCACAAAATTTTATAAGTAAGATTGTCTCAAAGTAAAGGTGATTTCAGATCAAAGTTACTCATGATAAATTCATATGACAAGGTTGGCAGTGAGTCTGAGGTGGAGTCATCTCATGCATTTCAACCTGATCTGGGTGTCTGCTGGGACTGCTGGCAAACTGCCTGCATCCATCTTAGTGAGTGATGGGTAATACGTCTGTGACTACATACCACACCTCTGTACTGATGCTACCTGTAGGATATCTGCAGTCTGTTCTGTTTTACTTGTCTTATGTTATATGTCACATGATGGTGCTGTGAACCACCAGCAGACAAGCAGTCAACCTTTATCTTGCTGCAATAATGGAATCTAGCTACATGCCAGTCTTTGTCCTGTTACACTGGATACTAACATAGCCTGTATAGTAGCCGCCTGGATAGTAGCCGCCAGTATAATAGCCACCTGGATTGTAGCCGCCCGCTTCTCCTGATCCAACCCACCACTGAAAGAAGAAGACATTCATATGATAAAACCAATCTGGGGCATGAAAGGACAGCTATAAACAACATAACCTGAGCTTGAGAGACTAGTACTTTAACCCTATAACTTGTGCAAGGTATGCTTTACTTTTTTTTTTTTTTTTTTGACAGGTGTACATTTGGCTCATGCTTTAAACCTAGAATGTGATCATATCAAAATTATGTGTCATATAGCATTTCCTTTTATCTGACACAAACTTTTCAATCCAGATGTCCATTATATCTAATAATTCTTTGCACAAAGGCAATTTATCATAATTATCCCTGAGTCCAATGTTTGACAACGCTTATGCCAGGCTGACATGACTTGGTCACCTTTCATATTTTGCCCAGAAATTTCTGCTTCTAAACCTCAAAAAATTGAATGGACTTGATTAACTGGCTATGTATCATCTTTATAAAGCAGTGCTGTGACCACATTAAGTGAGCGTCATGCTTACACACCACATTTTTATCTTTTTTGCTCCACACCTGCTTTCAATGATCAAATACCCAAGATAATATTTTTTGCATGCTAACCAGGTGTCAGCACACTTTCTTAAACAGATACATATAGCTGGAAAATAGGCATCTGAACACTGTCTTATCATTTATGATCCCCAGCATTTCATTTCACAAATATGGAGCTTTTCGAAATCCAGTTATCAACTCTGGCCCCCACAGCCTGACAATCCAGAGCAGGCCTGATCTCATAGTACTGTGTGCCTTTCCTGCCTGGTCAAGCCACGCTGCCTTGACTATTGTGGAGTTCAACAGCTTTGGGAAGTCACTGAAGGTAACCCCCAAAATCCATAGATATTTCTCCAAATAAATGAATTTGCACATATTGGAAGAACAGTCTGGCGTCGAACAATTGTACATAGGATGACTTCTGCATGATAGTAAGGGGCTGTGTCATTTTTATTGCTCGTCTCAGACGCAAGAAACAGCGTCTGGCGCAAATGGCAATAGACGTGATGCCAGAGTACCTCAAATACTGCTAGCCGCGGTGAGACGGCAGTTGGTGGTTGCCCAACCAGCCAGCTGCTGGCATGTGTCTCTCCCGTCTCCCATACACATAGCGGACTCGTTTTGATAGCAAACGTGATAAGATGCGTGTACAATACACAGCTCAGAGAAGCGAGTTAAACACAGCACAGCCACAAAAGCCTGGCTGAAAGATTTTGACTGACAAATACCACTGTTTCTTTCCACATATAAAACATTAACCCAGTATTTCATATTGTCTCCAGAAAAGTCCCACAATATTGTCTAGGATTCATGAACACAACCTCTCCAGCTGTAAGATAAACTGCAGAGGACCATACCTTGCATCACCAATATCCCATCTCGACATAATCATTAAAGAGTGGAGACCATATATATTCCATGGCATGTTAAGAAAAAGATTGCAGAGGCATCGTCTCGATAATAAATTTATAACATTATGCATAAAATCTCTTGTAGATCCATTATTTCGCTCAATTAAAATTTATAGTTTAACACAAATTCATTGTTCAAATAGAGTTTTACTTCCACAATCGGTAGGCCTATATGCATCGGCATATAGGCCTACCGATTGTGGCCTATATGTGGGATGTGTTTTGGGTGGGTCTCTACCAAGTTTGTTCAAGTGGTCACAGTCCAGTGATTTTTTTGATTTTTTTATAAATTTTTTTGTTCCTATTTGGGGGAAATCTTAAAAAATCTTCTTCTCCGAAACCGCTCATCCAATTGCTTTGATATCCCACGGGGACACTCCCACGGACTCCTAGTTCGTAATTCTTCACCAGAGGGCGCTGCAATTTTTTTCTATTTTTCTATGATTTTTTGTGTATTTTTGCCATTTTCGACTTCTTCTCCAGAACCGTCACTCAGATTAAGCTGAAACTTGGTGGATATGTTCCTTGTAGAAGGGTCAAACAAAGTTGTTCATTAGGTGGCACTGCTGTCGATTCATGATCTTTAACAATTTTTTCAATCCAGGTACTTGTCGGTCAATGCAGCTTTCCTATTGATCACTATGTAAGTCAACGGACATTCTAATGCTAATTCACATTTTTGACTTCTTCTCCAAAACAGTTATCCAGATTGATTTCAAAATTGGTGGCAATGTACATTGGGTGGGTCTCTACCAGATTTGTTCAAATGGTCATGGTTCAGTGATTTTTTTTACTTTTAATGATTTTTTTTGTTTATTTTTGGGGGAAATCTTAAAAAAATCCTTTTCTCCGAAACCGTGTTGCCAATTACTTTGAAATTGTATAGGGACACTTTTGGGGACCCCAAAACCTTAATTTGTTCAACAGGTGGTGCTACAATTTTTTTCTATTTTTTTTTATGAATTTTTGTACATTTTTGCTATTTTCTACTTCTTCTCCAAAACAATCTCTCACATTGTGCTGAAACTTGGTGGATATGTTCTTTGTGGAAGGGTCACACAAGGTTGTTCACCAGGTGCGTTGCTGTAGATCCCTGATTTTTAATGAATTTTTCAATTCGGGTACCTGTTGGTCAGTGCAACATTCCTATTGTTTACAATGTAAGTCAATGGGAATTGCAATAGTAATTCACATTTTTGGCCTCATCTCCAGAATCGTTCACTAGATTCACTTCAACATTGGTGGGGATGTGTCTTGGGTGGGTCTCTATCAAGTAAATTCAAATTGTTATGGTCCAGGGATTTTTCGATTTTTAATGAATTATTTTGTTCATTTTGGGGAGAAATCTTCAAAAATTTTCTTCTCCAAAACCGAGTTGCTAATTACTTTGAAATCAAATAGGGACACTTCTGGGGACCTTGTGGAAAGGTCACACAAGGTTGTTCACCAGGTGGCATTGCTGTGGATTCCTCATTTTTAACGAATTTTTCAATTTGGGTACTTGTTGGTCAATGCATACATTCCTATTGTTTACTGTAAGTCAATGGGAATTGCAATGATATTTTACATTTTCAACCTCATCTGAAAACCGTTAACCAGATTCACTTCAAACTTGGTGGGGATGTGTGTTGGGTGGGTTTCTACCAAGTTTATTCAAATGTTTACAGTCCAGTGATTTGGGGTTTTTCTTAGGAGATTTTGTTGTTGATTTTACATGCCTATCGATTACCATGCAAGTCATTGGGGATTGCAAAGTCATAAGGGTTTGCAATGCTAATTGACAATTTTCTTCTTCTGAGAAACCATCAGCAAGATTCACTTCAAACTTGGTGGGGTTGCTCCTTGGGTGGGTATCTACCAAGTTTGTTCAAATGGTCACAGTCCAATGATTTTTGGATTTTTTATGATTTTTTGTTCATTTTTTGGCCAAATCTTCAAAAGTCTTTATCCTTGTATAGACTCAGCCAATTGCTTTGAAATTGCATAGGGACACTTCTGGGTATGAGGGTGATACATGTACAGTAGGTGAGTGACCTTGACCTCATTTCCAAGGTCATAAGGCAAGACGCATGAAATTCACTGTTTATAGGGTAACTTGAGAACTATTAAGGGTAGGACATTCATATTGCACATGCTAGTTGTCTTTAATAAGGGCCAGACTTAGACAGTAGATGAGTGACCCTGACCTCATTCCCAAGGTCATAGGGCCACTTGCTCAAATTTTACTGTTCACCTGACAAGTTGAGAGCTATTTGAACTTGGACCTTGATGTTGAACATGATGGTTGTCCTGAGCAAAGGCCAGACTTAGACAATACATGGGTGACCTTAGCCTCATCCCCAAGGTCACTGGGACGCAGACACTTACATGAATTTTACTTTTCATTTTTTAACTTGAGAACTGTGGAAGGTAGGACCTTGATGTTGAACTTGTTGGTGGTCCTCTATTTAGGAAAGATTGAGATCGTACATTTGTGAACTTGACCTCATTCTTAAGGTCACAGGGCTACTAACATAGATTTTACTGGTCGCGTGATAACCTGAGAAGTATTTGTACTGTGACTTTGATCTTGCACATGGGGATGGTCCTCTATGAAAGTTAGATTCAGAATAGGTCAGTGACCTTGACCTCATTTCCAAGGTCATAGGGTAAGTGAGTCAGCTGAGCACAGGACTGTCACAGTCCTCTTGTTAATTGTAACTGCCATTATTGGTATGTAATCATTTTTGGAGCCTGTGCAAGCATTGTCCAATATCTGTGGTTAGGAGCTTCAAAAGGACATATTTCAACCCGGTTTAGACCGTAATATACGAGCAGTATATATCGGACAGAATGGGAGCAGTCATTTTACCTGACAGACTCTCAAGAAGGAAAGATGCTCATTTCGTGCAGGACTTGTACTAGGCGTAGAACAGGTACATTAACACACGGTATTAAAATATTTGTCATTCATAATAGTGAGTATATAAGTATTACAATTTGGTTTACAACCCTGATTGCTATAAACCAAGATCTCCGAACTTGGGCAAAGGGATCAACATACTGTAATGGGTGTGTTGGCCTGGTGTACATGTGAACAGTGAAACTGACAATCTGTTGTCAGTATATGTACAACTTTTTTCATGGGGCTCATATCCAAACCTAATACCGCTTCTGGGCTCGCCACATGAGTTGTTTTATAAACATTGGTTTCTACACTCAGACTGCTCCCAGTCCAGACAAATGCACAGAAGAAACATACTTTTTTTTTAATAGGCCATGCGGTATTGTTTAATAATTCGTCTTTAAAAAATGAAATTTGCAACTTTTTTTTTTACCCTCAACATCCACAAACCGGCAGAACTTTGTGTATTTTGCGCACAGTTGTCAGGCACACCCGACATTTATGATGTCGCCTATCTGAACATCGTTTGCCACCTTGTCAATTTAAGTCACGCATAACTCAGCCAACCTTCATCAGCTTCCTGCTGGCCCGCAATGTTCATTTACATGCAAGCGCATGTATTTTATCATAGAAAAACTTCAACACTTGCAGATGGAAATTTTGATTTTGTGGTGAAAAAAGTATATACATGTATTTTTATTCACAAATGGATAAAAATCAAACAACTGTCCGTTTTTCACTACATTTTGATGATACAACTGCAAAATTTACCCCCAAAACTTTGTGGGCCTGACTTTGCCCCTCTGCGGTCACAATGTTTTGCATCATCCGCCATTTTGTTTTATCTTGGACCTATAATACGCATTATGGGTCCATGGTTTTATACTGCTGCCTGAGAAAAAAAAATGTTCCTGGGGTATCCCTCCAAAAATTTGTCACTTTACCTCATTAAAAATGGGCTTAGGACTTTTGAGGCTCCTTATTGGGTGGATTTGATCACGTGCCGCTCACTGTCCAATCAAAATCCCCATGTGCATGTCCAATGTCCGCAATGTTGGGAAGGTTAAGTCATATTCACGCAAAGATTATTGGACAAAGATGCTAAATTCTCACGTCATATTTTCACAAAAAAGACTTCGATCAATCAAATCTTGAGACAGATAAAGGTAGGAGTGAAAACTCTTAACGGAAGGCAAGGAAAATATGCAAATTAGTCCAAGCACAGTGTCAGTGTGTAAACACAATGTGTTACAGTTGTTCAATGATCATGGTCTCTGATCCCCATTGGCGATGCATCACGTTATTGGTGTTTTAATTTTATTAAAATGTATGAATGGAACAAATCCATATGACAGAACTAGATAGAAATAAAACTCACGATTGAAGGCCGGAAAAAATATACATACATAGCGGAGAATTCTGCCTGGAGCCTGGAAGTGTGTATATTCGTCTGTGTTGCACGGCCGTGTTGCTTAGTCAAAAAAAGTGACCACACTTTTAAGATCAGACTCTTGACACTCCCTATGGCACCAATTTTTTCTGGTAACTTGAAGAAGGTGCACAGATATATAAATCATGTAATTTCTGACCAACTAAGTGTTCATCACTCAAGTGAATCGCAAACAGAGCAGAGCCCAGGTGTGTTCAAGCATTCATGTCGCTTGTTCAGCAAGCCAGTAGAATTACGAAACTAAGCTGAGCTAAAAATTAACCCGGGAAGTATCCACATGACATGGATGCCCCCACTTGTCCTTCTTTATGTGGCCACTTTGAAAGAACAAGAGATGTATGAGACAACAAAACATAGCAGAAATGACCAGAAGTAAATATACAAGAGGGCTGTGTGAACAGCCCATGCTCAGCTGATCTTGACATTCATCACACTTGCAGATCTATGAACTTGGGAAAGGACCAAGGTCACCCATGTTCTGAGTAAGTCTGACCATTATAAAAGAATGCTAACATGTGCAACATCAAGGTTCAAGTAGTTCTCAAGTTATAATGAAGAGTAAAATTTATGTATGTTGCACTGTGACCCCAGAAACAAGGTCAAAGTCATTCATGTACTGTCTGAGCATGACCTTCATACAAAAACATTAACATGTGCAGCATCACCGTACTAACTCAAAACAGATCTCAAGTTATCAAGTAAACAGTAAATTTTGTGTCAGTTGTCCTGTGAATTAGCTCTAGAATGCCCATTGGCTTACATAGTAATCAATAGGAAAGCTGCATTGATCGATAAGTACCCAAGTTGAAAATACTTAAAAATCAGGAATCTAAAGCAGTGCCACCTAGTAAACAACTTTGTTTGACCCTTCCACAAGAACATATCCATCACATTTCACTTAAATCTGAGTGACGGTTCTGAGAACAAGTAAAAAATAACAAAACCATATAAAAAATTCATAAAAAACAAGAGGGCTGTGTGAACAGCCCGTGCCTCAGCTGATCTTGACATTCATCACACTTGCAGCTCTATGAACTTGGGAAAGGATCAAGCCATGTTCTGAGTAAGTCTGACCTTTATAGAAGAACACTTACATGTGCAACATCAAAGTTCAAGTAATTCTCAAGTTATAATGAAGAGTAAAATTCATGTATGTTGCACTGTGACCCCACAAACTAGGTTAAGGTCATTCATGTACTGTCTCAGCATGACCTTCATACACAATAATTAACATGTGTAGCGAACTCAAAACAGATCTCAAGTTATCAAGTAAAGAGTAAATTTCGTGTCAGTTGTCCTGTGAATTAGCATTAGAATGCCCATTGACTTACGTAGTAATCAATAGGAAAGCTGCATTGAACGATAAGTGCCCGAATTGAAAATCCTTAAAAATCAGGAATCCAAAGCAGTGCCACCTAGTAAACAACTGTTTGACCCTTCCACAACAATATATCCATCACATTTCAGCTTAATCTGAGGGATGGTTCTGAGAACAAGTGAAAAATAGCAAAACCATACAAAAAATTCATTAAAAAAATTGCAGCGCCACCTGGTGAACAAATGGGAACTAGGTGTCCCCGAGAGTGTCTATGTACGATATCAAAGCAATTGGGTGAGCGGTTTCAGAGGAGAAGAATTTTGAAGGTTTGCTCCCCCCCCCCCAAAAAAACAAAAAAATTCATAAAAAATCCAAAAATCAATAGAGCATGACCACTTGAACACACTTGGTAGAGATTCACCGAAGGCACATCCCCACCAAGTTTGAAGTAAATCTGGTCAATATTTTTAAAGTTATGACCATTACAAGAAATTCCCATGTTAAGTTTTCCTATTAAAACTTTTGTAGAGATTTTTGAAAAAAAATCATTAAAAAAATCCAAATTCATTGGAACATGACCATTGGAACAAACCTGGTAGACACCCACCCAAGGTACATTGCCACCAAGTTTAAAGTAAATCTGGATGATGGATTTGGAGAAAAAGTCGAAAATGTAAATTAGCATTAGAATGCCCATTGACTTACATGGTAATCAATAGGAAAGGTGCATTTACCCCAAAGGAGCCGACTTGAAAAAATCATAAAAAAATTAGGAATCCGCAGCATTCCCACACAGTGAACAACTTTGTTTGGCCCTTCCATTAGGAACATATCCACCAAGTGTAAGCTTAATCTGAGTGACGGTTCTGGAGGAGAAGTCGAAAATATCTATAACACACAAAAATTCAACAACAAAAATTAGAAAAAACTGCAGTGCCACCTGGTGAACAAATTAACAACAAAGAGTCCCTAGATGTCTTCCTGTGTGATATCAAAGCATTTGGGTAAGCAGTTTCGGGGAAGAAGACTTTTTAAGATTTGTCAAAAAAAAAAAAAAAAAAAAATCATTAAAAATCCAAAAATCACTGGAGCATGACCACATGAACAAAATTGGTAGAAACCCACCCAAGGTACATTGCCACCAAGTTTGAAGTTAATCTGGATGACGGTTTTGGAGAAGAAGTCGAAAATGTGAATTAGCATTAGAATGCCCATTGACTTCCATAGTAATCAATAGGAAAGCTGCATTGACCGACAAGTACCAGAATTGAAAAAATCATTAAAATTCAGGAATCCCCAGCATTCCCACATAGTACACAACTTTGTTTGACCCTTCTACAAGGAACATATGCACAATGTTTCAGCTTAATCTGAGTGATGGTTCTGGAGAAGAAGTCAAAAATAGCTATAACACACAAAAATTCATAAAAAATTAGGAAAAAAATTGCAGCGCCACCTGGTGAACAAATTAAGAACTAAGTGTCCCAGGGAGTGTTCCTGTGTGATATCAAAGCAATTGGGTGAGTGGTTTCGGAGAAGAAGATTTTTTAAGATTTACCCAAAAAAGAACAAAAAAATTCATTAAAAATCCAAAAATCACTAGACCGTGACCATTTGAACAAACTTGGTAGAGACCCACACAAGGCACATCTCCACCAAGTTTGAAGTGAATCTGGCTGACAGTTTTTAAGAAGAAGTCGAAAATGTGAATTGTGGACGACGGACCGACGGACGGACGACGGACGGACGGACGGACGACGGACGGACGGACAACGGACGGACCACGGACGACAAACCCTCAAAAAACCTCAGCTGACTGACAAGTCAGCTGAGGTAAAAATAGAAAAAATTGCAGTACCACCTGGTGAACAAATTGGCAACTATGTGTCCCTGGGAGTGTCTATGAACAATATCAAAACAACTGGATGAGCAGTTTCAGAGGTGAAGAGTTTTTAAGGTTTGCCCCCCCCCCCCCAAAAAAAAACAAGAGGGCTGTGTGAACAGCCCGTGCCTCAGCTGATCTTGACATTCATCACACTTGCAGCTCTATGAACTTCGGAAAGGATCAAGGACACCATGTTCGGAGTAAGTCTGAACTTTATAGAAGAACACTTACATCTGCGACATCAAAGTTCAAGTAGTTCTCAAGTTATAATGAAGAGTAAAATTTATGTATGTTGCACTGTGACCCCACAAACGAGGTCAAGGTCATTCATGTACTGTCTCAGCATGACCTTCATACACAATAATTAACATGTGTAGCTAACTCAAAACAGATCTCAAGTTATCAAGTAAACAGTAAATTTCGTGTCAGTTGTCCTGTGAATAAGCATTAGAATGCCCATTGACTTACATAGTAATCAATAGGAAAACTGCATCGAACGATAAGTACCCGAATTGAAAATCCTTAAAAATCAGGAATCCAAAGCAGTGCCACCTAGTAAACAACTGTTTGACCCTTCCACAACAACATATCCATCACATTTCAGCTTAATCTGAGGGACCGTTCTGACAACAAGTGAAAAATAGCAAAACCATACAAAAAAATTCATTAAAAAATTGCAGCGCCACCTGGTGAACAAATTGGGAACTAGGTGTCCCCAGGAGTGTCTATGTACGATATCAAAGCATTTGGGTACGCAGTTTCAGAGAAGATTTTTTAAGATTTGTCCAAAAAAAAAAAGAACAAAAAAAATTCATTAAAAATCCAAAAATCACTGGAGCATGAACATTTGAACAAAATTGGTAGAAACCCACCCAAGGTACATTGCCACCAAGTTTGAAGTTAATCTCGATGACGGTTTTGGAGAAGAAGTAGAAAATGTGAATTAGCATTAGAATGCTCATTGACTTACATAGTAATCAATAGGAAAGCTGCATTGACCGATAAGTACCAAAATTGAAAAAATCGTTAAAAATCAGGAATCCGTAGCATTCCCACATAGTGAACAACTTTGTTTGACCCTTCTACAAGGAACATATCCACCACGTTTCAGCTTAATCTGAATGACGGTTCTGGACAAGAAGTCGAAAATAGCTATAACACACAAAAATTCTTAAAAAATTAGGAAAAAATTGCAGCGCCACCTGGTGTATAAATTAAGAACTAGGAGTCCCAGGGAGTGTTTCTGTGTGATATCAAAGCAATTGGGTGAGCGGTTTCGGAGAAGAAGATTTTTTAAGATTTACCCAAAAAAAGAACAAAAAAAATCATTAAAAATCCAAAAATCACTGGACCGTGACCATTTGAACAAACTTGGTAGAGACCCACCCAAGGCGCATTTCCACCAAGTTTGAAGTGAATCTGGCTGACGGTTTTTGAGAAGAAGTCGAAAATGTGAATTGTGGACGACGGACGGACGGACGGAAGACGGACGGACGGACGACGGACGGACGGACGACGGACGACAGACCCTCAAAAAACCTCAGCTGACTGACAAGTCAGCTGAGGTAACAAAAAAATTTATAAAAATTCCAAAAATCAATATAGCGTGACCATTTGAACAAACTTGGTAGAGATCCATCCAAGGCACATCCCCACCAAGTTTGAAGTAAATCTGGCCAAAATTATTTAAGTTATAACCATTACAAGAAATTCCCATGTTAAAACTTTCCTATTAAAACTTTTGTAAAGATTTTTGAAAATAAAATCATAAAAAAATCAAAATTCATTGGAACATGACCATTGGAACAAACTTGGTAGACACCCACCCAAGGTACATCCCCACCAAGTTTGAAGTTAATCTGGATGACGGTTTTGGAGAAGAAGTCAAAACTGTGAATTAGCATTAGAATGCTCATTGACTTCCATAGTAATCAATAGAAAAGCTGCATTGACCGATAAGTACCAGAATTGAAAAAAATGCTTATAAATCAGGAATCCTCAGCATTCCCACATAGTGAACAACTTTGTTTGACCCTTCTACAAGGAACATATCCACCATGTTTCAGCTTAATCTGAGTGACGGTTCTGGAGAAGAAGTCGAAAATAGCTAGAACACACAAAAATTCATAAAAAAATAGGAAAAAATTGCAGCGCCACCTGGTGAACAAATTAAGAACTAGGTGTCCCAGGGAGTGTTTCTGTGTGATATCAAAGTAATTGGGTGAGTGGTTTCAGAGAAGAAGATTTAAGATTTGCCCAAAAAAGAACAAAAAAATTCATTAAAAATCAAAAAATTAATGGACCCTGACCATTTGAACAAACTTGGTAGACACCTACCTAAGGCACATCCCAACCAAGTTTGAAGTGGATCTGGCTGACGGTTTCGGAGAAGAAGTCGAAAATGTAAATTGTTGATGGACGACGGACGGACGGACGACGGACCATAAGATAAGCTCAGCTGACTGACAAGTCAGCTGAGCTAAAAACTACCGGGTGACACACTGTGCAGGATACCAGATACTGGCAGCGTACTAGTGGTGCATGTAAAAGTACATTCAGAGTACAAAAATTTACAAATGCCCTGGTGTTTTAAAAAGATTTATTGAAAATACAGCACATCTGTACATTAAAATGTATTTAAATGCTTCTGTGTTGGTGATGCAAAGTGAGAAGTGTTGCTGTCCTGTTCAGGCACTGGGTGGTCAGTGCCAGTGCCTGCTGGTTGCAATCTTTGCATGACATGGGTGAAATGCAGAGGATAAGGGACGCTCCAGATGCCAGAGACACAACAGATGACCACAGTCCCGACTCACACGCACATGTTTGTGGTCGGGCGAAGCAGTTTGCTTGCCCCAAACCAGAGTTGTGTCTGAGACTAGCAACTAAAATGATACAGCCCTTAAATTACAGCAGTTTCAAACATATATCCTCATGGTTTCATTCCCATTCACTACCTATGTCTGCCTGATAACAAACTCCTATTCTGTCATACCTTTCACAAAGCATTTTGAAGCATCATTCTATGACCTTGGTCACCAGATTCAGCAACCAAATTTTGAAGGGTCTTTTTTGGCTCCAAATCTGAATTTTACAAATTATATTTCCCAAAATGAACCTGACTTCAAATTCCACTTCTGCATACATGTTAGAAAAGAACTGAATCAATTACTCCTAAATGGAGATCACTGTGAGAAAAAAAGACAGATATATATTTATCCCTCAGAAAACTGTATGATCACAGAGTACATATTTTTGATTGACCTAGAAACTTTTTAAAGTAATTTAAAGGCTCAACAAGGTCCAATGACACTCACATTTCCAGTTGTGCTGTTATACTTGTACTCTACAGAACCATTAGCTTTCACCAGCAGTTGCTCACAGTCCGGGGTGTAATACTCGGTCACCTCATAGGCAGCCTGGGCATCAGGCACAATCAGCAGCTCCTGATAGGTCCCCTGGTGCACAAACAAATAAATAAATATACAGTTATTAAGGTTGCAACATAATATCTAAATTATCAAAATGCAGACAATTATGAAGTAAACGCAGGAGCACATGCCAACCTGTTTCTTTACTTCTTTTCCTCTCATTCAGGTGTTAACAAATGTATTAATGTTCATCAATGTTTTCAAGTCTAGAAAATATTTGGTCATTATCTGGAGCCATATTGATTTTTGTGGAGACTTGGATAGTCTGATCTTGTACAGGTGTAGCAAGGAGGGTCTGTCTTGCAGGTTACCATGCATGAGGCAATAAAAATTGCTTGTACCCATTGGCTCAATGCACTATTTACCCCTCCCTTCCTATATACCACATTATACTTGTCTTTTTAGTTAACCAATACAGAATGCTGATATCCATGGCAACAACGCAACCTGAAAGGTTAATATGGCATAGCTAATCATGACAACTGCCACGAGAGAAGGCTGATCTCCATGGCAACAACCCTGACTGACCTCAAAAATGTCGTCCTCCAATAGCTGTCTGGCCAGGAAGATGATGCCGTCAGTATCCAGTTGTGGATTCTTTGTCCGGTTTAATTTTTTGGTATCTACTGTCACACCATTATGAATAAATGTCATTTTCTTGCCCTTTATGCTGAGTCCTACACGATGCCAACTGCAAAAAGCACTACTTCGTTAGCCTCAATGAGTGCAGGCTTCAACATAAGGTTACCTGCCCATTTGAATATGGCATTTATTAGCGGATGAGTTTATCACTTTTCACTTCAAGCATCAGTGTGTTCTAGCAGTTGTAAAACAATTTTATGGGTCTTTGTCCTGTTTAAGGTGTGATATCTGCAGAATAGTCTATGTGACTAAAAGAAAAAGCTTTCATATGAAACAAACTAAAAAACAAGAGGGCTGTCTGCACAGCCCATGCTCACCTCATCTACAGATTCATTACACTTGATGTTCTGTGAACTTGGGATAGTTTTTTATTTTTGCAATTGATGTTAAAATGATCACCATAACTTTTGTTGAGTATGACCTTCTCTACATTTCTATTCGGTTTCTTTGTCAATTTAAACAAAAACTCATGCCCTACACCCCAACAAAGTGAATATATCGATCTCAATCACGAATTGATGAAAACGGTCAAGCTTGTATGAATACAATTGCATTGGTACCCACAGGGGCAAGCAGCAGAATGGTTGTTATCATATTCTGGTCAATACAAACCCATTCCTACTGACCGCCAAAGTCACTGTCCACTGAAAATACTGATTAGGGTTTAGGTGGACAGTGACTTTGATGGTCAGTATGAATGGGTTTGTATCGACTAGAATATGATGACAACTATTCTGCTGGTTGCCCCTGTGTTGGTACCAGTCCACGCATTTTCCTTGATTAGGGTCACGAACAATTGTTCCTCTTTAATTTTTTCTAAAGATCGGTTGTGTCTCGTAATTGTCATTTAATTATAGTGGTAAAGTTTGTTGGTTCCTGCAGTAAATAGTCAATAAACGCACTTTATCCCGGTCACTGATAAACTGTCAACATGATCAACACATGCAGCAGCAGTATTTAAATCTATTTCCGTGAGAAAAATTGGACTCTCTGCTCTATTGTACGCTAGGACTGGTAGTATGTCATCATTCTGACTGATTTACAGTGTTAAATTTTTGTTTCTTGATTTAATAAATTGTCTACAATTATCATTTGTGTTCATACAAATGTCGCCCATCGTTCAAGCCAGACTTCACAACACGAGGTAACCAGTACTCCTGAACAAAACATCGTGTAGAAAAGCAACGCATTTGATTGGATGGCGAACACCATGTGATCGATTCTGGCCCCCTGAGTGACCAAAAATATTCCGGAGAATCGGCGTCGGTAGTTTCCAACTAAAATAACGACGTATCTGTTTGAAATAGAAGCAGTTTTGGTGGGGTTTCCCCTCAAATACTTTTGTTTCAGCCAATGGGAGAGCTTGTTCTTAAAATATAGTTCTGAGCATTCTGAGGATGTGAAGAACATGGCAGGTACACGAAAAAAAGATCAAGACCATGATGAAATCACCCTATTTTTGCCTAGTTTTGCGAAGTTACATCATTCAAATTGTCACATACAATGGCCCGATCATTGATTTAAATCATCGTGGAAGGAAAATATTGATTCTTAACCCAAAATTGAAATAGCCAGCGGCAAGAACTGATGTTTCTCTTCAATAAAATGTGCATGCTTGCATGTAAATAAACAACACCGGGAATTTGAGAAGGCCTTGAATCAGCCACTTCAAAGTTACAGTGTGCTGGGCACTGGTGGCAATATGCATTGGCACGCTGTGCGCTTGCACTTGAAACTGGTGTGCTGGGAGTAAAATACTTCCACATTGAGCACAGACTGCTAGCCAATGCCACTGCATAACTCTAACCTGCTAACGGGGATATGCATCAACCCTGAAATTAACCATCACTTTGACAACTGCACATGAAACTGCAGATTTGGAGTCAACCAATCACACGCTTTCTTTCAAAAAGGCTATCCTATGAATCAAAGATTTGAAAACTGATAGTCACCAGTCGAGCCCATGGATACGAATGACACTCATGCTGTCAGACAGCCCAACAACGAACATTAACAGCAGAGACAACATACAGGATTATCTTTGTAAATATTTCCTATTCCCAACACAGAATAGCGATAACAAATGTCTTAAATCATAAAGCAGACTAGAAAAAAGTCAGAGGTGACTTCTGATTTTTTTAACTCGACCACCTGGTTGACTTGATCAAACAATTTGATCGCCCATACAGTAATTTAATCGACTCAGTCAACTTGGCGACCGTCAATTTTATGCACTGAGATTATGTAATACAAGAGGCCCATAGGCCTGTCTGGTGCTGTGGTGACATTGCCATTGAAGTCCAAGCTACAACCTGTCATTACAAAATCACCTCTTTTAACTTTACAGGTATGGTGACCTCACAAAAATAGGTCAAGGTCACTGATATTATATACGATTCTGGCTTTGGACATTGTCTATATATCCTATAAATTTGGCAAGTCTAATCCAATGACTTTTCAAGATATGGAATTTTATATCTTAAAACACATTTAGCCTCATAATTTCCATCAAATTATAGGTGGTGCCACTAGTATCATTACCAACTTAGACTTTGACCTCCCCCACAATCCCACCAAATTCCCTGAAGACCTGCCAAAAATTAAAGATGCAAGAGTGTTCACAACATTTTCATATTTTGACCCCTGTATTGCATAATATTGTAGGTGGCACCACCAACATAAAAAAGAACCTAGATTTTTATACCCCTTTAAGTCCTGAAAGTTACATTGGGCTAACTTGAAAACTGTGGACAGTACTGCGGTCACAAGATTTTCCCATTTTGACCTGTATGTTACATAATACTATAGGTGGCACCACCAACATTGATGCCTGCCAAAAATTAAAGCTGCTACCGTGTTTATAAGCTTTTCATATTTTGACCACTATATAACATGATATTGTAGGTGGTGCACCCAATATGGAAAGGGGCCCAGATATTCATACACCCTGTAAGTCCTGAAAATTAAATTGGGCTAACTTGAAAACTGTGGACGGTATCACACTAATGAGCAACAGTTTATTGACAGACAGACAAATGGACAGACATAAGCAGTCGCATAAGCTCTGTGACCTTTGGTTAGCAGAGCTAAAAAACAAACCCCCCCCCACACACACACAGACAGACACCCTCAAAAAAGGAGGAGGAGGAAAGTAAAGGTAGCTACTCACTTGCCATCTGCTAAATCTGTTTTTAACTTTGGCCACTTTAAGGGTCCTGGGTACCCTTCATGGTCCTCATATATAAATACAGGATTTGAACTAACTTGTAAACCCAGAACTTCTCTGGAAGTCATTCCACTGTACATTGTAAATAGATTCCCTTTTGTATTCTTTTTGGCCTTGAATGTAGATATCACTGAGAAGTCTTTTGGCACACCCTCTGAAACAGACAAAACACAATACCAATGACACTCTTTTAAAAAAAAAATCTCATGAAAAAGCTGGTTAACATTTTCTCTTTATTCTCTGGCTTTTTTTTTTTAATGTAATGCAGCAAAAAGATTAAAATAAACGATGCTTGACACAGTTCGGCTAAGGATGCAGTTTTCCTCCAGTTTTTGTATTAATTCAGTATTTTTGTTATGTCAACTGCAGTCACGTTCATCTGAAGTATACAACAACTTCACATTAAACTTTCTCACAAGAAAACTTTTCACTCTAGTTCCATATTTCCAGTAACAAGAGGTCCATGGGCCTAGTGCTCTGCTGACATAATGTATTACAATAAAATTATAAAGACTGGAAACAAAACAAGAGCAGGTGGGGTAAACTAATGTTTAGTGTTTGATTGGAAATGCAAAGTTCAAGTGAATATTGATCTGGAGGATAGCTTCACTTTGCATCCAGCTTTATAAACATGGGCTGTTTCTTGCAATTGGGTAATAACTTGTTGACTTATTGAAAAACAATAAACTTGGACAAAAGTAAAACTCCATGATAATTGGGTCATTATGACCCCAAAAGTAGGTCACCAAGTTCAGTTTTATGTACAATGGAACCAAGTGCAATTTTGATGTGGAGCCTCCATGGTCTTTGCCATTGAAGTGCAAGCTACACCCTGCCATTTATACACAACCACCTCTTTCAACTTGACAGTACCTGTGATGAAACAAAAACATGTCAAAGTCACTAACACCACAGGTCATATTAGCACTGGACATGATCTATATGTCCCATAAACATGTTAAATTTGGCATGTCTATTGCAATTATTTCTTTGACATACAGAGTTGACCAACACATTTTGGATCATAATTTCTGTTCAAATACTGGCAGATGCACAAGGTCCTTAAAGGTTGCACATAAGTGACAGATCTTGTTGACACTCAGCCATGTATAAGCACCTTCATTGGTAGAGTAAATATTGGAAAAACCAAGTCCAACAAGAAGGAAAGGTGTCAAATGGTTGAAATATGAACTAAGAGGTCCTCTTAGTTTTCCAGTTATCGCCAGAAGAAAACACAGGCTATTCATTATGTTTGATTTTAGTTCCACTCAGCGACTTACTTATTTCTGCTTCCAGTTATGACCCTCATCTCGTCAGGTGACTTCATCTGACATGAAATCTGGTCAAGGTAAATCATCTTTCAACCTGCATGAGACTTCATTCAGGACTATAAGCATGTGTGATATAAAAGCCCTATGTGAAAAACTTCTCAATTTATTGCGTCAAAACCAAATTCACTAAAATGGCTCTGTGACCTTGGGATTTAAGTCACGGTCATCCATCTTCACACTCATTCGAGACCTTATGTAGGACTGTAAATGACCTTAATTTGACAGATCTTTGTCAAAACTTTTCAAGTTATCGTGTGAAAACCAAGTTCACTAAAATGGCTCTGTAACCTTGGGAATTCGGTCAAGGTCACCCACCTTCAAACCATGTCTTAGACCTTATTCAGGACTATAAGCATGTCCACTGTGAAAGCCCTAAGCAAAACACTTTTGGAGGTATGGTGTGAAAACTGTCGGTCCGGACACACAAATACATGGACAAGTAATTGGTATAGGTACCCTCCTCCTTGAAAGGGGGCATAATCAAGGTCAAATGTGACAGCTTCAAATGAAAGCATTTGTCATTTCCTATCCAGGTTTAATAGTAACCAATATACCACATGTATAGCAAGGCCTAGTGGCTTAATGCAGAGGCAACAGCCTTAAATTAGCAAACCTCTAGTGGTAAGCCGGGTAGTGCCTCCAGCTGTGCTCAGGTAACAAATTAAACTGACGTCAAAGGACGTAATGTGTAAAAGGGGAAAGGACATCCATTTCAAACATATTTCAACAAATGTTCCAGTTACCTAAGTGCACTGTGACCCCAGAAACGAGGTCAAGGTCACTCATGTACTGTCTAAGCATGACCTTCCTAGAGAAACATTAACACATGCAACGTCAAGGTCCTGACTCAAAACGGATCTTAAGTTATCAAGTGAGAAGTAAATTTTGTGTCAGTTGTCCTGTGACCTTGGGAATGAGGTCAAGGTCCAAACATCACTGGAGCATGACCATTTGCACAAACAGGTCGACTCTTATAAAAGGTACATCCCTACCAAGTTTGGCACAAATCTGGCAAAACATATTGAAGTTATAAATATTACAAGAAATTCCCATGCTAAACTTTCCTATTAAAACTTTTTAAAAGATTTTTTAAAAAAAATTATAAAACCTGTGGTTCAGGCAAACCGACCGACCCTATTGAAAAGACCTGACCCTAAAATTAATTTTATGAAACACACACACACAAAGAAAAAAGTTTCAAACTAATCTTCCCTTAAGAAAATTGATTGACTCCAGCTGAATGATTTTATCAAAAAAGTGGTCATTGTGTGTCTTAATTTTGCAGTAAAGTCAACTCAAACACAGCATTTCATTTCAACTTGTCAGGTGGGTTAACTTGGACAGGGGAAACAGCATACCTACATTGGCATGGTTGTTCAGTGAAACAGCATAGGGCCTGGTTGAAAGATTTTATCAAAAAAGTGGCCAAAGTGTGCTTTTATTTTGCAGAAAGCCAACTCAACACAGCATCCTGTTTCAACTTGCCTAGATGGTAAACTTGGGCTGGGGAAACAGCATAGCTGCACACCCAGGGTTGTTTGGTGATCGTTATCATAATATTTCACTACAAATTTGGTGAAGATCCACCAAAAATTAAACAGGCTAGAGTGTTCGCAAGATTTTCACATTTTGACCCCTATATTACATAATATTGTAGGTGGTGCCACCAATATAAAAGTGAACCTAGATTTCTATACACTTTGTAAGTCCTAAAAGTTGTATTGGGCTAACATCAAAACTTTTAGTTATGGCGCTCACAACTCAAAAGTTTAAGGACGGATGGACAGAATGACGGATGGATGGACATGAGTGATGCTATAAGCTCTGCCACCTTAGGTCAGCAGAGCTAACTAGAAGCCGATCAGTGACCAAAAAACCCTCGGCCAGGAAAGATGATCAGAATGACGGAAGGACGTGCAGGTGACAACAACACCCCTCATGCAGGTCAAGGCTATTTCTGTTTGACCTATTATGACAAAGCTTTGGTGCAAATGCAATGAACAGAGATATCATGGCAAGCCCATTATTCTTCAATGCAGCACTGTGACCTAAATATGTAACACACTGACCTAGTTTTTACTAGGTGTCTGAGGCATCCTTAGGACCAACTGTCATAAATAATTGGTGCAGCTACAATCAGTAATTCAATATTTGAAGATATCCTGGTATGGCCATTTACTGATAAGTACCTGAATTGAAAAAAAATCATTAAAAATCATGAGTCCACAGCAGTACTACCTAGTGAACACCTTTGCTTGACCCAGTCCCAAGGAACATATCCACAAAGTTTGAACTTAATCTGAGCGGCAATTCTGGATAAGAGGTGACAAGTAAGAAAAACACACAAAAATTGATAACAAAATTGAAAAATGGGAGCACCACCTGCTGAAAAGATGAAGAACTAGAAGTCCCTTGGAGTGTTCTTATGTAATATCAAAGCAATTGGGTGAGCAGGTTGTGGAGAAGATTTTTTAAGGTTTGTCCAAAAAAAAAGGACCAAAAATATCATTAAAAATCCAAAAATCAATGGAGCGTGACAATTTGAACAATCTGGTAGGAACCAAACCAAAATACATTGCCGCCAAGTTTGAAGTCAATCTGGATGACGGTTTTGGAGAAGAAATTGAAAATGTGAATTAGTATTAGAATGCCCATGTACTTGCATGGTAATCAATAGGAAAGCTGCATTGGCCGATCAGTACCCAAATTACACAAAAAAAAAAAATAAATAAATAAAAATCAAGAATCCACAGCAGTGCCACTAGGTGAACAACTTTGTTTGACCCTTCCACAAGGAACATATCCACCAAGTTTCAGCTTAATCTGAATGACTGTTCTGGAGAAGTCAAAAATAGCAACAAGAGGGCTGTGTGAACAGCCCATACCTCAGCTGATCTTGACAATCATCACACTTGCAGCTCTATAAGCATGGGAAAGGATCAAGGACACCATGTTCTGAGTAAGTCTGACCTTTATAGAAGAACACTTACATGTGCAACATCAAAGTTCAAGTAGTTCTCAAGTTATAATGAAGAGTAAAATTCATGTATGTTGCACTGTGACCCCACAAACGAGGTCAAGGTCATTCATGTACTGTCTAAGCATGACCTTCATACAGAATAATTAATATGTGTAGCTAACTCCAAACAGATCTCGAGTAATCAAGTAAACAGTAAATTTCATGTCAGTTGTCCTGTGAATTAGCATTAGAATGCCCATTGACTTACATAGTCATCAATAGGAAAGCTGCATTGAACGATAAGTACCCGAATTGAAAATCCTTAAAAATCAGGACTCCAAAGCAGTGCCACCCAGTAAACAACTGTTTGACCCTTCCACAACAATATATCCATCACATTTCAGCTTAATCTGAGGAACGGTTCTGAGAACAAGTGAAATTTAGCAAAACCATACAAAAAATTCATAAAAAAATTGCAGCGCCACCTGGTGAACAAATAGGGAACTAGGTGTCCCCGGGAGTGCCTATGTACGATATCAAAGCAATTGGGTGAGCAGTTTCAGAGGAGAAGAACTTTTAAGCTTTGCCACAGAAAAGAACAAAAAAAAATCATAAAAAATCGAAAAATCAACAGAGCGTGACCATTTGGACAAACTTGGTACAGATCCACCCAAGGCACATCCCAACAAGTTTGAAGTAAATCTGGTATATATTATTTAAGTTATGACCATCACAAGAAATTTCCATGTTAAACTTTCCTATTCAAACTTTTGTAGATATTTTTGACAAAAAATTTATAAAAAAATCCAAAATTCATTGGAGCATGACCATTAGAACAAACCTGGTAAACACCCACCCAAGGTACATTGTCACCAAGTTTGAAGTAAATCTGGATGACGGTTTTGGAGAAGAAATCGAAAATGTAAATTAGCATTAGAATGCCCATTGACTTACATGGTAATCAACAGGAAAGGTGCATTTACCGCAAAAGAGCCGAATTGAAAAAATCATTAACAAGAGGGCTGTGTGAACAGCCCGTGCCTCAGCTGATCTTGACATTCATCACACTTGCAGCTCTATAAGCGTGGGAAAGGATCAAGGACACCATGTTCTGAGTAAGTCTGAACTTTATAGAAAAACACTTACATGTGCAACATCAAAGTTCAAGTAGTTCTCAAGTTATAATGAAGAGTAAAATTCATGTATGTTGCACTGTGACCCCACAAACGAGGTCAAGGTCATTCATGTACTGTCTCAGCATGACCTTCATACACAATAATTAACATGTGTAGCTAACTCAAAACAGATCTCAAGTTATCAAGTAAACAGTAAATTTCATGTCAGTTGTCCTGTGAATTAGCATTAGAATGCCCATTGACTTACAAGATTTTTTAAGATTTGTCCAAAAAAAGGAACAAAAAAAATCATTAAAAATCAAAAAATCACTGGAGCATGAACATTTGAACAAAATTGGTAGAAACCCACCCAAGGTACATTGCCACCAAGTTTGAAGTTAATCTGGATGATGGTTTTGGAGAAGAAGTCGAAAATGTGAATTAGCATTAGAATGCCCATTGACTTCCAGAGTAATCAATAGGAAAGCAGCATTGACCGATAAGTACCAGAATTGAAAAAATCGTTAAAAATCAGGAATTCGCAGCATTCCCACATAGTGTACAACTTTGTTTGACCCTTGTACAAGGAACATATCCACTATGTTTCAGCTTAATCTGAGTGACGGTTCTGGAGAAGAAGTCGAAAATAGCTATAACACATAAAAATTCATAAAAAATTTAGGAAAAAATTGCAGCGCCACCTGGTGAACAAATTAAGAACTAAGAGTCCCAGGGAGTGTTCCTGTGTGATATCAAAGCAATTGGGTGAGCGGTTTCGGAGAAGAAGATATTTTAAGATTTGCCCAAAAAAAGAACCAAAAAATTCATTAAAAATCCAAAAATCACTGGACCATGACCATTTGAACAAACTTGGTAGAGACCCACCCAAGGCACATCTCCACCAAGTTTGAAGTGAATCTGGCTGACGGTTTTTGAGAAGAAGTCGAAAATGTGAATTGTGGATGACGGACGGACGGACAGACGACGGACGGACGGACAGACGGACGACGGACGACGGACCCTCAAAAAACCTCAGCTGACTGACAAGTCAGCTGAGGTAAAAATCAGGAATCCGCAGCATTCCCACATAGTGAACAACTTTGTTTGGCCCTTCCATTAGGAACATATTCACCACGTGTAAGCTTTATCTGAGTGACGGTTCTGGAGAAGAAGTCAAAAATAGCTATAACACACAAAAAATTCATAAAATAGTAGAAAAAAAATTTGCAGGGCCACCTGGTGAACAAATTAAGAACTACGAGTCCCAGGGAGTGTTCCTGTATGATATCAAAGCAATTGGGTGAGAGGTTTCAGAGAAGAAGATTTTTCAAAATTTGCCCCAAAAAAGAACAAAAAAATTCATTAAAAATCCAAAAATCACTGGACCTTGACCACTTGAACAAACTTGGTGGAGACCCACCCAAGGCACATATCCACCAAGTTTGAAGTGGATCTGGCTGACGGTTTTTGAGAAGAGGTCAAAAATGTGAATTGTGGACAGATTGACGACAGACGACAGACGGACGGACGACGGACGACAGACCCTCACAAAACCTCAGCTGACTGACAAGTCAGCTCTGGTAAAAACACACAAAAAGTCATAAAAAATTAGAAACAAATTACAGCGCCACCCGGTGAACAAATTCAGAACTAGAACAGACTGATTTTCCAACATAAAATAAAATGACCACCGGTGGAACACTTACGTCTCTGAATAAGCTACAAGTGATAACAAATTACAAATGACCAAGTTTGCTTGAAAATTACAATCTTATTTCAGCTCTCACCTACATACATTACTCTAGCAATTTTTATCAAGTTCTTCAAGACTTTTTGCAGAGAAACCAATTTCACATAAAAGACCCTGTGACCTGGAGAATTCGGTCAAGGTCACCCAAATACAATGTTTACCTAGGTCTTACCTTGATACATTATCAAAGCAAGTTTCATAAAATTCCATCACGTTCTTCAAGACTTATCACACAGGACCCAATTTCATATTTAAGTGACCCTGTGACCTTGAAAATTAGGTCAAGGTCATTCAACTACGATCCAATTGTGGATCTCACTTTGATGCATTATCCTTCCAAGATTCATCAAATTCCATCAAGTTCTTCAAGACTTATAGCACAGAAACCTATTTCATAAAACTGACCCTGTGACCTTGAGAATTTAGTCAAGGTCACCTAAATATGATCCCAACCTAGGTCTTGAAGAGATATATATTCCTACAAAGTTTCATAAAATTCCATCAAGTTCTTCAAGACTTATTGCAAGGAAACCAATTTCATATAAGTGACCCTGTGACCTTGAGAATTTAGTCAAGATCATCCAAATACTATCCCAACCTAGGTCTTGCCAAGATACATAATCCTACCAAGTTTCATCAAATTCCATCAAGTTCTTTAAGACTTATCTAATGGAAACCAATTTCACATAAGTGACCCTGTGACCTTCAGAATTCGCTCAAGGTCACCCAAATACAATCCCAACCTAGGTCTTGCCTAGATACATCCTACCAAGTTTCATCAAATTCTGTCAAGTCCTTCAAGACTTATCGCACGGAAACCAAATGTTGAATAACCTGAACAACAACTACAACAACAACAAGCAGAAGAAGCGGAAGAAACTGGCACCAAAACAGTATGTCCCCCGGCTTCCACTGGGAGACATAACTTGGAGTCCCCGGGAGTGTCCCTGTGGGATATCAAAGCAATTGGGTGAGAGGTTTGGGAGAAGGAGATTTTTTAAGAGCTCCCCAAAAAATGAACAAAAAATTCATAAAAAAAAAAAAAAAATCACTGAACTGTGATCAATTGAACAAACTTGGTAGAGACCCACCCAAGGCACATCCCCACCAAGTTTCAAGTGGATCTGGCCAACGGTTTTGGTAAACAAGAGGGCTGTGTGAACAGCCCGTGCCTCAGCTGATCTTGACATTCATCACACTTGCAGCTCTATGAACTTGGGAAAGGATCAAGGACACCATGTAAAAAAATTGCAGCGCCACCTGGTGAACAAATTGGGAACTAGGTGTCTCCGGGAGTGTCTATGTACGATATCAAAGCAATTGGGTGAGCGGTTTCAGAGGAGAAGAAATTTGAAGGTTTGCCCCAAAAAAGAACAAACAAATTCATAAAAAATCCAAAAATCAATAGAGCATGACCATTTGAACACACTTGGTAGATATCTACACAAGGCACATCCCCGCAAAGTTTGAAGTGAATCTGGTCAATATTATTAAAGTTATGACCATTACAAGAAATTCCCATGTTAAACTTTCCTATTCAAACTTTTGTAGAGATTTTTGAAAAAAAATCATTTAAAAAATTCAAATTCATTGGAACAAGACCATTGGAACAAACCTGGTAGACACCCATCCAAGGTACATTGCCACCAAGTTTGAAGTAAATCTGGATGATGGTTTTGGAGAAGTCGAAAATGTAAATTAGCATTAGAATGCCCATTGACTTACATGGTAATCAATAGGAAAGGTGCATTTACCCCAAAGGAGCCGACTTGAAAAAAATCATTAAAAATCAGGAACCCGCAGCATTCCCACATAGTGAACAACTTTGTTTGGCCCTTCCATAAGGAACATATCCACCACATGTAAGCTTAATCTGAGTGATGGTTCTGGAGAAGAAGTCGAAAACTGCAGCCCCACCTGGTGAACAAATTAACAACAAGGAGTCCCTAGATGTCTTCCTGTGTGATATGAAAGCAATTGGGTAAGCAGTTTCGGAGAAGAAGATTTTTAAAGATTTGTCGAAAAAAAAAGAAAAAAATTCATTAAAAATCCAAAAATCACTGGAGCATGAACATTTGTACAAAATTGGTAGAAACCCACCCAAGGTACATTGTCACCAAGTTTGAAGTTAATCTGGATGACGGTTTTGGAGAAGAAGTCGAAAATGTGAATTAGCATTAGAATGCCCATTGACGTCCATAGTAATCAATAGGAAAGCTGCATTGACAGACAAGTACCAGAATTGAAAAAATAGTTAACAAGAGGGCTGTGTGAACAGCCCGTGCCTCAGCTGATCTTCACATTCATCACACTTGCAGCTCTATGAACTTGGGAAAGGATCAAGGACACCCATGTTCTGAGTAAGTCTGACCTTTATAGAAGAACACTTACATGTACAACATCAAAGTTCAAGTAGTTCTCAAGTTATGATGAAGAGTAAAATTCATGTATGTTGCACTGTGACCCCACAAACGAGGTCAAGGTCATTCATGTACTGTCTCAGCATGACCTTCATATACAATAATTAACATGTGTAACTAACTCCAAACAGATCTCAAGTTATCAAATAAACAGTAAATTTCGTGTCAGTTGTCCTGTGAATCAGCATTAGAATGCCCATTGACTTACATAGTAATCAATAGGAAAGCTCCACTGACTGGTAAATACTGTAATTGAAAATCCTTAAAAATCAGGAATCTAAAGCAGTCCCAACTACTAAACAACTGTTTGACCCTTCCACAACAACATATCCATCACATTTCAGCTTAATCTGAGGGACAGTTCTGAAAACAAGTGAAAAATAGCAAAACCATACAAAAAATTCATTAAAAAAATTGCAGCGCCACCTGGTGAACAAATTGGGAACTAGGTGTCCCCGGGAGTGTCTATGAACGATATCAAAGCAATTGGGTGAGCGGTTTCAGAGAAGAATTTTGAAGGTTTGCCCCCAAAAAGAACAAACAAATTCATAAAAAATCCAAAAATCAATAGAGCATGACCATTTGAACACACTTGATAGAGATCCACCCAAGGCACATCCCCACCAAGTTTGAAGTAAATCTGGTCAATATTATTAAAGTTATGACCATTACAAGAAATTTCCATGTTAAACTTTCCTATTAAAACTTTTGTAGAGATTTTTGAAAAAAAATCATAAAAAAATCCAAAAATTCATTGGAACATGACCATTGGAACAAACCTGGTAGACACCCACCCAAGGTACATTGCCACCAAGTTTGAAGCAAATCTGGATGATGGTTTTGGAGAAGAAGTCGAAAATGTAAATTAGCATTAGAATGCCCATTGACTTACATGGTAATCAATAGTAAAGGTGCATTCAAAAAAAAATTTAAAAATCAATGGAGCGTGACCATTTGAACAACTTGGTAGAGATCCACTCAAGGTGTATCCCCACCAAGTTTGAAGTTAATCTGGATGATGGTTTTGGAGAAGAAGTCGAAAGTGTGAATTAGCATTAGAATGCCCATTGACTTCCATAGTAATCATTGGAAAGCTGCATTGACCGACAAGTACCCGAATTGAAAAAATCATTAAAAATCAGGAATCTGCAGCATTCCCACATAGTGAATAACTTTGTTTGACCCTTCTACAAGGAACATATCCACCATGTTTCAGCTTAATCTGAGTGACGGTTCTGGAGAAGAAGTCGATGTTCATAAAGAATTAGAAAAAATTGCAGCGCCATTTGGTGAACAAATTAAGAACTAGGAGTCCCAGGGAGTGTTCCTGTGTGATATCAAAGCAATTGGGTAAGCGGTTTCGGAGAAGAAGATTTTTTAAGATTTACCCAAAAAAGAACAAAAAAATTCATTAAAAATCCAAAAATAACTGGACCGTGACCAATTGAACAAACTTGGTAGAGACCCACCCAAGGCACATCTCCACCAAGTTTACAGTGAATCTGGCTGACGGTTTTTAAGAAGAAGTCGAAAATGTGAATTGTGGACGACGGACGGACGGACGACAGACGGACGGACGGACGACGGACGACGGACCCTCAAAAAACCTCAGCTGACTGACAAGTCAGCTGAGGTAATAAAAATCAGGAAGCTGCAGCATTCCCACATAGTGAACAACTTTGTTTGACCCTTCTACAAGGAACATATCCACCATGTTTCAGCTTAATCTGAGTGACGGTTCTGGAGAAGAAGTCGAAAATAGCTATAACACACAAAAATTCATAAAAAATTAGGAAAAAATTGCAGCGCCACCTGGTGAACAAATTAAGAACTAGGAGTCCAACGGAGTGTTCCTGTGTGATATCAAAGCAATTGGGTGAGCGGTTTCGGAGAATAAGATTTTTTAAGATTTACCCAAAAAAGAACAAAAAAATTCATTAAAAATCCAAAAATCACTGGACCATGACCAATTGAACAAACTTGGTAGAGACCCAGCCAAGGCACATCTCCACCAAGTTTAAAGTGAATCTGGCTGACGATTTTGGAGAAGAAGTCGAAAATGTGAATTGTGGATGACGGACGGACGGACGGACGGACGGACGGACGAAGGACCCTCAAAAAACCTCAGCTGACTGACAAGTCAGCTGAGGTAAAAAGTCGAAAATGTGAATTGTGGGCTAGGGAGGACGGACGGACGAAGGACAATGAACGGACCACGGACCCTCACAAAAGCTCATCTGACTGACAAGTCAGCTGAACTGAAAATCACTGGAGTGGGACCATTTGAACAGACTTGGTAGAGATCCATCCAAGGCACATCTCTACCAAGTTTGAAGTTAATCTGGCTCATGGTTTTGGAGAGGAAGTTGAAAATGTGAATTGACGATGGACGACGGACGTCTCTAGTATGATACACTTATGTAGAAAAACATGACCCATATTCATAAATATCAAACCCAAAAATGACAGCAAAGAGATTCCAGAGGTATCAAAGCATCAACATTCATCTTCCAATGTGAAGGAACAAATTTCACTCTTGACTTGAGACAGGCAGTCACCCAGAAAAAGGCAACTGGTGGTTTTAAACCAGTCCTCTCAACTTTTGAAATATTCTTTAGTAAATACAGGCCATAGTGTTTTCAATATGTACACGCCCAACCACTCAAAATTCAAACTTTATTACTTCTGCAAACAAAAAACAAACAAAAAAACGGACGCACGGTGGACACATGACAGTATGAACTACCCTCCTAAAAGTTCAGCTGACTGACATGTATCAGCTGAGCTAAAAACCAGCTTGGAACTACACATTTACTACCTCACTTTTTTACAGCATTTGAAATGGAACAGGTGCAGTTTTATAGCCACCAGCCTAAGTATGGCAGACCTATATGGAACACGTGGTGTCTGGCTGCAGCCACCCACACGTACCTTAATGTACCATACATCTGGATGTCTGTTACTTATGTGTCAAGTCTCCAACCTCTCGTATATTAACTTGTCTTCAGAATCTGCTTCCCGGTCACTTCCTGTTTCTTTTTCAGTTTTTTTTTCTTCAAATGATTCCCTTGAACTTTGTAAATTCACTTTTTTCACTGTATTTTTATTTTCATTTATTTTGCTAATGGCACAAAATCATGAAACTTGAACATATTTTTCTGCTATAATCAGTTGTTGAACACAAAACTGTGCTCTTACAATCAACCAAATAATTTTTCACATCTTTTTTTTTTTACCAAAAGAAGGACTACCAAAGGGGTACACACAGTTAAGCTTGCATTAAACTTAACAGTCACCAAAGGCATCAACCTTTTGCAACCTTTTGAGTGAACCGCAAACCTTTTTCAAACCCATTTCTAACACTTTCCAAACCATTTCAAAACCAGTTCCTCTTATTGCATTAAAACCTTTTTGACCCTTTCTCTAATGGTTAACAACCACTTCACACACTTTCTCCACCTTATTGATTAAAATGGTGAAATGGTTTGAAAAGGTTTGCAACTGTTCCAACCATTTGAAACCCTTTATCAACCTTTTGCAAACTTTTTACAACCTTTACAAACCCCAGTGCAACACTTTGCAACACAAAAATGCCTTTGGCTGTTAAGCTTTAGATGGGCTCAACTGTATACATGTCCCCATTTAATGTTTATTTTTATTTTTATTTCTTATTGATATCCTATATGTGACATATTATTCATGACAAAAGCAAACATAAGCTGTGATCAAGTCAATTTTAAGTTTGTAATTAAAATCTGTGGACTTTAATTAACCTTTGCAGACTGAATACGCAATATTTGAAGTAATATTAGTATTAATAAGTACACTCACTTCTCAACCACCATTGCCAAGACCTCTGTGTCTGGGCATGACGCCCAACAAGATGGGAAGCTTGTCTGCTCACTCTTGATCAAAACCTGATGGTCCCGTGGCGCCATCTCTTGGTCAATGTGGAACTAATGGTGACGTCATGGTGCACATGCCCACTTATCTTCCTTCCTCTTTTGGCCAGGGGTCAGTGACAATAGCTTGAAAATGGGAAAGCGGGGATTGACTTGATCACAGTTTATGGAGCCCAGGGGAGAATTCGCCTACTGGTGCACCAGTCAGAAAACACCGCCACCGAGCTGAGTAAACAGGCAGTGAAGAAGATCGAAGCCCCCCTCGGGTGATTCTATCTGCGACCGTCTCTGAGAAGCCTCTGTTGCGGATGTGCTGTGAGATAACCACCAAGCGTGGAGGTTTAGCACTTGAGGGTTCGATGGAACATGCTCATTCGCAGTTCAGCAGGTCTACCGAGCAATCACTCCGCGGCCGCCAGGGGGCAACCAGGATCAGATTGCAATCGTGGGACCGAACCTTGCGCAATACCCTCGGAAGGATCTGCCAAGGAGGAAAGGCGTATGCCCACAGGTTGCTCCAGTCCATTGCCAGAGCATCCCCCGCTAGGGCTTGTGGATCTAGGACAGGTGAGATGTACACAGGTAGTTTGTGGTTCTCGCGAGTTGCAAACAGATCCATATGGGGGGTTCCCCACCCAGACCTCGACGAGTCCGTGTACATGGTGAGCTGGGCCTGAAAAGGCACCAGCGTCTGTCCTCTCATGATGTTCTCTCATACGGTCCACCACTGCAGGTGCACCAGATCCTCGAGGAGCGTCTGATAGCCCAGGCTTCTCTGCTATCTGAGCGCGAGCTGCAGCGGGCGATGGTAGAGCTGGCCTTAGAGGGGACATGAGAGTCAGTCCATCGAGGACAGGGAGCCCAGCAGGGTGAGCCATTGTTGTGCCGAGCGGACCTTGAAATGGCTGGAGCAGAAGCTGAAGTCTGTCCTGTCCTCTGAGGGCCAACTGTTGTAGGCTACCAGATTGAACTGGATGCCGAGGAAGACAAAGATCTGCTGTGGATGAAGACTGGACTTGGGTAGGTTCACTACTAGGTCCCAGTATTTGCACAGTTCCAGGACAGTCTGCGTGTGATGTTGCGAATCTAGGTGCCGAAACGCCCGGATAAGCCAATTGTCCCAGTAGGCATGAATGTGAACGGCTGTGCTATGCAGGTAGGCAGCAACTGTCTGCGTGGACCTGGAAAACACCAGCGGTGCCGTGGCGAGACGGAAGGGGATTGCCCTGAACTGGTAAACTTGGCCCGCAAATGCAAATCGCAGGAAGTTCCGAGAAGACTCCGCAATCAGCACGTGGAAGAACGCATCCTTGAGATCCAGGGACGTGGTCCATTCCAAGGGCCTGAGGGCTGCTGCCACTGACTGGGGTGTCTCCATCTGAAAGGACGGGACTTCCAGGTAGGTATTCAGCGTCGACAGGTCTATGACATGGCGCCATCCGCCGTCCCGCTTGGGGACGAGGAAAAGGTGGTTGTGGAAGCCGGGAGAACCATGGTCCTCTACCATCTCTATGGGGCACTTGCTCCGAAGCTTTTGAACCGCCTCCAGGAACACTGATGCTTTGGGTTCCGAGGTGGATGGACTGAACCACCGAGGCTCTCTGCTCAATGGAGGGCTGTCTTTGCCAAATGGCAGGGTGTAGCCATGTCTCGGGATGTTTAGGATGAATGAATCGTCTGTGATAGACTCCCATTGTCCAAGAAAGGCGGCGAGGCAACCGCCAACCGGGCGCTGCACGGAGTCTTATGACATGGCGGTAGGCAATCCTGAGACAACTTTCGGGAGCTCGAAGTCAGGAACGTCGAGGCTTCCCTGACTTCTTCCCTCATCCGGAAGGCTTGCCCTTCCCGGATCGCTGTCCGCCTTTGCCCTGTCGTCACTGCCCCAAAGGGGTGCGAGACTGGGGTTGGGTTGACGCCCTCTGGGAAGTACTGCACTTTGGGGCAGTGCCGCCCAAGGACGACGACGACCAAGCAGAGTCAGTCAGCGCCTTGGAACATGCTTGTTCAGCAGAGCGGGCCCGGAGCTCCTGCGTCCAACATCTGCCATCTCTCCTCCAAACAAAGTTCCCGAAAAGAGCAGCCCCGGTCTTGCTCTGCGAAAGATCGGGTCAGGCAGCTTCTGACCCTGGAGGAAGGCATCCCTCCACAACAGACTGAGGTTAGCCTCAAGCGTGCAAGCGGTACAGACCTGGTACCCCTCGCAACAACGAAGTCGCAAGTAGCGTCGCCTATCCAACCAGTCTCGCACTGCCTCCCTGACCTGCACAGAGCCCTTGAGGTCCTCCAGGAGAGACCACAAGGCAGCCAATGAGACGTCAGAGTACGACGAGTAGGACAGAGCCTCGGGCATCTTCCTCCAATCGTCGGTAGGCCTCTGCGGACGCAGTGATGGTCCTCGGCTGCCGAGAATCAAATTCCTCACAAGCAATGTGCACTGGCAGTGAACCCGATGGGTAGATCTGTTCTGGTGCCGATACTACCTCCTCTGAACGTCCAGCTTAGGAAGGAGACTCCCCTGCCTCAAGAAGCGAGACGTGGGCGGCTCAACGGGAACCTGTGCGCCTTGAGTTTTGGCCATCAGCTGGTCGTAAAACTGAGCGACGAAGGGCGAGAAAGGTATGGGCGTCCGTTGCTTCGTGTCTTCTAGGGACAAGCCCCGACAACACAGCGCAACTGCGCCCGACTTCTCCTTGGTGGGACCACCACTTGGTCGCCCACCAGGGTCTGGATAAGGGCCTTAACATGGTCAAAACCCTTTGCAGGGGAAGGTGTCGTGTCCATGGGTGCAGGGACTGAAGCCTCTAGCGTGACCGTGGCCGAGATCTGGTGTCAGACGAGTCAGACATCAGTAGCTCATTTCCCACCTCTGAGTCTATATCCGAAGACTCCAGACTCGCGAGGGGAGCAGGCGCACCCAAAGCCTCATCGAACAACGAATCGTCCACGGGCGTTGGGGTGGCCACCTGTGACAGCAGGGGATCTGTCACCACGCTTGCCGTTGGGGTAGCGGGGACCTCCGAAGAGGTGGCCGCCTCAGCCGCGTCTACCTGATCTTCATAAGGGAGAGCAGATAGTGTGGAGGGCTCATACGCCAAAATCTCCTGGTCCACCACAGGCACAGAGTCCTGCAGAGTTGGGTGGGCCTGGTGACCTGGCTGAGACCACTCGGCCACTGGCCGGGACCTCCGCTGCCGCAGACTGAGAAATCTGCTGGCAGGGCTGTTCTGGTGGGATCTCAGTGAGTTCCCAGGCCTGGGGTCCAAGCGACAGTTGACTCAAGGCAGAAGCTGCAAGCTGCTCCGCTGACAGAATCGACTCAGGCACGGCTACCGTAGCGGTGGCCAATGCGGGAATGGACAGAGCCTCTTCCCGCAACTGCTGTTCCTCCCTAAGCTCTTGGTCCGCCTGCCGCTCGAGAGAGTGAAGTAGGGTACCCGGCTCAAAGGATGGAACAAGCGGAATCGCCAACTGCTCACTAAATGGCGGAGCCACCAAAGGTGCAGAAGGGACTGCCAGTGCAATGGTAGAAGGGCCAGCAGGAGGTCTCGCCCAGGGCGGGGGCGCCACCGCAGCCAGGGCCAAGGGCCCAGTGGCAGCGGAAGGCTCCCCCTTCCTAGGTGTCTTGCTTCTACAACCCCTGTGCCATCACTTTACACCCGAGCTCCCAGATCCGGGAGTTCGGGGCACTTTTAGGCACCCGGTGCAGTAGCCGCGACCTTGGACTTGTGATCCGAGCGCTCAGATCCGGACGCTCAGACTGGCCGGGGTACCTGCTTGTCATACTTGCCAGACTTACTGTCCGGGCGCTCAGATCTGAGCTCTCAGACAGGCCAGGGTTCCGGAATACCGGCTTGTCAGCCCGAAGGCTTCCAAGCCGAGTGCACGGGTTTGCGGTGTTGAGCACCTTCTCACTCGGCCCCTGGGGACCGAGATCTCGACAGCTCTAAACGCCACTTAACAAGCTTCTTAGGAGCGGACTCCCGAGAAGGCACTGTTGGCTGAGAGGGGCCAAGCAGAGCATGTAACAACACAGCCTGTTGTTCCATGCTGCGAGATATCACTTCCAAGGGTGAGACCACCTTGGGATAGGTGCCAAGAACATGGGTGAGTGCCGGTGGGGCAGAAATCGTGGGTGCAGCTCCAGCAAGATGTGCCTTTCTACCTGATTTTCGACTCTGACGTCTTCTCACCCTCTCCCAAGAGGAATCAGGTGAAGAGACATCTGTCAGAGGGGACTGCGGACGAGCCGAAGCAAGTCTACCCTCTATCCCCAAAGACACATGAGGCACGTGTGACAAAGAAGATGGTGGACGAGCCAAGCAAGTCTAAGCCTCTTCTTTTGCCCACTGGGAGTCTCATCTGGTGAGGAATCAACGGACTCCATCGCATCAACTTGGCGTTTTCAGGTCTTAGAGGCCAACTTTCTATGCCTTGCATGATCGGACTTCCTCCATGCCTGCTCAAAGACCAGCCATTTATTCTCTCCCCAGTCATTGCAGTACTTGCAGATACACTCTCGAGAGCACACCTGACCCAACTGCAGCTGACATCCATAACAATGTGGATGGTCGTCCCAGGCCACCATGTACTGATTCCTGGGATCCAACTTTTGTCCACAGTCTAACAAGGACGCAGACAGAGATCTAGTGGAACCCTCGATACCAATGGATTGCCTCCGAAAGCAAGAAATAGCCTGGTGTCCACTGCTCTCCCCTTCTCTGCGATCTGCATGGGATGCCATCTTGAAAAAGAAAAGCACAAGTCAAACGACCAACTTTGCACTTACTTTTCCAGAGGTATTCCTTAACAGAAATCAGCTATCTTGGTCTCCGAAGAATCCCTAACCACTGAGAAAAGATTTTCCACAGAGGAGAATGCATAAACGCAAATGGAGCAGTAAATATGAACCGAAGTTCACACAGCTTCACTCAAACAGGCAAGCCAGATGTGGTGCCCAAAAGAGGAAGGAAGATACGGGTCGCATATGCACAATGGCGTCACCATTAGTTCCACATGGACCCACAGATGGCGCCACGGGACCATCAGGTTTTGATCAAGAGTGAGCAGACAAGTTTTTCATCTCGTTGGGCATCATGCCCAGACACAGAGGTGTTGGCAATGGTGGTTGAGAGGTAAAGTTACATGATTAATCCCCAACTTTCTGTGCATGCAGACTGTACACAGAGCAGGTGGAGAGCACATGAAGCTCAGCTTCTGACTGACTTCTATTCATTCTCAAAGACAAAAATGAAGAAAGGACTCAACCACATCAGATGCTTGCTTTACCGGAAAAAGGTTTGCTGCCAATACCTGGTCATTTGCTCCCTCAAACGTCCACATACACCCCATAACTTTGGCAATAAAAGCCAATCAGCTATTTGCCTGCCAAATTTGAGCTTCAAATATTTCTCATACATTTTATAATGGCTGCATAAGCCTCCATTGCACACAGACACATAACAAGAGGACTGTAACAGTCCTGTGCTCAGCTGACTAACTTACCCTATGACCTTGGAAATGAGGTCAAGGTCACTAACCTATTCTGAATCTAACTTTCATAGAGGACCATCCCCATGTGCAAGATCAAAGTCACAGTACAAATACTTCTCAGATTATCACGCAACCAGTAAAATCCATGTTAGTGGCCCTGTAACCTTGAGAATAAGGTCTAGGTCACTAATGTACAGTCACAATCTTTCCTGAATACAGGACCACCAACAAGTTCAACATCAAGGTCCTACCTTCCACAGTTCTCAAGTTACAAAATGAAAAGGAAAATTCATGTAAGTATCTGGGTCCCAGTGACCTTGGGAATGAGGTTAAGGTCACCCATGTACTGCCAAAGTCTGGCCTTTGCTCAGGACAACCATCATGTTCAACATCAAGGTCCAAGTTCAAATAGCTCTTAACTTGTCAGGTGAACAGTAAAATTTGAGCAAGTGGCCCTATGACCTTGCAAATGAGGTCAAGGTCACTTGTCTACTGTCTAAATCTGGTCCTTATTAAGGACAACTAGCATGTGCAATATGAAGGTCCTATCCTTAATAGTTCTCAAGTTACCATATAAAAAGTGAATTTCATGCACCTTGCCTTATGACCTTGGAAATGAAGTCAAGGTCACTCACCTACTGTACATGTATCACCCTCATACCCAGAAGTGTCCCTATGCAATTTCAAAGCAATTGGCAGTGTACATACAAGGATAAAGACTTTTGAAGATTTGGCAGAAAAAATTAATAAAAAAATCATAAAACAAAAATCCAACAAGAGGATCATGATGATCGTGTGCTTTGCTGACTGGGATCTGCTAAAATTACAGTATTGGAACACATGGACTGCAGTCTAGATTTGTACATCTATATACATGTATGGAGAGTGGAACATAGTGGAACATATCCACATTATTTTTGCAAACTTTCATTGTCTAATGTCCAACTATATTTTGATAAATTTTTAAGCAATACTATCATGCTGTTCTGGAGAAGAAGTCGAATATAGCCTTAACAAGCAAAAAATCATTTATCTATATTCTGATAAATTTTAAGCAATTCTGTTCAGCCGTTCTGATGAAGAAGTCGAAAATAGCTTAACAGGCAATAATTCATAAAAAAAATAGGAAAAAATCACAGCGCCACCTGGTGGCCAAAATAAGAACTAGTTGACCCCAGCTGAACCTATGGGCAATATCAAAGCCATTGGCTTCGTAGTTCTTAAGGTGAGGAAATTTTAATATTTTTCAAGAAATAAATTAAAAAATTCATAAAAAATAGAAAAATTATTGCATCATCATCTCCTTCGCAAACTTGGTAGAGGTCCACCTGGGGATCATCCATGTGCAAAATCAAAACATTCTATGTAGTGGTTTTTGAGAAGAAGTCAAAAATATAAAAAGTCTAATGACAGACAGAAGGACGGATGGAAGGAAGGACGGACGGACGGACAGACAGACAGACGAGGGACGCAATGGGATTCTATAAGCTCTGCTGACTGACAAATCAGCAGAGCTGAAAATCATTGGACTCTGACCATTTGAAAAAATTTTGTAGATACCCAACCAAAGAACAACCCCACCAAGTTTGAATTGAATCTAGCTGACGTTTCGCAGAAGTCAAAAATTGTCAATTATCATTGCAAACCCTAATGACTTTGCAATCCGCATTGACTTGCATAGCAATAAATATACATGTAAGATCAACAAGAAAAATCCTAAGAAAACCCAAAAATCACTGGACCGTTAACATTTGAATAAACCTGGTAGAAACCCATCCGAGACACATCCCAACCAAGTTTGAAGTGAATCTGGTTAACGGTTTTCAGATGAAGTTGAAAATGAATGTAAACTACCATTGCAATTCCCATTGACTTACATAGCAAGCAATAGGAATGTATGCATTGACCAACAGGTACCCGAATTGAAAAATTCGTTCAAAATCAGGGATCCATAGCAATGCCACCTGGTGAACAACCTTGCATGACCCTTCCACAAAGAACATATCCACCAAGTTTCAGCACAATCTGAGAGATTGTTTGGAGAGGAAGTCGAAAATGCCAAACACGTACAAAAATTCATAAAAAAAATAGAAAAAATTGCAGCACCACCTCTTGAACAAATTGAGGTCTGGAGGTCCCCTGAAGTGTCCCTATTCAATATCAAAGTAATTGGCAATGTGGTTTCGGAGAAGATTTTTTTAAGATTTCCCCCCAAAATGAACAAAAAAATTCATTAAAAATCCAAAAATCACTGAACTATGACCATATGAACAAACCTGGTAGAAACCCACCCAAGGTACATTGCCACCAAGTTTGAAGTCAATTTGGATGACTGTTTTGGAGAAGAAGTTGAAAATGTGAATTAGCATTAGAATGTCCATGGACTTACATAGTGATCAACAGGAAAGCTGCATTGACCGACAACTACCCCAATTGAAAAAATCATTAAAAGTCAGGAGTCCACAGCAGTGCCACCAAGTGAAGAACTTTGTTTGACCCTTCTACAAGGAACATATCCACAAAGTTTCAGCTTAATCTGAGTGACAGTTCTGGAGAAGAAGTCGAAAATAGCAAAAACACACAGAATTCATAAACAAGAGGATCATGATGATCCTGTGCTTAGCTGACATGCATCTGCTTATTTTTAAAAATTTACCCAAACATTTATACAAAAATCAATGCAGTGTGACCATTTGAATAAAATATGTACAGACCTATCAAAGGTACATTTCTACAAAGTGTGACAAAAATATGGCAAAAATTATCTAAGTTGTTTCCATTACAAGAAATCTCCATGTTCAGGTTTCGTAAAAATTTTTTTTTCATTTTGTACCCTTTCAAAAAATGAATGAAAAAATGAACAGAACCAACCTTTAGAAGAACTTTGTTTGACCTTTCTACAAGGAACATATCCACCAAGTTTCAGCTTCATCCAAGAGACTGTTCTGGAAAAGGAGTCCAAAAAACAAAAACACAAAAAAAAATCACAAAAAAATGTAAAAAAATTGCATCACCACCTGGTGAACAAATTCTGAGCTAAGAGTTCCCATGAGTGTCCCTGTGAGATATCGAAGCAACTGGGTGAGAGGTTTCCGAGAAGAAATTGAAGATTTGCCCCCCCCCCCCCCCCCCAAAACAAAAAAAAAACAAAAAATAAAAAATCCAAAAATCACTGGAGCATGACCATTTGAACAAACTTGGTAGAGACTCACCCAGGGTACATCCCCTTCATGTGTAAAGTAAATCTGGCTTACGGTTTTTCAGAAGAAGTCAAAAATGTAAATTGTGGAAGATGACGGACAGACAGACAACGGACCCTCAAAAAAAATCAGCTAACTGACTAGTCAGCTGAGCTAAAAATATGAATTAGCATTAGAACGTCCATTGACTTACATAGTAATCAATAGGAAAGCTGCATTGACCGACAAGTACCAGAATTAAAAAAATTGTTAACAAGAGGGCTGTGTGAACAGCCCATGCTCAGCTGATCTTGACATTCATCACACTTGCAGATCTATGAACTTGGGAGAGGATCAAGGTCACCCATGTTCTGAGTAAGTCTTACCTTTATAGAAGAACACTAACATGTGCAACATCAAGGTTCAAGTAGTTCTCAAGTTATAATGAAGAGTAAAATTCATGTATGTTGCACTGTGACCCCAGAAACGAGGTCAAAGTCATTCATGTACTGTCTGAGCATGACCTTCATACAAAAACATTAACATGTGCAGCATCACAGTACTAACTCAAAACAGATCTCAAGTTATCCAGTAAACAGTAAATTTTTTGTGTCAGTTGTCCTGTGAATTAGCACTAGAATAACCATTGATTTACATAGTAATCAATAGGAAAGCTGCATTGATCGATAAGTTCCCGAGTTGAAAATACTTAAAAATCAAGAATTTAAAGCAGTGCCACCTAGTAAACAACTTTGTTTGACCCTTCCACAAGAACATATCCATCACATCTCACTTTAATCTGAGTGACGGTTCTGAGAACAAGTGAAAAATAACAAAACCATATAAAAATTTATAAAAAAAAAAAAAAAAAAAAAAAATTGCAGTGCCACCTGGTGAACAAATTGGGAACTATGTGTCCCTGGAAGTGTCTATGAACGATATCAAAACAATTGGGTGAGCAGTTTCAGAGGTGAAGAGTTTTTAAGGTTTGCCCCCCCCCCCAAAAAAAAAAATTCATAAAAATTCCAAAAATCAATAGAGCGTGACCATTTGAACAAACTTGGTATAGATCCACCCAAGGCACATCCCCACCAAGTTTGAAGTAAATCTGGCCAAAAGTATTTAAGTTGTAACCATTACAAGAAATTCCCATGTTAAAACTTTCCTATTAAAACTTTTGTAAAGATTTTTGAAAAAAAAATCATACAAAAAAAACAAAATTCATTGGAACATGACCATTGGAACAAACTTGGTAGACACCCACCCAAGGTACATCCCCGCCAAGTTTGAAGTTAATCTGGAGGACGGTTTTGGAGAAGAAGTCAAAAATGTGAATTAGCATTAGAATGCTCATTGACTTCCATAGTAATCAATAGGAAAGCTGCATTGACTGATAAGTACCCAAATTGAAAAAATCGTTAAAAATCAGGAATCTGCAGCATTCCCACATAGTGAACAACTTTGTTTGACCCTTCTACAAGGAACATATCCACCACGTTTCAGCTTAATCTGAGTAACGGTTCTGGAGAAGAAGTCGAAAATAGCTAGAACACACAAAAATTTATAAAAAATTAGTAAAAAATTGAAGCGCCACCTGGTCAACAAATTAAGAACACAGAGTCCCTAGGTGTCTTCCCGTGTGATATCAGAGTGATTGAGTAAGCGGTTTTGGAGAAAAAGATTTTTTAAGATTTGTCCAAAAAAAGAACAAAAAAATTCATAAACAAGAGGGCTGTGTGAACAGCCCGTGCCTCAGCTGATCTTGACATTCATCACACTTGCAGCTTTATGAACTAGTAATCAATAGGAAAGCTGCATTGCACGATAAATACCTAAATTGAAAATCCTTAAACACAAGGAATCCAAAGCAGTGCCACCTAGTAAACAACTGTTTGACCCTTCCACAACAACATATCCATCACATTTCAGCTTAATCTGAGGGACGGTTCTGAGAACGAGTGAAAAATCGCAACACCATACAAAAAATTTATAAAAAAATTGCAGTGCCACCTGATGAACAAATTGGGAACTAGGTGTCCCAGGGAGTGTCTATGTACGATATCAAAGCAATTGGGTGAGTGGTTTCAGAGGAGAAGAATTTTGAAGGTTTGCCCCAAAAAAGAACACAAAAAAATCATTAAAAATCCAAAAATCCATAGAGCGTGACCATTTAAACACTCTTGGTAGAGATCCACCCAAGGCACATCCCCACCAAGTTTACAGTAAATCTGGTCAATATTATCAAAGTTATGACCATTACAAGAAATTCCCATGTTAAACTTTCCTACTAAAAATTTTGTAGAGATTTTTGAAAAAAAAAATCATAAAAAATTCCAAAAATTCATTGGAACATGACCATTGGAACAAACCTGGTAGACACCCACCCGAGGTACATTGTCACCAAGTTTGAAGTAAATCTGGATGACGGTTTTGGAGAAGAAGTCGAAAATGTAAATTAGCATTAGAATGCCCATCGACTTCCATAGTAATCAATAGCAAAGGTGCATTTACCCCAAAGGAGCCACATTGAAAAATTCGTTAAAAATCAGGTATACGCAGCATTCCCACATAGTGAACAACTTTGTTTGACCCTTCTAACAAATTAAGAACTAGGAGTTCCAGGGAGTGTTCCTGTGTGATATCAAAGGAATTGGGTGAGCAATTTCGGAGAAGAAGATTTTTTAAAATTTACCCAAAAAAGAACAAACAAGAGGGCTGTGTGAACTGCCCGTGCCTCAGCTGATCTTGACATTCATCACACTTGCAGCTCTATGAACTTGGGAAAGGATCAAGGACACCATGTTCTGAGTAAGTCTGAACTTTATAGAAGAACACTTACATGTGCAACATCAAAGTTCAAGTAGTTCTCAAGTTATAATAAAGAGTAAAATTCATGTATGTTGCACTGTGACCCCAGAAACAAGGTCAAGGTCATTCATGTACTGTCTCAGCATGACCTTCATACACAATAATTAACATGTGTAGCTAACTCAAAACAGATCTCAAGTTATCAAGTAAACAGTAAATTTCGTGTCAGTTGTCCTGTGAATCAGCATTAGAATGCCCATTGACTTACATAGTAATCAATAGGAAAACTCCACTGACTGGTAAGTACCGTAATTGAAAATCCTTAAAAATCAGGAATCCAAAGCAGTGCCACCTACTAAACAACTGTTTGACCCTTCCACAACAACATATCCATCACATTTCAGCTTAATCTGAGGGACCGTTCTGAAAACAAATGAAAAATAGCAAAACCATACAAAAAATTCATGAGAGAGAAGAAGATTTTTTAAGATTTACCCAAAAAAGAACAAAAAAATTCATTAAAATCCAAAAATCACTGGATCGTGACCAATTGAACAAGGTTGGTAGAGACCCACCCAAGGCACATCTCCACCAAGTTAAAAGTGAATCTGGCTGACGGTAGAAGAGGTCGAAAATGTGAATTGTGGACGACGGACGGATGGACGGACGGACAGACGGACGGACGGACGACAGACCCTCAAAAAACCTCAGCTGACTGACAAGTCAGCTGAGGTAAAAAATTCATTATAAATGCAAAACTCACTGAACCGTGACCATTTGCACAAACTTGGTAGAGACCCACCCAAGACACATCTCCACTATGTTTGAGGTGGATCTGGCTGACGGTTTTTGAGAAGAAGTCGAAAGTGTGAATTGTAGACAGACAACCCATTGACTTCCACAGTAATCAATAGGAAAGCTGAATTGACTGATAAGTACCCAAATTGAAAAATTTGTTAAAAATTAGGTATCCGCAGCATTCCCACATAGTGAACAACTTTGTTTGACGCTTCTACAAGGAACATATCCACGATGTTTCAGCTTAATCTGAGTGACGGTTCTGGAGAAGAAGTCGAAAATAGCTATAACACACAAAAATTCGTTAAAAAATAGAAAAAAACTGCAGCACCACCTGATGAACAAATTAAGAACTAGGAGTCCCAGGGAGTGTTCCTGTGTGATATCAAAGCAATTGGGAGAGCGGTTTCGGAGAAGAAGATTTTTTAAGATTTCACGCAAAAATGAACAAAAAAATTCATAAAAAATCCAAAAATCACTAGACCGTGACCACTTGAACAAACTTGGTAGAGACCCACCAAAGGTACACTGCCACCAAGTTTGAAGTTAATCTGGATGACGGTTTTGGAGAAGAAGTCAAAAATGTGAATTAGCATTAGAATGCCCATTGACTTCCATAGTAATCAATAGGAAAGCTGCATTGACCGATAAGTACTCAAATTGAAAAAATCGTTAAAAATCAGGAATCTGCAGCATTCCCACATAATGAACAACTTTGTTTGACCCTTCTACAGGGAACATATCCAATATGTTTCAGCTTAATCTGAGTGATAGTTCTGGAGAAGAAGTCGAAAATAGCTATAACACACAAAAATTCATAAAAAACAAGAAAAAAATTGCAGCGCCACCTGGTGAAAAAATTAAGAACTAGGAGTCCCAGGGAGTGTTCCTGTGTGATATCAAAGCAATTGGGTGAGCGGTTTCGGAGAAGAAGATTTTTTTAAGATTTACCCAAAAAAGAACAAAAAAATTCATAAAAAATCCAAAAATCACTGGACCCGGACCATTTGAACAAACTTGGTAGACACCCACCCAAGGCACATCTGCACCAAGTTTGAAGTGGATCTGGCAGACGGTTTTTGAGAAGAAGTCGAAAATGCTAATTGTGGACGACGGACGGACGACGGACGGACGACGGACGACAGACCCTCACAAAACCTCAGCTGACTGACAAGTCAGCTGAGGTAAAAATCCAAAAATCACTGGAGCATGACCATTTGAACAACCTGGTAGACACTCACCCAAGGTAGATCCACACCAAGTTTGAAGTTAATCTGGAGGACGGTTTTGGAGAAGAAGTTGAAAATGTGAATCAGCATTAGAATACTCATTGACTTCCATAGTAATCAATAGGAAAGCTGCATTGACCGATAAGTACCTGAATTGAAAAAATCGTTAAAAATCAGGAATCTGCAGCATTCTCACACAGTGAACAACTTTGTTTGACCCTTCTACAAGGAACATATCCACCATGTTTCAGCTTAATCTGTGTGACGGTTCTGGAGAAGAAGTCGAAAATAGCTATAACACACAAAAATTCATAAAAAAATAGAAAAAAATTGCAGCACCACTTGGTGAACAAATTAAGAACTAGGTGTCCCAGGGAGTGTGTCTGTGTGATGTCAAAGTAATTGGGTGAGCGGTTTCAGAGAAGAAGATTTTTTAAGATTTGCCCAAAAAAGAACAAAAAAATTCATTAAAAATCCAAAAATAAATGGACCATAACCATTTGAACAAACTTGGTAGACACCTACCCAAGGCACATCCCCACCAAGTTTGAAGTGAATCTGGCTGACGGTTTCGGAGAAGAAGTCGAAAATGTAAATTGTTGACGGACGACGGACGGACGGAGGACCATAAGATAAGCTCAGCTGACTGACAAGTCAGCTGAGCTAAAAATCAGCAATCCACAGCAGGTGCCACCTTGTGAACAACTCTGTTTGACCCTTCTACAAAGAACATATCCAACATGTTTCAGCTTAATCTGAGTGACGGTTCAGGAGAAAAAGTTGAAAATAGCAAAAGCACACAAAAAATCATAAACGAGAGGGCTGTGTGAACAGCCCATGCTCAGCTGATCTTGACATTCATCACACTTGCAGCTCTACAAACTTGGGAAAGGATCAAGGTCACCCATGTTCTGAGTAAGTCTTACCTTTATACAAGAACACTAACATGTGCAACATCAAGGTTCAAGTAGTTCTCAAGTTATAATGAAGAGTAAAATTCATGTATGTTGCACTGTGACCCCAGAAACAAGGTCAAGGTCATTCATGTACTGTCTAAGCATGACGTTTATACAGAAACATTAACATGTGCAGCATCACAGTACTAACTCAAAACAGATCTCAAGTTATCATGTAAACAGTAAATTTTGTGTCAGTTATCCTGTGAATTAGCATTAGAATGCCCATTGGCTTACATAGTAATCAATTGGAAAGCTGCACTGACCCATAAGTACCCAAATTGAAAATCCTTAAAAATCAGGAATCCAAAGCAGTGCCACCTAGTAAACAACTTTGTTTGACCCTTCCACAAGAACATATCCATCACATTTCAGCTTAATCTGAGTGACGGTTCTGAGAACAAGAGAAAAATGGCAAAACCATACAAAAAATTCATAAAACAATTAGAGAAAAAATGCAGCAGCATTTGGTGAACAAATTGGGAACTAGGTGTCCCTCGGAGTGTCTATTTACGATATCAAAGCAATTGGGTGAGCAGTTTCAGAGGAGAAGAGCTTTTAAGCTTTGCCCCCAAAAAGGAACAAAAAAAATCATAAAAAATCCAAAAAATCAACTGACCAACCGACCAACCGACCGACCGACCGACCGACCGACATGTGCAAAGCTATATGCCCCATCTTCTTCGAAGGGGGGCATAAAAATAGCAGCGCCCTCTGGTGAACAAATTAAGAACTAGGAGTCCCCAGGAGTGTCCCTGTGGGATATCAAAGCAATTGGGTGACCAGTTTCGGAGAAGATTTTTTAATATGTCCCCAAAAAATGAACAAAAATTTTTTTTAAAAATCCAAAAATCACTGGACTGCGACCACTTGAACAAACTTGGTAGAGACCCACCCAAGGCATATCCTCACCAAGTTTGAAGTGGATCTGGCCAATGATTTTTGAGAAGAAGTCAAAAATGTGAATTGTGGTCGACGGACTACGGACCCTCACAAAAGCTCAGCTGACTGACAAGTCAGCTGACTAGAAATAAGGGTGGACTGATGGAAAACAAAGGTTTTACTGGCATTTGTGGAAATAAAAAGTTTTGATTACAAACATATGAAGATTCCTTATATCAAGCTCTCAGAACATAACTGACTTTTCAAACAGTGAATTTGATCCAAGTGCCATGTGGACAAGAACAACATATGTTGCCATGTTTCATAAATATATCTGCCCCTACACACACAGGTGCTGGTCAAATGATCCACGCCAAAATAGCAGAATTAATGTCCCATATCACCACACAGCATGCTCAGAAAAATGATTTTGTTTGGGAGGGTATGCCAAAAGGCGGAGCACCCTATCTGTAATTAACCCTTTCCACCGGCCTTCCAAGGCTACATATACATGTAATTAACCCTTTCCAAAGGCTTTCCAAGGCTACATATAATTAACCTTTTCAACCAGCCTTCCAAAACTACATGCAGTCAACCCTTTCCACCTGCCTTCCAAGGCTACACGTAGTTAACCCTTTCTACCTGCCTTCCAAGCCTACATGTAATTAACCCTTTAAACAGGCCTTCCAAGGTTACGTGCCATAAACCCTTTCCAAAGGCTTTCCAAGGCTAAATGTAATTATCCCTTTCCACAGGCCTTCCAGGGCTACATTCAATTGGCCCTTTGCAAAGGCCTTCCAAGGGTAGAAGTAATTAACCCTTTCTAAAGGCCTTCCAAGGCTACATGTAATTAACCCTTTCCACAAGACTTTTAAGGCTAAATTTAATTTAACCGTTACAAAGGTCTCCCAAGTGTACATGTAATTAGCTTTTTCCAAATATCTCCCAAGGTTATATGTAATTAACTCTTTCCAAAGGTTCCAAAGGCACATGTAATTAACCCTTTCCACAAGCCTACCAAGGCTACATGCAATTTAACCTTTCCTAAGGCCTTACCAGGCCTCTGCATTACTGGACATTGTGTGAACAATAGCAGTCTCTGTACCATGCTTTATGCCTCTCCCCATTAGTCTTAAGTTTGCCATCCTACTAAGAGGTCACACAATTTTCTTGTGCCAAAATCTCCTATTTTGTGGATGAAAAAAAATTGTCATTTCATCAGTATGGACATGTATCGTTTAACGGCATGACACTGCTAATCCTTGGCTTTGTATGTCAGCAAGCCTGACTGTAGACCTCCAAGCAGGGCACATAAAACACATCAACATGTCTTGGCCACCTAAGATAGATGTCTGTTATGCCACATGTCAGCAGGCTCTGGTATGCACTCAGTTGACTGGGGGCTGGTAGACAGTGCAATGCTCAGCTGTTCTGGCTACTGTCAGAGCCTGTACAAACTGTCTGCACCTTGCTCTAACAGACACCAAGTTTGGAGGGGGAGGCATGGCTGAGGACCAGAGAGATATAAAATGCATTGGATTTAAAAAACCGCTGTACCTTCAACCCTCTGGGAAATTGGGACAACTCAAAAAAGCAGACAGATACAGTGCCCTCAGCTAGCAGAAAGGAGGAAGTAATCCATTAAGTCTGTTCAGCTGCTGACAAGTGTATCAAGACAAAACTGTTCCCTCTGCTTGGAAGACATTTTGATGAAAATCAAATTCACTTGAGGGCTTGGTATACGTTTACAGCATTTTACACAGAAAAGATTACTTCACTCCAAACATGTCTTTATGTACACTTGATTTCTTATTTGCGATCATATAAACTTTTTTTTTTTTAAGTATATATTTGAATTAAGCTACTGAAAATTATAAAATCTCTGTAAGTGTTAAGAAACTGTACAGTCAGCCCCCATTTGTTGTCTTGTTTTAAACATATTTTATTCAGCAATCGGGAAGCAGGACAAGCCCTATACAAGTCCTTTTTACAGAAAAGACAAGTGGCACAGGAAAAAACGTTGCAATACAATGGTAGAAAGGACTGGCAGCATGTAATACATGATGATAGTGACATGTATATATACTAACATGGTGACACAGCCCCCCCCCCCCCTTGAATACCACTGAGACATAACGCAACAAAAACAATACAGACACTGGGCAAATATGTTGAAACACTATGAATCATGAAATTGGATTATTTACATGAAAACATGTGGTCCAACGATAGCTACTGAAATGGGAATCATGTAATGGCACATGGTTTAGGTGGTGGCTATCACTGTGACCCACAGCATCAATCCTTTGGAAAAAGCCTTCCATGTGAACACCTGACCGGAGATTGAGTGTGTGTGTGTGTATGTGTGTGCACTTACTTGGAAACACCTCACATGAGATCCGGTGTGTACTTATTTAGGAACACTTCGCATCAGATTGAGAGTGTGTGTGTGTGTGTTCATTTGAAGTGTTCATTTGAAAACAACATAGATCTTGAAATTTGTATAATTCTCATATTTATTAGCAATACATTACCTATCCACTACATTTGGTAGACCCATCTGTGATTGTGTCTCTCCCAACAATTTATTCCAGAAATCTTTCTTTCTGACACAGTCACTGCCTTGTCCCATCCCGCAGCGCCCTTATTGCCCAAGCTGTTGACTCAGCTAGCATAAGTGGGACACGGCCTCCTTCAACTATAGTCCATCCTCCTTGGAAGTGTAAAGTCTGAATGATGACTATCTTGTGTAATAAATCATGTGGGGATGGCTGGGTGGGAATTAGTGTAGTGGATAGGTGAGTATTCCTAATAAATATGAGAATTACATACAAATTCTCAAGATTTATATCCCAATACACTACCTATCCACTACATTTGGTAGACAAACCCACAGACTGGAGGCAGGCATCATTCCCACATCGTCAGTGTGTGTCAGAAGAAAAACCTAATCACCAATCGAGTACGTCCTACCCTCAAATTCTATGTATGGTAATAGCCCCCACATGTGTACTTTGTCAACTTCGGTCAGTACTCCAGTGTACATCCACTGGGAGGTACAATCTCTGAGACCCACATCTCACAAGATCTAGCGGGGTCCCACAGCCCCATGACTAGATCATGGAAAGTCGGCAGTTCTCAGATTGCGGACCTAGGCCTAAGGCCAACACATGGAAGGAGTCGGTAGAGCCCTAAACTAGAGCAAGTTCGACTCCACCTGTGCTAGGTCATGCAAATAGAAGTCGGTGAATGAGGTGTGTGGCCTCCACCTGCATGCTTGCATGATGTCATGAAATGACACCTGCTCAAGCACATCCCAGGAGGAGGCCAAGGGTTTATGCTCATATGTCCTAATATAATGCAGTTTCCGAAGCTCCGGAACCTTGTCTGCTGCGAGATCTGCAAGCTTGATAGTCTTGTAGACCCAGCTGGATACTGTGTTTGCCATTTTAGGGTTGAGCAGCAAAAACAGTGGTTTCCGAACGGATCCAATTGAGTGTGTCCTGTGAATGTAGTATTTTAGAGAATGAACTGGGCAGAGCGCTCTGTCTGGATCATCGCACTCCAGAGTAGCAGACAGAGCACAAACCGAGAAACCTTGAAAAGCCGTGAGAGGTTTGCCTGGAACATGAATCTTGGCCAAAAAGAAGTGATTAGGTTTTAAGCTGACCACCTTCTTATCTTCAACCAAGATAGTTTGGAGAAATCCAAGGCATGCATCTCCCCTCTCCTCACTCCTGATGCCAGCATGAGCAAAAAAAATGTTTTGTACGTCAAAAGGCCAAGATTAATTTTGCTCGTATCCTTGGGTTCTAATGGACTGGACCTCAAATCAGACAGGACAACGGACAAGTCCCACTGGGGGGAGATATTCTGGTGCACTGGTCTATCCACATAAAAATTCTTGATGAGATGTGGCAAGACCACACTCGAACCTACTCTTCAGCCCTTAGCGTCCAGGGTAGACGCCAAGGCGGTACAGTAGCTCGCCATAGTGCAAACCTCAAACCCGCCTCGTATTTGTATTCTTCCGCCATGGAGACTGCAATGGCTCTTTAGGTTCGAGAGAATTTTGGTCCAAAACTAACGTCAAAACTTTGGGAAAGTTTACCAAAATTTTGGAAAAGACGGAATAAGGCCTTTTCTCAAGTTTCAACACTGGAATATCAGTTAAGTTGCCTGTTTTTTCGAAGTTCATCAACTTTTATCTCCGTCAAGGTTCCATAATGGACAATGATGGGTTCGGTCTTCATTAAAGTGGGAGACCGCGACGAACTGAAACTTATTGACAGTGTGGATACACTGAAAAGCACCCTGCCAAATTACAGAGAACCCACAACTAATTAGACTTATGTACAATACGAAAATGGACTTACAAACTGTATGTATTTTGTTATTTTTATTACCATACCGGCAGCTCTGAGAAATGGCCGTGTGGATACACTGAAAAGCACCCTGCCAAATTACAGAGAACCCACAACTAATTAGACTTATGTACAATACGAAAATGGACTTACAAACTGTATGTATTTTGTTATTTTTATTACCATACCGGCAGCTCTGAGAAATGGCCGCCTCACACCATATATGCATATACGCATTACATGGTAAAAAAATAGTGCCACACTGATTGTTACCAAAACCAGACTGCCAAGACTGAGTGAAACATGGCAAACAATTGTCACGTTCATACTTAAAATACGCCCAAAACAGGTTATCTTTTAGCAATTTTCGTAACTTAAACCACTTAAACAACAAAAAAAGATCAAATTCTCATGCATCTAAGGTATGATCCTTTGTTTTCTCGTATTTTTAATAACTTCAATTCATTTAACCACTGAAGGTCGCATTGTCGATTACATTCAAAATCATGATTATCAATATCTTTTTAAGTATCAAATGTAATAAATCAAACAGTTTAAAGTATTCGTATGAACTGGGCCCACAGGTCTTCCTGTCACGTCCAGCCATAAAATATTTTAATGATACCTATGGATAATGACACAGATATATTGAATCGGCTTGGAGGAGTCGCTGTAAATTCTTTGCTCAACGTAATTGGGAATCATTCAAATGACACTGCTTCATACCTGTACGATCCCACTTTTATTAAGCAATCTCCATACTATGAAATTGATCAGTTAGTTGAATGTCTATCAAATAAGAGGGAAAAGTTTATTGTTTTTAGTCTAAATTGTGAATCACTAAATGCAAAAATTTATGAAATCAAAATGTTACCTGACTATCTTAATTCCCATGATTGTCAACCCAGTGCAATTTGTCTGCAAGAAACTTGGTTAAATGAAGATACTGACTTGTCACTTTTTAAATCTTAAATAATAATATGGTATCACAAGGAAAAATCTGCACTGCTAAAGGAGGACTGGCAATCTATGTAAAAAAAAATACATTGGACATGAAAAAGGTGAATATCTACCAAAGATTTGAGATATGGGAAGGACAGTTTATTGAAATTTCAGCAAGAAGTTTGCAGAAAAATGTTATACTTGGAAATATATATAGGCCTCCGAGAGACTTGAATGAAAATTATGCAACATTTGCACAGGAACTGACATATATACTCAACAAAATACAAAGATCAAAACATGAAGTATTAATAGGAGGTGATTTCAATGTAGACTTGTTGAAAATGCAAGAAAAAACTATTTTGCAAACTGTTTTGATTCAGCTTCTATAGGATTTTTCCCACAAATCACACTCCCAACAAGGCTGTCTGAAAAAAGAGGCACAATAATTGACAACTTTTTGTACAAGTTAACTGATATAAATAACAGCAATACAAACACTGGAATAATAACATCTAGAATTTCAGATCATTTTCCCTACTTTATATGTATTGATGTACTTAATAAAAAATATGAAAAAGTACCAAAATTTATAAAAATCTACCCTAGAAAAGAAAATCACATTGAGAACTAGAACAGACTGATTTTCCAACAGAAAATCAAATGTCTCCCGGTGGAACACTTACGCCTCTGAATAAGCTACAGGTGAAAACAAATTACAAATGACCAAGTTTGCTTGAAAATTACAATTTTATTTTAGCTCTCACCTAGATACATTACTCTAGCAATTTTCATCAAGTTCTTCAAGACTTATTGCAGAGAAACCAATTACACATAAATGACCCTGTGACCTTGAAAATTAGGTCAAGGTCATCCAAATACAATCCCAACCTTGGTCTTACCTTGATACATAATCCCACCAAGTTTCATAAAATTCCATCAAGTTCTTCATGACTCATCGAACAGAAACCAATTTCACATAAGTGACCCTGTGACCTTGAGAATTCGCTCAAGGTCATCCAAATACAATCCCAACCTAGGTCTTGCCTAGATACATAATCCTACCAAGTTTCATCAAATTCCATCAAGTTCTTCATGACTTATCGCACGGAAACCAATTTCACATAAGTGACCCTGTGACCTTGAAAATTAGGTCAAGGTCACCCAAATACAATCCCAACCTAGGTCTTGCCTAGATACATATTCCTACCAAGTTTCATTGAATTCTGTCAAGTCCTTCAAGACTTATCGCACAGAAACCAAGTGTTGAAGAAGAAGAAGAAGAAGAAGAAGAAGAAGAAGAAGAAGAAGAAGAAGAAGAAGAAGAAGAAGAAGAAGAAGAAGAAGAAGAAGAAGAAGAAGAAGAAGAAGAAGAAGAAGAAGAAGAAGAAGAAGAAGAAGAAGAAGAAGAAGAAGAAGAAGAAGAAGAAGAAGAAGAAGAAGAAGAAGAAGAAGAAGAAGAAGAAGAAGAAGAAGAAGAAGAAGAAGAAGAAGAAGAAGAAGAAGAAGAAGAAGAAGAAGAAGAAGAAGAAGAAGAAGAAGAAGAAGAAGAAGAAGAAGAAAAAGAAGAAGCGGGCACTAAACCAATATGTCCCCCGGCTTCCACCGGGAGACATAATTTCAGAAAAGAAATTGAGGCATCTGGAATGAATGAAAGTATGACCAAAGACCCTCAATCTGACCCTAATGACTCTTATGAATTACTTCATTCCACAATTCAAAATTATTAAATTAACATTTGCCAATGAGGACAGTAAAGTACAACAAACTTAAACACAAAAAATCTCAGTGGATCACTCAAGGAATAATTAGATCTATAAAAAGAGGGATGATTTGTATAAAGCTTTAAAAAGCCCTCCCCTGAATACACTTGAATATGAAGCACATAAAGTAAATCTGAACACTTTTAACAAAATATTAAGAAAATACCATACTTAAAGCAAAAAAGGATTATTATGAGCAGTGTTTCAAAAAATACAAAAATGATATGAAAAATACATGGAAAGCTATAAATACCATGTTAAATAAGACTCAGAAGAGAGTATCATTTCCTGAAATTTTTAACATAAATGGTAAAATAATATCAGATAATCAGGAACTCGTAAATTCTTTTCATAAATACTTCACAGACATTGGACCTGATCTAGCCTCCAAAATAAGCATATCAAGGAATGTTGCTGTGAATGATTACTTAAAAAATCCTACACAACACAGGCTGAAATTCACATGTGTCTCTGTAGCAACAGTTTTACAAATAATAAATTTATTAAAACCAAGAACTAGCTATGGGCATGATAGGTTTTCAGTAAAATTATCAAATGATTACAACTGGCATATTCCCGGATAAACTAAAGATAGCAAAAGCATTGCCAATATTCAAGACGGGAAATGCATCTCTATTTAATAATTACAGGCCAATCTCTATTTTGCCAGCTACATCAAAAGTTTTTGAGTGCGTTATCTTTGATCAAACACAGAAATATTTCAACAACAATAATTTATTCTATGGTAACCAATATGGCTTTAGAAGGGTACATTCTACAGAGTTTGCAGTACTAGAAGTAATAAACAAAATACTTTTACATATGGACAAAGGGGAAGTACCATTAAATATATACATGGATCTTTCAAAAGCCTTTGACACCTTAAATCATAATACATTACTAGAAAAACTCAACTATTATGGAATAAAAGACACTGCTCTCAAACTGTTTGAAAATTACCTGAACAATCGCAAACACTATGTAGTCCTAAACGATTTAGAATCAAATCTTTTAGAAATTAATACTGGGGTACCACAGGGCTCCATATTAGGTCCTTTGTTATTTGTCATTTACATTAATGACATAGCTACATCATCTACATTGTTTGATTACGTTTTATATGCTGATGACACTACTCTGGCAAGCACTTTTAAGTTTAGCTAAAAATTTAGATCACAGTGTAGACATCTCAAAAAACATAAATTCAGAATTGATGAAAATTAATCTGTGGCTCAAAATAAATAAATTATCTCTTAATGTTGAAAAAACTAAATTTATGTTATTCTACAATCCTCAAAAAGTAGTTACAATACCCTCCATTAAAATAGATAACAGTAATATTGAATGTGTTGACAGATTTAACTTGCTAGGCCTCATTATTGACAAACATTTGAACTGGAACCAACATCAAGAAATTGTAGCTTCTAAAATGTCTCAGACAGTTGGTGTAATAAACAGATTAAAAGATTATATACAGAAAGACATTCTTCAAACAATCTATACTGCATAAGTACTTTCTAGAATTAACTATTGTCTCCTTGCCTGGGGCCAAAATTGACAGAGTTTTCAAGATACAAAAAAAGGGCAGTACGTATCATTAATCATAGTAAATATAATGCACATGCAGAACCTATCTTGAAAGAAAGAAAATTGTTAAAAGTCGAAGATATACATAAAGGACAACTCTTAAAATTCTATTTCAAGTATGTTAATAATGAATTACCTATATATTTCTTGAGCATGCCTATCATGAAAATAACTGACATACACAAACATGATACACGAAGGAAAGACATTTTCAGAGTAATAGCAGGAAATAGATTTGCCGAAAAAATGTGTTTGACACCAGATTGTACAGGCTTTGAATGAAATACCAGACATAGTGAAAAGTAAAGTACACACACACAGTTATTCAGGTTTTAAAATATATATTAAACAATATTTTATACAAAAGTATGAGTCTATATGTAATATCACTAATTGTTATATATGCAATGCATAAATGTCTTAAGTTTATATATGACTATTTAAATATTTAATTGTTGTATTATTATCAATGATTTGCAGCAGGGAAATCTGTGTCTTCAAGATGTCTATATATTTGTGTGTTGTCACCATTGTAATATATAATCATTAAACAAACTTTATTTGGGTGGCTCATATGCTAGCGATTGTTGAACAATCTTAATATGAGTCTCCTGACCATGTCCATGTTTTCAAAGAAATAAATTACCAGATTGATTGTTAATTCCTACTGATACAATATACTTAGGAATAATACTATACTGTATTATATTGGTCAAATAAATGAATTGAATTGAAATGAAATCGCCTCAAAGAGGCTCATCAAGAATGTGGACACATGCTGTATAGAGGCATGCCAGGCATCAAGCTGTGGGAGTTGCTCCTTACAGCACTTACAGAATCTTGTCCATTTAGCATCATACACCTTCAGAAAAGTTCAGCGAAGTCAGCCTCAGGCCACTTGTGCAGCCACTTTCTCTGAGAATCCAGCAGTAGTGAAGCTCTCAGCAATACCCTCCAAGTGTGTAGATGTAGCATCGCTGGTTTGTTGTGGAATATCGCTGAGCCTGGCTGAAGGGGACAAAGGCTGTCGGTACTCTCCTCATAACTGACCGGCCAGGACAGGACACAACCATTGGCAGTGTGGTGGTACTGACACGATGGTCGGAGTACAGATGTTTGCTACCTGAACTTTCACCAACATCAGGGACCAGAACAGAAACAGGAACAAAGACGGTCTCAGCATCTGCCTTAACCCTCTTCCGGCGAGCTCCTTTTGAGCCCAGTCCTCCTGTCTGCCACTGCAACCAAGTGCCCCCTGCCGGTCATTCCCGGACTCACAGATTCGACACATCTTGTGCTGAAAACATCTCCCTCCATGTAACCTGTCCATACACATGTGGCAACATGGATGATCCTTCCAACTGGCCATGAGGTGGCCCCAATCATCTCGATTGAATGATTCTATGGACTTGCCCTTCCTTGAGGGAGAAGCATATAACATCGTAAAAAGGGACGCAGCCAAAACCAGTCAAAACTCCTCTGGAGCTAACTGGAAAAGTCAGGCTCGAAACCTTAAGACCCCAGCTGCACGATGGTCATAATAACAAATAGAAGCCGATCAGTGACCGGAAAACCCTCGGCCAGGATGGATGAATGGACAAACAGACTGACGGACGCGTAGGTGATGACAATACCTTTGGGTAGGTCAAGTTTTCTTCTGTTTGACTAATGACAAAGCTTTGGTGCAAATGCAATGAGCAGAGATACCATGGCAAGGCCATTTTTCTTCAGTGCAGCACTGTGACCTAAATATGTAACCCAGTGACCTGGTTTTCACTATGTGTCTGATGAATCCTTAGGAACAACTGTCATAAATAATTGGTGCAGCTAAAATAAGAAAATTAAGATTTGAAGATATCATAGTACCACTAGTTTTCTTCAATGCAGCAGTGTAACCTAAATATGTGACCCAGTGACCTAGTTTGCAATAAGCTTCTGAGGCATCCCTAGGACCAACTCTCATAAATAATTGGTGAAGCTACTTTCTATCTTTTTAAGATATTGTGTTAACATCATTTTTTCTTTAATGTAGTACTGTCACCTAAATATGTGACCTAGTGACCTACTTTTAAAAAAGCACATGAAACACCTCAATGGCCCCCTGTGACAAAAATTTGGTCTTTGTAAAGCGAGTATTTTTAGAGATATGGCGTTAATAAGGCATGGACGAATGGATGCACAGATGACAACAATACCCCTTCGGCCTAGAAGGCGGAGGGGTAAAAACTAACCAACTTTAATTCTGCCAGTGAAAACGAAAACTAAGAGACACTTCTCTGCCGGGAACTTACAAAATGGACGCCAAAGGGAAAGTCAGAAGGAGGCTGTGTCCCACTTACGTTACCTGAGTCAACAGCTTGGACAATAAGGGTGCTGCAGGATGGGACAAGGGGGGGACTCTGCCCAAAAGAAAAATTTCTGGAATAAATTGATGGGAGAGACATGATCTCAGACGGGATGTACCAAATGTAGTGGATAGGTAATGTATTGGGACATAAATTTTGTGTGCATGTATGTACGTGTGTGTGCACTTACTTGGGAACACCTGACTAGAGGTGACGCTGAGTGCTGCCTCAGGTGAGATCGTGTATGCCACATCAGGTCCCTGGGTCTCCCCATCAAGCCCTGACTCGCCTCGAGATTCACAATATCCTACGACCCTTTGTACTCCTAGCTGTGGTGCGGCAACATTGACAGAATGCAGCAAGTCTACTGTCCCTGTAAGTACAAGCCAATGTTATCACAATACATGTACAAGTCTGTCATCCCTGTAAGTACAAGCCAATGTTATCACAATACATGTACAAGTCTGTCATCCCTGTAAGTACAAGCCAATGTTATCAAAATACAAGTCTATCATCCCTGTAAGTACATGTACAAGCCAATGTTATCACAATACAAGTCTATCATCCCAGTAAGTACAAGCCAATGTTATCACAATACAAGTCTGTCATCCCTGTAAGTACAAGCCAATGTTATCACAATACAAGTCTATCATCCCTGTAAGTACAAGCCAATGTCATCACAATACAAGTCTATCATCCCTGTAAGTACAAGGCAATGTTATCACAATACAAGTCTATCATCCCTGTAAGTACAAGCCAATGTTATCACAATACAAGTCTATCATCCCTGTAAGTACAAGCCAATGTTAGGCCAGCCTTAAAAAATATTTCTGTTTCATATAACGCGCCCGGTGTGCGCAAAACGCTGCGGTTGGAATATTTTTTTCAACAGTGCAAAAAATAATTTTTTTCAGGCTTGATTTAACTCTACTCGCATGCCCCGTGTGGCAGTTCTGTAAACGCATATCGTTTGCATACCTACCATGAATGCTATCGGTATATCGTAGTAAATTTGCGTATACAGTATTGGCAAGTTCTTTGCAATAAACAGTGTTCCTAGATCAAATTCAAACGAAAATTTTAACATTTCAAATCAGAAATCGAGTGTGCGCACCGTCTACATCTTTCCTGCAACTGTACACAAACAGCTGCTTTGGCCATGTGGTCTGATGCAGAACACATCACCCGATTGGTCAATTGAGTCACATGCAAAAATGAGCCAATCGCGGCTCGTGTTACAGTGTTTTCATCATGGCTTCCGCCCAGTGAACATGTGTGAATCTGCCGTAATTTACGGAGGGAACACACAAACGGAAAGCTTTGTTTATATTGCAGCATGCGAAAATAAAGATTCCAGTGTTTATTGCAACAGTTATTTGGAGTCACAGTCAAATACGCAAAGGTAGGGGATAGCGGGAATAGCCCAATGTGTCCCAAATCAGTCCGTGAGACTGGGTCAGTTCACCGCAGATCCACTCCACACTGTCAATTGCATGTGACTGGAAGTTGCTTGCTGTTTTTGCCTGGGTTTTCATCTCAAGGCACCTTTTTTTTCGAACACTGTTAGAACCCACCGATAAATGGCATTTGCAGATGAATTCGCCATGCAAATTTTATTGTATTTTGACGCTGCCTTGACATCGTTGAGCAGATCACACTGACGATGAGTAGTGTGACCCCGCTCAGCAAACCAATGATTACTGCCGGTACCTTTGGCTTTGCTATCGTAACGTAATCGTATGCATGACAGTGAAAATGTCTGCTTGTGTTGACAGAGATAAAGTTCTGATGAATACAACTGCGGACCAAGTAATTGTTTAAACTTGGAATGTTTATCAATTAGCTATTATTATCACCTATCGGCGCCCCACGCATGTGCTGCGAAAGCTCTGATTTTTTAAAGTGACTAGACCCCCCCGTAGCCAGCCTTGCAAACAACTGGCAACTTATAACTGTGTCACGAAAATTTGAGGAATAGAGTTCCCAGGGAAAAAAAAGTTGGTTGTCCGACCAGGCAAGTGCCTATTAATTTTAACTTGCCCGAGATTAAATCTGACTTGTCCCGGACAATCTCACACATGAATTGCCAGGCCCTGCTTTGTACTCTCAGTTTGACCATGGAGCAATAAAACTCTTAATCCACGTCCCTGCACATACACACAAAAAAGGTGTGTTCATGACTTTTAATATTTACTCTCAACCCTCATCATACACCCCTCCCCTCCCCGGCTGTTGTCAAGTGAAAATTAAAACTACACATTTGTATTTGACATCTTATTCTTTTTCTTCTGTGATATTTTTAAAAAAGGGCAACTTTATAATTATGCGAATCCTTTGTTTCTTGAAGCCCTGTACATGTACATGTTTAAAATAGCAAAAGACCCACCCCAATTCAAGCCAAGCCGAGGTGTATTTACAGTAGGGCTACTCTGTCTCAGCACCAGCAAACCAGCCTGAAGCATATATTGTCCCGCTACGACCTCATCTGTGACAGAGTCTCTTGCTTTAATACAGATTTAATAAAAAAATTTCAACCTGGAATCTTGTTTATCTTGTATTAATACTATGTCCATCAGTCCCTGTACTGGCATGATGCCCTTATAGCAGTAACACCTAGTAGGTATGTGTAGTTAGAAAAAAAAAAATTAAAAAAAAAATCCTCCCTGCCTCATCAAATTTTTCAAGGCCCTGTTATACGAAACAGAAATATTTTTAAGGCTGGCCTTATCACAATACAAGTCTATCATCCCTGAAAGTACAAGCCAATGTTATCACAATACAAGTCTCTGCCAAGTCCATCATCCCTGCAAGTACAAGTGAACATTATCAGAATACAAGTCTCTACCAAGTCTATCCTCCCTCTATTGAAGTACAGGTCAATGTTATCACAATACAAGTCTTCAGCAAATCTGCCATCCCTGCAAGTACAAGCTCACATTAGGCTGATCACAAGAAAAGTATTTACCACGTCTATTATCTAAGTACAAGTAGATCATATCCTAAGTCTCCCTTCCTGTTAGTACAAGTCCACATCATCACACACCAAGTCTGCAACAAGTCTTACTTCCTGCAGTCTCTTTGGTGGATAAACTACATGCAGACAGATGCCAGTTGAACACCGAGTGCTGCCAACACCAACCTTCTAACTCCAGCTGTATGCACATGAAATCATAAACAAACTGTGTTGCAGTAAATCAACAGGTTCAGCTTACTTCCAAAAGACCTGGAAGCTGGAAACAGATTGATACACTTACTACCACATTCATCTTAACAAGTGCACAGTGCGCCATAAAAAACTTTTGATCCACAAAAGCTAAACAAGAGGACTGTGACAGTCCTGTCCTCAGCTGACATGTACATATACACTTGCGATCTTTTTAAGATTTGCCACCCCCAAAAAGAACAAAGGAATTCACAGAAAATCCAAAAATCAATGCAGCATGACAAATTGAACAAATCTGGTTGAGACCTGCCCAAGGTACACTGCCACCAAGTTTGAAGTCAATCTGGTTGTAGGTTTTGGAGAAGAAGTCAAAAATGTGCATTAATATTAGAATGCCCATTGACTTGTTTAGTAAGCATTAGGAAAGGTGTATTTACTGATAAGTACCCGAATTGAAAAAACCGTTAAAAATCAGGAATCCACAGCATTGCCCCCTTGTGAACACCTGTATTTGGCCCTTTCACAAGGAACGCATCTACCAAGTTCCAGCTTGATCGGACTGACTGTTCTCAGGAGGTCAAAAATAGCAACAAGAGGGCTGTGTGAACAGCCCGTGCCTCAGCTGATCTTGACATTCATCACACTTGCAGCTCTATGAACTTGGGAAAGGATCAAGGACACCATGTTCTGAGTAAGTATGAACTTTATAGAAGAACACTTACATGTACAACATCAAAGTTCGGGTAGTTCTCAAGTTATAATGAAGAGTAAAATTCATGTATGTTGCACTGTGACCCCAGAAACGAGGTCAAGGTCATTCATGTACTGTCTCAGCATGACCTTCATACACAATAATTAACATGTGTGGCTAACTCAAAACAGATCTCAAGTTATCAAGTGAACAGTAAATTTCGTGTCAGTTGTCCTGTGAATTAGCATTAGAATGCCCATTGACTTACATAGTAATCAATAGGAAAGCTCCACTGACTGGTAAGTACCGTAATTGAAAATCCTTAAAAATCAGGAATCCAAAGCAGTGCCACCTACTAAACAACCGTTTGACCCTTCCACAACAACATATCCATCACATTTCAGCTTAATCTGAGGGACGGTTCTGAAAACAAGTGAAAAATAGCAAAACCTACAAAAAATTCATAAAAAAATTGCAGCGCCACCTGGTGAACAAATTGGGAACTAAGTGTCCCCGGGAGTATCTATGTACGATATCAAAGCAATTGGGTGAGCAGTTTCAGAGGAGAAGAATTTTGAAGGTTTGCCCTAAAAAAAAAAAAACAAATTCATAAAAAATCCAAAGTTAAGACCACTACAAGAAATTCCCATGTTAAACTTTCCTATTAAAACTTCTGTAGAGATTTTTATAAAAAAAATCATAAAAAAATCCAAATTCATTGGAACATGACCATTGGAACAAACCTGGTAGACACCCACCCAAGGTACATTGCCACCAAGTTTGAAGTAAATCTGGATGATGGTTTTGGAGAAGAAGTCAAAAATGTAAATTAGCATTAGAATGCCCATTGACTTACATGGTAATCAATAGGAAAGGCGCATTTACCCCAAAGGAGCCGAATTGAAAAAATCATTAAAAATCAGGAATCCGCAGCATTCCCACATAGTGAACAACTTTGTTTGGCCCTTCCATAAGGAACATATCCACCACATGTAAGCTTAATCTGAGTGACGGTTATGGAGCAGAAGTCGAAAATAGCTATAACACATAAAAATTCATGAAAAATTAGAAAAAAACTGCAGTGCCACCTGGTGAACAAATTAACAACAAGGAGTCCCTAGGTGTCTTCCTGTGTGATATCAAAGCAATTGGGTCAAAGCGGTTTCAGAGAAGAAGATTTTTTAAGATTTGTCCAAAAAAAAGAACAAAAAAATTCATTAAAAATCCAAAAATCACTGGAGCATGAAAATTTGCACAAAATTGGTAGAAACCCACCCAAGGTACATTGTCACCAAGTTTGAAGTTAATCTGGATGACGGTTTTGGAGAAGAAGTTGAAAATGTGAATTAGCATTAGAATGCCCATTGACTTCCATAGTAATCAATAGGAAAGCTGCATTGACCGATAAGTACCCGAATTGAAAAAATCGTTAAAAATCAGGTATCCGCAGCATTCCCACATAGTGAACAACTTTGTTTAACCCTTCTACAAGGAACATATCCACCACGTTTCAGCTTAATCTGAATGACGGTTCTGGAGAAGAAGTCGAAAATATCTATAGCACACACAAATTCATAAACAAGAGGGCTGTGTGAACAGCCCATGCTCAGCTGATCTTGACATTCATCACACTTGCAGCTCTATGAATTTGGGAAAGGATCAAGGTCACCCATGTTCTGAGTAAGTCTGACCTTTATGCACCAACACTAACATGTGCAACATTATGGTTCAAGTAGTTCTGAAGTTATAATGAAGAGTAAAATTCATGTATGTTGCACTGTGACCCCAGAAACAAGGTCAAGGTCATTCATGTACTGTCTAAGCATGACGTTCATACAGACACATTAACATGTGCAGCATCATGGTAATAACTCTAAACAGATCTCTTGGTATCAAGTAAACAGTAAATTTGATGTCAGTTGTCCTGTGAATTAGCATTAGAATACCCATTAACTTACATAGTAATTAATAGCAAAGCTACATTGACCAATAAGTACCCGAACTGAAAATCTTTGAAAATCAGGAATACAAAGCAGTGCCACCTAGCAAACAACTTTGTTTGACCCTTCCACAAGAACATATCCATCACATTTGAGCTTAATCTGAGTGACTGTTCTGAGAACAAGTGAAAAATAGCAAAACCATACAAAAAATTCATAAAAAAAAAATAGTCAAAAATTATAGCGCCACCTGGTGAACAAATTGGGAACCAGGTGTCCCTGGAAGTGTCTATGTACAATATCAAAGCAGAAGAGTTTTTAAGGTTTGCCCCAAAAAAGAACAAAAAAATTCATAAAAAATCCAAAAAACAATAGAGCGTGACCATTTGAAGAAACTTGGTAGAGACCCACCCAAGGTACATTGCCACCAAGCTTAAAGTGGATCTGGCCAATGGTTTTAGAGAAGAAGTCGAAAATGTGAATTGTGGACGACGGACGGACAACGGATGACAGATCCTCACAAAAACTCAGCTGACTGACAAGTCAGCTGAGCTAAAAATTAAAAAAAAAATTGCAGCGCCACCTGATGATCAAATTAAGAACTAGGAGTCCCAGGGAGTCTTCCTGTATGATATCAAAGCAATTGGGTGAGCGGTTTCGGAGAAGAAGATTTTTTAAGATTTGCCAAAAAATGAACAAAAAAATTCATCATAAATCCAAAAATCACTGGACCGTGACCATTTGAACAAACTTGGTAGAGACCCACCCAAGGCACATCCCCACCAAGTTTGAAGTGGATCTGGCCAATGGTTTTTGAGAAGAAGTCGAAAATGTGAATTGTGGACAGAGGGACAAAAAACGACGGACGACAGGACGGACGGACGACGGACCCTCACAAAAGCTCAGCTGACTGACAAGTCAGCTGAGCTAAAAATCATTAAAAAAATTGAAAAAATCGCAGCGCCCTCTGGTGAACAAATTAAGAACTAGGAGTCCCCAGGAGTGTCCCTGTGGGATATCAAAGCAATTGGGTGACCGGTTTCGGAGAAGATTTTTTAAGATTTCCCCCAAAAATGAACAAAAAAATTCATAAAAAATCCAAAAATAACTGGACTGTGATTAATTGAACAAATTTGGTAGAGACCCACCCAAGGCACATTCCCACCAAGTTTGAAGTGGATCTGGCCAACGGTTTTGGAGAAAAAGTCAAAAATGTGAACTGTTGATGACAGACGACGGACCCTCACAAAAGCTCAGCTGACTAAAAATGTAAGTATCTTCAGACAAACATTCCTGATCTTAGCTTTTGCTTCCTTCGCCACATACAAGACAAACATTTACTGTCCTAGTGGTTTCAAGGAGCAGTATTTTTCATTTGAGTTGATTCACTGTTTCTGGACCAGCCCATATTTCTGTTTCATCCCATGACTCTGCATGTTATATGTATCATAAATGTAGCCATAACAAGTTCATTTGGTAGGTGTACACCAGTCTGACCCAGCCCCATGCAGGCACATCCATATCTCGTATTTCACAGCCTGCCAGACCCATCCAATTCACCTCCACATGCAGCCCAGACAAGTTACATTTTTGTGGTTTTTATGTTTCCTTTTTTTTTGACATTTCCAAGTTCTCATTCACAAGTTGTGGAAAGCAGAATGTCCAAATGAGTATTATCAGTCCTGCACACAGCCAATGCCACAACTCTGTCACATGTATATACCATTTTAAAAAATTTTTTTTTTTTTTTTTTAAAAACTGGGCATTAATACGAGATATTTGGAGTAATATCAGTATTAGTAGGTACACTTACCTACATGTATCGACCACCCTTTGTCAAGACCTCTGTGTCTGGGTCTAACGCCCATAAATCAAGTTAAGTTTTGACTCACTTCATCTGAAAACCTGACGGTCCCGTGGCACCATCTCTCGGTTCTTGTTGAACTGATGGCGACTCACATTGTCCTTCCTTTTTTTGAGATTGGTCAGTTGACATCAGCTGTAAGAGGAAGCGGGGTTGGTTGGGTGGGCTTCTCTGGTGGTCGAGAGGTAAGTGTACTTACTAATACTGATATTATTCCAAATATTTTGTATTAGTTAAATGACATTACCTCTCCACCACCATTTGCCCATATACAATCATAAAGGTGGTAGGTGTAACATCACTGGCACACTGACCTCATTTGACAGCCAAGACCGGCAGCTTGGGGGTAACCATCTGTCTGTGTGAGGAGGGGATATCTGAAGGGAAAACCTCAGAGCTACATGGAGTTGAGGCTGCCAACAGCAGAATCCTTCCCAAACCGGAAACCCTCTTTACAGACCAGCATGGGAATGCACTGAACCTCCCAGTGCTCGGCCACCAACATGACAACTGTCCCCCTTGTGGGTAGACTTTAACAGTTTGAGCTCCAGACCTGGAAATCTTTACCCGACCCAGTACTGAAACTGGCTGGGCACCCGGGGGGGGGGGGGGGGGGGGGGGGGGGGTGGGGGGTGGGGGGGGTGGGTGGTATATAGTTCCATTGGCAGCAAACTCCTGTGTCCAACTGGCAACAGGCCAGGATGACAGGACAAACGGTCTAATACTGTCCAAGATTAGGTCAACTGGGCACGAAGCCTTACAAGTCCCATTAAGAGAGGCCCCGACCAACAGGCCTGCATCATATCTAAACAACAAAAGCGCCATTAGATGGAACATAGTGGCTGCTCAAATGGGATCCGGAAGGCTTAACAAACAAGTATCGGAACCTAAGCAAAGAAGCCTGTTAGGCCTGCAAAGGCATACATGCCATCCTCTATCACTATCATGTCAGGCAAGTAGTGTTCGGCGAAAGTCGTAGAATATCACCAGCTGCAGGCTCACAGAATGTCAACAACTGTGACGTTCTGCAGGGCGAACCAATAGGCATTAAAGGCTCATACCTCATGAGCTCTGGCTGAGACAAGGTGCAAGGCACCATGCCTTTTCAGTGAGATCTCATAGGCTTGAGGATCATCTGCTTAATCCATGATGATTTGCTTCTGCAAATTTGCTCCTTTCTTGGGTTACTGTAAATTGCTTTATTGCGTACATAAATTTTCGCGGTTTCCCTCAAATTGACAAATTCGCGATGTCTTAAATTCGTGATTTTATCTTTCATAAAATCATATTAAAGGCTCTAAAGGGCAATTTTCCAGAATGACTTTTTTTTCTCCAGCTGTCTGCTCTAAGAGGCTTGTATAGGGGCAAGAATAGAGCTCTTAAGTGAGCAAAGCCATAAGTCTGCGTTAATTAGGCACAAGCTACGCAACTGCAAGTACCCAGTGCTGAGTACATTGACAGGGCTATAAGCACACAAGTTTAATTTCTCTTGTGTCAACAAAATGAATAAGATATACTCATACTAGTACTTTGTCATCAAGTTGAAATATTTAGTTATACACAGTTAAGTCTTTAACATGTGAGTTTTTTGGGTGTGTCTCAGAGCACCACCTGTCTTCATGTCACCAGAAAAATGCAGAAAAAAAAGCGTGTCACAGGGTTACCTGTGGCATTTCATGGCGTTCACAAATAATTATTGCTGCTACATACCTTTCTATATCAGTTCCTATCAACTACAGTAAAATGTCTTTACCGCAGTGGCTGAGGTCGGCAAAATCGCCAACATTGCCGGGTCTTCTGGACCCCAAGAAATGCACTACGGTAGAAGAAGCGGTCACAACCTAGGCTGCCAATGATGCTGTTAAGGCAGTAATGCAGGGAAAGATTGGAAGATAAGCGTGTGAAATAGGTGTTGCAAAAACTGTTTGTAAATTCTCCAAAATCCTGGGAAAGAAGCTGAATGAATCTACAGTTAGATCCATGAAAAAAAGTTACATTCAAAGGAAAGACCAAACAGGTGATGACACAGATGAAATGCCACGACACATGGGCGGACAGCCTTTGCTGCTCGATGACCTGAATGCACAGGTTCAAAGTTGGACAAGGAAAGTTAGAATCTCCCGTGTCATCAATGCACACATTGTGATGGCAGCAGCATACGCCATTGTGAAAAAGTGTGATCCCCTGAAACTGCAAGAATTTGGTGGGATTGTATGAATCAACAAGACTTGGGCTCTCTCGTTGCTGCGTCGCATGGGATTTGTAAAGCGAAAAGGAACAAAGAATGGCAAGAAATTGCCTGCTGATTTTGAAGCAATAAAAGAAGATTTTCTTCAGCGTATGCATGAAAAAGTTGAGGAACACGATATTCCTAATGAACTTATTTTCAACATGGCTCAAACCAGCTGTAGTTTATAGTTCCCCACGGTGAGTGGACTATGGAAAAGGTGGTCACCCACCAAGTTTGCATCACAGGGATTAATGACAAGCGACAAATCACAGCAGTGTTGACAGTAGTGAAAACAAGTCACTTGCTTCCAACGCAGGTGATATATGCCGGCACTACGGCAGGCTGTCTTCCTCAAGGTGTTGATTTTCCCATGGGGTGGCATGCGACCCACACAGATTCCCATTGGTGCTACACTGACTCAATGCTACTGTACATTGAAAATGTTCTGTTGCCATACACCAGGGAATACCATCAGAAAACTGGTAAAGTTGATCAGCAAACACTTCTGATCCTGGACCATTTCAGGCTCATCACACAGACCAGTTCAAAGAAAAGTTGATCGAGAATGGGATTGGTTTCGTGTATGTGCCTGCTTGTTGCACTGACTTCAGCCACTAGACTTGTCAGTGAACAAATTTTTCAAAGACGAACTGAAGAAATGTTTTCATCATTGGTATGCTAGTGAAGTGATGACACAAATGGAAGTACAAGAAGATGAGACTGGTGAAACTGACGTCACATGTAACGGTTGACTTGCGTCTGTCGCGTGTGAACCCAATCCTTGCCCAGTGGCTAATTACAGCAAGCACTACAGTTGAGCACAAACCAGGCCTGAGTATGGGCCTGATTATGGGCAGATTTCCCAAGGCTGGATTATTGCACACAGTTTAATATATAATTTGATGTGAATCTTGGCATACTAGTATTACCACACTGGACATCGATTCATAACAAATTTGAAATGTACCAAAGTGTGATTAGCCAATCAATGCAGGTGAATAAACATTATTTCTAGTAATTTCTAATTCATAAATTTTTAATTCATAGTGTGAATACAAGTTTGAAAGTACTTCAATGATCTGCTTCGACTTCGTGACTGTCTCAAGGGGACTTTCAATTGAACGTATTGTGTGTGGTACATGTAAATGGCGATTTCTCACAAAGACTGATGTGTGCCAAGTACAATGACATTAGGCCCACCTGTGAATTACAATGTGATAACCATGGAACATGCTTATGTACATTGTATTTTTTCCAACAAGTGTGAGCTAGAATAAAATGTAAATATGTAAAGACGTGTTTGTTCGGTCCTTTCAACATTGAAGGGTTGATACATGTTGTTACTTGTGCTGGCAGTTTTCTGTCTCCATCTGCAGTAATGTAGTACCGGTTCTTACTGGTAATGATTCAGGTCAGATTCAGGACAAAATTCTTTCAGATTTTTGTGGTATTTATAAATTTGCAGATTTCACAAAACCACCAAAATAAGCAATTTACAGTACTCAGTGGTAGAAGGAGGGTAGCCCTCCGTCCTCTGAATCCGTCCATGCAGGAGAGGTAGCAGCGAAGAGCTCTCAGCAGGCACAGGGCTCTCTCCTCAAGAGGAAGAGCAGCATCCATAGCACGGGCAGAAAAACCCTTAAAGGCTGTAGCTGGATCTCAAGCCACTTGGTTCTTGGCAAGGAAGCCCAATTGAGGCCTCACGGTCACCTCGGAGTGGTAGGGGACCATTGAAGTCGGTCATAAGTCCACGTCCAGTACTTCAGGGAAACGCACTTAGGGTCCTCAAGGCACTCAAATGACCACTTCTTCAACATGAATTACAACAAGCAGTAGGTCCCACCTGGGTAGGACCTGTTACAACGCTGGCCTCACTGTGTAGAAGGACGCAATGAGCGCTGACAGATAAGGATCACCCCTGATGCAAAAGTCTAGGATGTTGGCAGGGGTTGAAGAGATGGCTGATCAGAAACCCTCCACTGTTCTTGAGCTCTTGCCTAAGACTTCCCACTGATATAAGAGGAAGTCGGGGAACATGCAATGCATGCAGACTAAGGGTGTGTTCTCTTACTGGCGCACCTGTCGGAGACACGGTCCACCGAGCTGAGTAAACAGTTAGAGAAGAAGATCGAAGTCCTCCTCGGGCAATTCTATCTGAGACCAATTCTCTGTTGCGGATGTGCTATGAGATAACCACCAAGTGTGGAGGTTCAGCACTTCCTGTGGAACACGCTCCTCTGTGGCTGCACCAGAAGCTTCGGCCATGCCAGTAATTGTAGCCGAGGCTCGGCAGTTAATTTCAGTAGGTCTACTGAGCAATCATACTGGGGCAGCCACGGGGCGACCAGGATCATTTTTCAATTGTGGGACCAAACCTTGGGCAGTACCCTCAATACAACTGGCAGGGCTGCAAGGTGTAGGTATGCCAACTGGTTGCTCCAGTCCATGGCTAGAGCATCCACTGCTAGGGCGTGGGTCTGGGAGAGATGAGGCTTAAACCGGCAGTTTCACATTCTCGCGAGTCACGAACAGATCCACGTGTGGAGTTCTTCATCTTGCCCACATGGCCTGAATGACCCTGGAGTGAAGCGACCACTCCATCCTTACCCCTTCTCGAGAGTTGGTCACCCAGGACATTCCGATGTCCCAGCACGTGCCTTGCATGTGTGCGGACATTGTAGTCGTAGCACAATCTGGTGATGTGCCCGGCCAACTCCATCAGCTTCTTGGACCGCATTGAGGATGGCTCTTCTGCTGATCCTCACAGAGCTCTAGTTCTGCCTCCCACTCAAAAAAGTGAGGCAGTGTACCTGGCTCAAACACGGGAACAAACGGGATAGCCAACTGCTCGCTCGGGGCAAAATCGCCAGAGGTGCACAAGAGCCTGCCAGTACAGCTGTTGCGGCAACACAAGGTTCCCCCCTGGACTGTAGGTGCCGACACCACAGGGGCCAAATCCCACCGATGGTAAGAGGCACCTCCACTGGTCTGGGTGTCTTCCTCCTACTTTCCCTTTGCCTATGTTGGCGATCCAAGCTCTCAGACCCGGGAGCTCGAGAAGTATGCAAAGGCATCAGTACTTTGGCCAGCACTCCAGGCAAGCCAATTATGGTGCCCAAAAGAGGAAGGATAATATGGGGAGCATGTGCACCAAGAGTCACCATCAGATTCACCAGAACCGAGAGATGGGACCACGAGACCGTCAGGTTTTCAAATCAAGTGAGTCAAAACTCAATTGACTTATGGGCGTTAGACCAACACACTCTAGGTCTAGGCAAATGGTGGTCCAGAGGTCACATTATGTAACTAATAGCAGGTCCTTTGTATCACACTCCACTTGTATACATACACGGTGAAACAGGCATAAATTTATTAACACGACAACAAAACTCAAGCACCTGTTGTTTCAAAAGTGTCCAGACTATAGGCATACCCATCTTGCTGGTAAATTCATAACGTAGCCTCTTTGAATTGCTATGCAAACATTAAGACATTTCCTTTGCTACACATCAATTTCTTTGTCTGCCCTTTTGGATATCAGGCTTTTCAGTTTGATAGTATAAACCTGGGTTGTGTTCTGTCCAGCAAAACAGTACTCACTTCTATACAGAGAAAATACAATGTTTGCAAATATTTTGTCCACTAAATGCTTGGCTGGTAACAGTTGTCCAAAAGACCACATGGAGAGAAGGTGACACAGTAACATAGGGGACTTCAAGTCAAATATCACAATAAAAACTTGCATAAAATCAATCTTGCTAACAAGGAGCAAAAAAAGATCCATGAAATATTGCCCTATATTTCCAACTAGGATCCAGCAATATGCACACCACAGGGTTATAGATCTGCCTCCTTTCTATTGGACATTTACTTCTGCGTTATAGATATACCTACTTTCTTTTGGACAGTTACCCCTGGGTAATAGATCTACCTACTTTCTTTTGGACAGTTACCTCCAGTACCTACACTAAGAACAGAATGACCATGACTGCAGGATATTCATATATATTTACATTTGTTATTTTTGTTAGCATTGAAAGAATAGGAACGGTAGTGTAGTTCATGAGGCAATGGTTACACTAGAGCATCTCATGCAACCAACGTGCTGCGCAATAATATCCTCTTAACTCACTTTGTCATTATTTAAGCTTCCGCAGAAAGTACTGCCGAAGCGTTTGATTCATAGGCCTAAGCATAATGGGAAGACGGTATCAGATGATCAAGAATTGCATATCTACTCGTCAAAACTTGCCTAAATGTTTTCTTTTACCGGTTTTGCAAGCTTCATTGAAATAAAGTTGTTGTGTTATTCGGAACTATTTTTTTCCTAGTTTTGTGTTCCAGGAGTTGCCTTGACAACTGATGGCTGATGTAGTAGCCCCGCCTACTTGGCTCCTCCCACTAGTAAACAAAAAGGCGATTTTTTTGTAAATAAACAAGCTAAAAACGATTTTAAATCAACTATCAATGATAATACTTACTCTTATGTCAATAGAAATTGATGTTAAATGCAAATATAAGAATTAAACTTCCTCTCTAGTATAATTACGGGCGCATGGTTGCAGTTTGTGTGACAGGCATTTCTTTGATGACGCGCGGTAGCCTGTCACACAAACTGCAAACATGCGCCCGTAATTATACTAGAGAGGAAGTTTAATTCTTAAGACAATACAGGACATTGATAATTACTGCAATACTGCTCTGGTGTGTATCAGTCAACAAGAAAGTACCTGGAACATAAGAGCAGATTGCTTTATAAAGCAGGGCAAAATAACTAACAGGAAACTCCAGAGAAAATAGATGTGTTTATTATGGGCGATGTCCTGCCAACGCTTCAGGCCTTCCTGACCCTTCCTCAGGGCGGCAGAGATTGGTTTCTTACTTTTTTCATAGAAACTGTGATGGGATTACATGTTATCTGCTTCCTAAACAAAGCTCTACAAGCAATGTGCAAATTATCCTGCTCAGCCTACCATCTGAATCAGAACCAAATTATTCCCCCCAAACCTGCTGCCAAAATGAACTCTTAACACATCCAAAATCATTTCAGGTCAACTGTCTGAAAACAATAAACTGAAGCAATGGATATTTTCAAAGTGGGCACACATGAAAATATATCAGCAATGATGCATGCAATCCGCACTCTGGTGACAACCTGTATGCTTTTGAAAAAAAAAAAAGCACTTTATGGCACCCTGTAAATATGCCTGAACTTATAAACACTTATGAACACTGCCATCTCAGTCAAGTCAATCCTTGTTTTTAGACAATGCATAATTTCCATCAAAGTATAGGTGGCACCACTAGTATCAAAGCAACCCAGATTTTGACCTCTTCTACAACCCCATGTAATTTCATTAAGATTCGTAAAAATTAAGAATGCTGGAATGATCACAAAATTTTTTCATTTTGACACGTATATTCTATTAATACTATAGGTGGTGCTACCAGCATTGACATTGACATTGACATAGACTATCATACACTTGATAAGCCCTAAAAGTTATATGGGTTAACTTAAAAACTGTGGGGTGCAGAGCATTCATAAGATGACCTCAATATTCCAACTGGCCATTTGACCTTGACTTCCAACTTGGATTGAAAAATTATTCAAAATGTGCACCCCACAGCTAGCTTTCCATACATGGTCTGTTTCTTTAAATAGAAGAATAACTTTTCAAGTTATTGACAAAAAATCATAAATTTGGACAAGAGCCAAAATCCATCTCAAGTTATATTTTCAACATTTTGACCCATATATTACATAATAATGCAGGTGACACTACCAATATCAATCTTGACCAAGGTTTATATACACTTGATGAGTCATGAAAGTTATACAGGGATATCTTTAATACTGTGGACACAAGCAAAAAGTTTATGGATCGACAGACAGACATGAGTGATCACATAAGCTCTGCCTCCTTTGGTCAGCAGAGCTAAAAACTGCATGTAATATGTTGTCAATTATTGTTTAGCGCCTAGACACAGGCATGTGGTTTGACACTGACCCATTTCCCTATGTTCATCAAGGGAAAGCTTTTCTCAAAAAGCACCCCAAATAATGACACTGATCAACCACCTTTTTCCCCACATTGAAACAACAGAGATATATCACATCATCAAGAAGGGACACATCTTGACCTCAAAATTCTTTAGCCAAAACTGGAATATGCATGAATAGATATACTTAAGATTTTGTCATATCCCTTTCATAGAAACATTGGACCTTGGCTGATTGGCTAATGGTCAGAGCAGTGGATGGCATCAATTACCCCCTCAACTGTGTCCAAATGACATTGACTTTTGATCTTCAAAGGTCACACATCAATTTCAAAATGTGAAGTGTTACAGCAGCTACAATTTGAGCCCAACATGATCAAAATTGGATAAAAATTGACCAACTTATGGCTAGAAGAAAGCCACCATCGAAAATGGACATTGACCTTGAGATGACCTCTACCTGAAGTGAGCCTTGACCTTTAAAATAACATTTTGACCCAAAATTGGCCTTTGAATTTGACATGACCTTTGACCTTGACATTTGAGATGACTTTTGCCTTGCTATGATCGAACTCCTATACACTCGGAATCACATCTACTATAGTATATAAGATACTGAAGATTTAAAACTTTAATTAGCCCTCATTTGCATAATTTTGGAAAGCATGACCTCTCATTATAAAAAGGCCAGACTCCATCAATAGAAGTATAATTGTGCCAAGTTTGGAGCTTCTAAGACTTTTAAAATGAAATGTCGGACAAGCTTGCCTGTAAAGAAGGAAAGAAAGGAAGAAAGAAAGAAAAAAAGAAAGAAGGGAGGAAGGAAGGAAGAATATTTGCACAAAGCAAATCTGTGTGCCTTCAAAAGTTGTACATATTAAATGCTACAACTTTTTTCTTTGGTACTTCACATTACATTAAGCTTACGGCTGGATGCAAATTTCAAAGTTCAAATGACCTTGACCTTTGACCTTTGCAGGTCACATGTAAATTGCAAAAATGTACAGTGTAACAATACCCACAATTTAAGCCCAACATCTACCAAATCAGATGAAAATTGACCTAGTTATGGCAAGATGAGACTTTCAAAGGGTCAAATGACCTTGACATTTGCCCTTTTGAGGTTACATATTCCTACAAAAATGTGCATTTTTAATATAGCTATAATTTGAGCCCAACATGATCAAAATTTGATAAAAATTGACCAAGTTATGGCTAGAAAAAAATTCCTTGACCTTTGACCTTTAGAGGTCACATGTAAACTACAAAAACGTGTAGTGTTACAATAGCTACAATCTGAGTACAGCATGATCAAAAGTACCATTCAAAGAACACGGTACCCTTCGGCCGCCTTCAATCTCTTTTGCTGTAAGTGAATAGGAATAGCCTTGACTTTCAATAGCCTTCTAGATCACTCTATATTGCTTCTTTTGTTTTAAGATTTAGATTTCTAGATGCACAATGTCACTCAGCAAACTTGTGACCTGTGTGTGACCTTGAAAATTAAGTCAAGTTCAATTATGCTTGCACACAAAGCAAGCCTTATAGTGGTGTACTATCATATGCAATTTGAAAGTCCTGTCTCAAAAGCTTCTGAAGTTACAGTGGTAAACAAAATTTCAATGAATAGGTCACTGTGACCCAGATACTTGACCTAGTGACCTACTTTTGACTCATGACACATTTTTTGGTTATAATACATGTGTGTATAAAATTTCATGTAACTGACTTGCAAATTTCCTTACTTATACCAATACCACCATTGTGCACTTGACCTTTGACCTCAAAAGTAGGTCAAATATAAAGCTATGACCTCAATTTTCAATAGGCTTCTAGATCACTCTATGAAGCTTCTTGTGTGTAAGATTTAGATTGCTAGATGCAGGCTTTCAATAGTTAGAGCGGTAACGTTGCTTAGCACGTGAACACTATGTGATCTTGAGAATTACGTCAAGGTCAACTATGCTTGCACACAAAGTAGGCCATATAGGAGTGTTATATCATGTGCAATTTAAAAGTCCTGTCTCAAAAATTTCTGAAGTTATGGTGGTAAAACCATGGGACGGACAGACAGATGGACAGTATGACAATACCCGTTGGCCTCATAAGGCCGAAGGGTAAAAATGGATAAAAATTGACCTATTTCTGGCTAGATGAAATTTTCAAAGGTCCAATTGACCTAGATCTTTGACCTTTAGAGGTCACATATATTTGACAAAAAAGTTCAGTGTTACAATATCTACACTTTGAGGCCAACATGATCAAAATTGAATGAAAACTGACCGAGTTACATCTAGATCAAACTGTCTATAGCATGTGGTGTTTCATTTTCTTTCTTTTTTTTTTTTTTGAGGAGCAGGTCACCAAGACCCGAGAATCAACCCTTCTCACGGCGACATCAAACACAACCGGCACGTCAAAACAACACATTATTGCTCACCACCAGCCAGACAGAAGCATTGACAAACCTTTTGAATTCACTAACAAGTTAAAGTCAGGAGAGCAGGCAGAGGGGAAACCAGGCCAGGACAGCCCAACACTATGGGAGAAGGTGCCAAATAACCAGAACTCTACATGTTCTGTTAGTGTTTCAAGTTCAAGTTCAAGTTTGGATTCATGGGACGCTTTACCCACTTTACGTTTGGACTGCAAGTTTTGTCATTTTGAGCATTTAGTTGGACACATTCAAGCCTCCTCTTCATGAGCTCAACCATTAACACCACAGACATTTCCCCTGGAGTTTACCCCAGACCTGCCAAGGACAGGACACCCTTACTTAGTGGATTTTCACCAGGTAAGTTATTCCAACTTTAATTCAAACTATCACAGTAGTAAAGTAGAATTTATATATCCAGCTTGTGTGAACAACTTAAATAACACGGGAGAGAGTAGTAATCTGCTCATCATTGAAGACATGGTTTTGAATCTTTCAGATTATAATCTCTCCAGTGCACAAAGAGATTTACTAAGCAAAGGGTTATCCTTTAGCCCCACTCCTAGAGAACCAGACATGGGAAAAATTTTCCAAGATACCAGAAGATTCTTAAGGCAAATGAAACTTAGAGCCTTTTCTGACAATAAAAAACTTGTTGCTACAATAGGGCAGGCCCTCCTCCCTGAAGAGATTAATGACCAGCAGTCTATGAAACCACCTTAACCGACCTGAATGCCACAAAACCTTTTGAACACAAGGCATTTAAGTTTCCCAGCACCTGCACACCTAGTGACATGCAATTGGCAGACCCCAATAGGAAAGGTCAGAATTAGCTCGTAGGTGTGTATTCGCCCCAATGCACAACTGAATACACAAACATTTGGAGGGCTAAAGTTATGTATTCCCATTAGTTTGTATGTTAAAGCAACCTAAAATAAACCAGTCACCTTTGAAGCTGTGGCTATATGGTTTTTGTGAGGTATTCAGTTACGCATCTAAATTTACTGTCTGAAATTTGGTGTTTCTATGTACAGTACTTTTCAAGTTAAGTTGCAAATTACAGTGTAAAGAGATGGGAATACACAACCCTAGTCCTCCAATGACTGCAGTGCCCTCTTTTAGGCATTTCTAGAACCTTCTGTTCTTTCCCTTGCCTATTAGGAGTCATTTTGCAGAACAGTTAAGTTTGAACTTGCTACACACCATCCACACATACCAAGGGTGGATAACCTGTCAAAAGAAGACACGCTGAGGGTTAAGGCAGTTAATGGATAACCCTGATATAGTGATCACGAAAGCAGACTAAGGATCAGTAGTGGTCATTCAAAACTCGACTGACTACAGGAGTGAGGCTCTGAAGCAACTGTCTAATAATGATCACTACCAGAAAGTGGAAGTGAATCTCACTTCCACTCACATTGAGACAGTAAGGCTTGCATTACTTGACCCGGTGGATTGCGAATCCATCACAAAAGAAACAGCTGATTTTCTTTACATTAAGGAACCAAGGGTACCTTGTGTCTATACTCTCCCTGAAATAGACAAAGGAGTTCTCCCCCCCCCCACCAGGGCGTCCAATTCTGAGTGCAAACGAGTGTCCCACAGAAAGAATCTCGGGTTCCGTGGATTTTTTTTTGAGACCCCTTATACCAAAGATAAAAAGTTACATCAAAGATACAACAGATTTTGTGAACAAAAATGAATATTTACCACCACTGCCAGACAATACACTTCTGGTTACTTTAGATGTAATATCTTCATATACCAACCTGCCAATCAAAGAGGGCCTGCACAGTGTAGCACAGGCTCTGTTACATAACAGGGAACCCCAGAGCAAGCCTGACGTGTCGGAACTCATAAAGTTACTGGGCATAGTATTAACTTGCAACAATTTTGAGTTCAAGGGTGAGCACTATTTACAAATCAATGGCACAGCAATGGGAACAAAAGTGGCTCTCTCCCTGGACAATTTATTCATGGCTGACCGGGAAACCAACAAATTATTGGCATTGCCACTGCAAGCACTGGTCTGGTTGCCTTACATTGATGACATATTCACCATATGGACATATGGTGAAGTGGAACTCAACCAATTCATCAAACATTTAATTGAACATGTGTGACCCCAAGATTAAGTTCTTAGCTGAAGTATCATCAACTGAGATCAATTTCTTGGACACAAAAATCAGGCTGAACAGTGAGAACGAGGCATACACAACCTTGTATGCCAAACCCACTGACACCCACAGTTATTTGCATTATGACTCAGCCTACCCGGATTACTGTAAGACCAGCAGTCCCTACAGTCAGTTACTTAGGGTCCAGAGAATCTGTCACAAGGAGGAAGATTTTGAAGCAAATGCTTTCAAAATCTTGATATACTATGAACTGAGGGGTTATCCAACCCACAGTCTTCATACTACTCTGAACAAAGTGAGAGTAGTGCACAGAGATTCTGAAACACTTCTCACTCCCTCAATGGTTAATGATAATGCTCAATCTCAGGACAGACTGTTCCTGATCAAAGAGTACAACCCTGCTCTTCCACCATTGAAAACCACAATACAGCATAATTGGGCAACATTACGAGCCTCTAGAAATGGCCAACACCTGGGTGACAAAAAGGTCATACTAGGTTACAGGAAAACAAAAAATCTCAAGTATCTCATGACAAATTCCAGGTTCAGGCACCCCCGAGTCAGACAAGTGGCATCCATTTCAGGAGTCACCAAACAGAATCCGTGCAACATTCAAACATGTTGTACTGTCCCAAACTAGACGTGTCTGGGAAAGTCACAAGCACAACTACAGGTCATACATACACTACACCTGGAGGGGTCACTTGCAAGCACAATAACCTGGTCTATCTTTTAAAATGCTTGCATTCCAATAAACAATATGTGGAACAAACCAAATGCCCCCTGATGGACAGGTTACGAGAGCACTTTTATTACATCAACAACAAGGATGTAACCCAACCACTAGGCTGACACTTCTGCCTACCTGGTCACAGAGGCATCAACATTAAGATCCAAATACTGGAACACATTTGTATCCCACAAGAGCTTTCAAGAACAGAAACTCTCTGTTTAGAGAGGGAGAGTCACTGGATCCATCAGTTATGCACCACTGAACCGTTCGGCCTCAACGTCATGGGTAGATAGGCACTCTTGCCTGGTCTTACTCAAACTTTTTAGTTCTACACGTATCTACCACAAATGACTCAACACTATAAAGGAATTCTAAATAATATTCCAGGTTATTGTACAATACCACAGAAATATAATGATTATGGATAATCAGTCTTTAATCTGACAGATTCAGCTTCAGATGTTGACCTTTTCTGGGCTGACACAGGGTTGTCAACCATATGTCACCCGTGCAGGGTACGCGAGATCTATAGTGACATGACAGAAAGATCTGCACGTCTTAATTTACTAACATACCAGCTCAGGCAGTTAGACCAGTGGATCTTCTTGACGCCTTGGCGTCACTTGACGTGACATCTATACAAATCTGTAGCAACTTTACTGTTTGCTATATAAGCAATGTTACATCACAGTGTTTTCAGTTATCCCCTGATGAGTTCGAAGTACAAAAGAAACCTGTCGGGACTCTCACATGGGCTTACAGAATTAGGTTTGTTAAGTTTCTCTTTGTATTAAACAAACAGTATGTTTTGGGTCACTGGCCTTGCTGACTTTTCATATGTCTATAGCGTGTGGCCATGTGGGCCTATAGGTTACAGACCACAGTTGTGATTGGCTGGTTGCGCATCCCAACGGAGATAGTCCGTAATTGTAAAAATGCTGTGCTTTCAGCATGCTGTAGCTTCTATTTAAATAAAGTTAGCTAAGTCAGGTTTGCTGCATCGCAGAGTTGCTTCATTGGGGGTCATATAGGGGCACTGTCTTCCAGGCCAGGTGGGAACTTTATGGTGGGGAAGGACAATGATGAGACTCGGGCAAGAGCACAGTTCATATATCTGTATAAAGTTGATATCCAGGTGTTGTTTAGACTTGCACAAGTCCCTGGTGCATGTCCCTATTTTCCCATCCCGCGGTCCCACCCAGAAGTGCGATACATTTTCCCCTCCACAAAGTTAACTGAATAATATTATGCCAACTACACGGTGTTATTAAGTAGGTCCTACTATTATTTTTTTTTTTTTTTTAACTGGTGGACACTGCCGCCGTGTCGGTTTCAACAGTAGCAGCTATTGAGTCCTGGTCAGTTCTAATCCCATTATCATTGCGAGTGGAAAGTGGCCTTCGATGAACGCATGGCTAGTCACCGGCCACTCAAGCGAGACAAAGCTGACCGTCTCCCTCCGGCTGCCGACACCAGGGACTTGTCAAACTTGCACAAGCCCACTCTGGACTACCATCAATTCGGTGGGAGTGACGTCACAACATCCGGGGTTTCGCGGGATCTTAGAAGTCAAATCAGTGCCACAACTTTTTTATTTTTGCATTAATGCAAAATGATCCACGTCATGATTTAAGTTTTGTTGAGTAAGACCTCTACATTTCTATGTGGCTCTTTTGTCAATTTAAACAAAAACTCTTGCCCTACACCCTACAATGGAAATATATCCATCTCAATCACGATTTGATCAAAGCGGTCAAACCTGTGTGAATACAATTGCATGGGTACCGGTCCGTGCATTTTTCTTGGTTAGCGTCATGAACGATGGTTCCTCTTTTATTTTTTTCTAAAGATCGGTTGTGTGTTATAATTGCCATTCAACTATAGTGGTAGAGCTTGTTGCTGCAGTAAATAGTCCATAAACCCACTTTATCGCAGTTACTGACAAACTGTCAGCATGATAAACACGCGGCAGCGGTATTTTCACCCGAGCCATGTTTACCTGCGGCTGGCGTATTTTACTCTCTTTCCGTGAAAAAATTGGACCTCTACTCTATTGTACGCAAAGACTGGTACAGTGGTAGTATATGTTATCATTCTCACCAATTTACAGCGTTAAATTTTGTTCCTTGCTTTAATAAATTGTCTGTAATTGTCACTTGTCACTCTGCCCTCCTTCCCAATTGTATTCTACGAATAAAATATGTTTAAACCACTTGCGTTCACACAAATGTCACCCATCTTTCAAGCCAGACTTCACAACACGAGGCAGCGAGTTCTACTGAACGAAACAGCGATCGAAAAACTTTTTGATTAGACAGCGAACACTGTGTGATCGATTCTGGGCCCTTGTAGTTTCCGACTAAAATAACAACGCATCTGTTTGAAATAGAAGCAGTTTTGAAGGGGTTCCCGCTAAAATACTTTTGTTTCAGCCAATGGGAGAGCTTGTTAAAATAGACAAGGTTCTGAGCATTCTAACGATATAAACAACATGGCGCGGAGACAAGAAAATCGAGATAGAGACGATGAAATCACCCTATTTTTGCGCAGTTTTGCAAAGTTACATCATTCAAATTGTCACAAGCAACGACCCGGTTATTGATTTAAATCATCGTAGAAGGAAAATATTCATTTTAACGCCGCTCGAAATAGCCATCGGCAAGAACTGACCTTTCTCTACAATAAAATGTGCATGCTTGCATGTAAATAAACAACAGTCAACACAAGGAATTTGAGACGGCCTTGAATCTGTCACGTGCTTGACTGCTCATGAATAATTCACAGCAGCGACAAGCCGGCAAGTTTGACAAGTCTCACTGGACGCCCTCTGCCTGACGCGGTGCACTGCAATTAATCCTTCATTACACAGTAGCTCAATTAACAGCTTCTGAAGAGGAGTGCGTTATGACCGCGCACTTGTCTGTGTGATAAGAAACACAGTGTAGACCGCCCGGCGCTAATCATCTGAAGTCACTGTTATCTGGTTATATACACGTTCCACGCCAATCAGCTAGGTAAAGCTACGACGTGTGTTTACTTAAAATTTAATTTGGCAATGAATTTGATTTTAAATAAAATACGGAAGACAGTCCAGTGAGACTTGAGCAAGTCTAGGTGTTGTTTCGTATTTCAATTATCACAAAGTAACGAGCTGGGAATTACATGACAAAAATCCATCCATGTTTTTCTGACATTTTTATCTGTCAAATGCCGTTTACGGAATTTTAAAATACCAAAATGCTGATTTTTTAGACTGAAAAATGCTAATATGAAAAACAGAAGGATTTATAACTGTGGTCTGTGGCCTATAGCTATCTCCTTAACTATCCCAAGCTGTCCATAGCAGGCAGGCATACAGCTGTCTCCTTAACCACCTGTATTCCAATTCAGGTAGGTAAGAGAATAACTATCAGGATCAAACAATGCAGACGGACAGCTCTCCTTTGTGTGGCTGCATGTTTACTTAGTTTTTAATCCTTTTCATGGATACCCAAATGACTCCATTTTTTTTCTAACCAGGAAAGGGTTTTCAAGAGGCTGCATGTCTTCTCAACTCAACCTGGTCTCCCCTGTGGCTACATCATCACTGTTCCTGCTGAAAAAACTACTGGACTTCTGGTCTACTTTAGTTACCGTAGTAACTGGGTACAGTGCAAGAGGGCACACATAAACTGTCAGTGGCCAAGGTGATAACAGTCATCTTACTGGCTGGTTCAGGAGTCCATCAGAGGCCAGCAGGGAACTTTTACAACCCTCATTCCAAATCAAATCTTGTCATCTGGGGCAGCCCAAGCTTAGTGGAAAAAAGACAAAGCTTGGTCTGCATTGGAGGTAAGGAAGGGGTTAATTCTTGTGGCAAGCAGCTGTGAACACAACTAGACCAAGCAGCCACAGCATACATGTTTACTCGGTAAAATAACTCTCCCCTGTCAGCTCCACAAAATGTTGGATGTTACATTTCTTACAGACTCCTCAAAAAAAACAAAATAAAAACAAGAGGACTGTGCCAGTCCTGTGCTCAGCTGACATGTACATATACCTTTGCCATTTTATAAGATTTGCCCCAAAAAATTAACAAAGAAATTCATAAAAAATCCAAAAATAAATGGAGAATGCCTATTTCTACAAATCTATAGAGACCCAACCAAGGTACATTGCCACCAAGTTTCAAGTCAATCTGTAAGATTGTTTGAAGAGATGAAGTCAAAGCTGTGAATCAGCATTAGAATGCCCATTGACTTACATAGTAAGCAATATTAGGAAAGGTGCATTTAGCAACAATGACCCAAATTAGAACAAGAGAGCTGTGTGAACAGCCCATGCTTAGCTGACCTACAGACTCATCACACTTATTGGCTCTGTGAACTTGCATAGGATCGAGGTCACCCATGTACTGAGTAAGTATGACCTTTAAGGAAGAACGCTAACATGTGCAACATCAAAGTCCCAGTTCAAGTAGTTCTCAAGTAATAGGGAAGAGTAAAATTCGTGTATATTGCACTGTGAAATGAGCTCAAGGTCATTCATATACTGCCTAAGCGTGACTTTCATAGAGAAACATTAACATGTGCAACATCAAACTCAGAACAGATCTCAACTTATCAAGTGAACAGTAAATGTCATGTCAGTTGTCCTCTATGACCTTGGGAATGAAGTCAAATTCCAACAAGATAGGTTTGTAAAACATAGATGCCCCCCTCCCTCATTACCCTTGCCCTCGCTACCCTATTGATAGTTGTAGAAGGGGCACTCGTGACCTTACAAAATTAGTGAAGGTTGATCATACATCAATGTCACACATCTTTATACTTTAACCTAGCCCTTAAAAAACGACTAAAAACCTGGGCAATATAAAAGTTATAGCTGAAAAATTAGTCATCATTTAGAAACCATATTCAGCAAAGTGGCTTTATGACCTTGGAAATTATGGCATGGTCACTCATTTTCACTTGACCTTCAGTTATTGTGCGAAAAACAAAAAAGGAAGTCTACTGTCTCTGTGTGACCCTCAAAACTGGGTCAAGGTCACCCATCTACAAACTCAAACTAGCCCTTATAGGCAACCATAAAGCTGTGCAATATAAAAGTGCTACCTCTAAAATGCAAGTTATCATGCAGAAACAGTATTCAACCAAATGGCTCTGTGACCTTTGAAATTACGTCAAGGTCACCCATCTTCAAACTTGACCTAGACCTGAATACGGACAATTATCCAGTGGAATATAAAAGTCCTAGTTTAAAAACCTCTTCAGTTATCATGTGGAAACCAAAGTTAACTCAGGTACCAACATGACCTTGGAAATTAAATCAAGGTCACCAAACTTTAAGCTTCTTCTAGCCCTTGGCAAGAACTATAGACCTGTAAAGTATCCCAGTCCTAAATTAAAAACTTCTGTGTTATTGTGCAGAAACCACAGGAAGCATCAAACCATATTCAGTAAAGTGGCTCTGTGACCTTTAAAATGAGGTCAAGGTCATCCATCTTCAAACTTCGCCTAGCCCCAAATATGGACTATAATCCTGTGCAATATACAAGTCCTAGCTTAAAAACCTCTTCAGTTATTGTGCAGAAACCAAAGTTAACTCAGGTACCACTGTGACATTGGAAATTAGGTCAAGGTCACCCATCTTCAAACTTCGCCTAGCTTTTGATTAGAATAATACACCTGTACAGTATCAAACTCCTAGCTCAAAAACTTCTTGAGTTATTGTGCGGAAACCACAGGAATTCTACAATCTCTCTGTGACCCTGAAAACTGGGTCAAGGTCACCCATCTTCAAAATCAATCTAGCCCTTACAGAGAACCATAAAGCTGTGCAATATAAAAGTTCTAGCTCCAAGGTATAAGTTATCATGCAGAAAGCATGAAACCATATTCAGTAAAGTGGCTCTGTGACCTTTAAAATGAGGTCAAGGTCATCCATCTTCCAACTTCGCCTAGCCCCAAATATGGACTATAATCCTGTGCAATATAAAAGTCCTAGCTTAAAAACCTCTTCAGTTATTGTGCGGAAACCAAAGTTAGCTCAGGTACCACTGTGACCTTGAAAATTAAGTCAAGGTCACCCATCTTCCAACTTCACCTAGCTTTTGACAAGAATAATAATCCTATACAGTATCAAAGTCCTAGCTCAAAAACTTCTTGAGTTATTGTGCGGAAACCACAGTCTACCGACCGACCGACCGACATGTGCAACGCTATATGCCCCACCTTCTTCGAAGGGGGGCATAAAAATCACTGGAGCATGACCACTTGCACAAAATAGGTAGATGCTTATAAAAGGTACATCCCTACCAAGTTTCACACAAATCTGACCAAAATTATTTAAGTTACAACCATAACAAATTCTTATGTTAAACTTTCATATTAAAACTGTTTCAAAGATTTTTTTTAATCATAAAAAATAAAAAAATTACTGAAGCATGACCATTCAACCAAGCTTGGTAGATACCTATCCAAGGTAAAAATTTTTTTTAAAAATTCAACACCACCTGTTGAACAACTTCAGAACAAGCAGTCCCCGGCTGTGTCCCTGTGCCACATAAAAGCAATTGGGTGAGTGGCTTCCGAGAATATTTTTTACGATTAGCCCCCAAAAAAGAACCAAAAAATAATAATAAATAAAAATTACTGGAGCATGACCATTTGAACAAACTTGGTAGAGACCCACCCAAGGCACATTTTCACCATGTCTGAAGTGAATCTGACTGACGGTTTTGGAGGAGAAGTCGAAAGTGTGAATTGTCGATGGACGACGGATGTCTCCTTTCAAACTTTAAAGCTTCATACACTATTCCACCATACTGACACTGGTATAAACAGGTAAATAGTAATACAATTTTCAGCCCCATGAAGTTGACAAGAGGTCATGTGAGGTAAAGTGTACTAAGGTATTAGCTGGAAGCTACTTCTTCCACCATACCGGATAAATGTCGGAATGAAAGAAATCCTGCAACAAGAGGGCTGTGTGAACAGCCCGTGCCTCAGCTGATCTTGACATTCATCACACTTGCAGCTCTATGAACTTGGGAAAGGATCAAGGACACCATGTTCTGAGTAAGCCTGACCTTTATAGAAGAACACTTACATGTGCAACATCAAAGTTCAAGTAGTTCTCAAGTTATAATGAAGAGTAAAATTCATGTATGTTGTGCTGTGACCCCACAAACGAGGTCAAGGTCATTCATGTACTGTCTCAGCATGACCTTCATACACAATAATTAACATGTGTAGCTAACTCAAAACAGATCTCAAGTTATCAAGTAAACAGTAAATTTCGTGTCAGTTGTCCTGTGAATTAGCATTAGAATGCCCATTGACCTACATAGTAATCAATAGGAAAGGTGCATTGAACGATATGTACCGTAATTGAAAATCCTTAAAAATCAGGAATCCAAAGCAGTGCCACCTACTAAACAACTGACCCTTCCACAACAACATATCCATCACATTTCAGCTTAATCTGAGGGACAGTTCTGAAAACAAGTGAAAAATAGCAAAACCATACAAAAAATTCATTAAAAAATTGCAGCGCCACCTGGTGAACAAATTGGGAACTAGGTGTCCCCGGGAGTGTCTATGAACGATATCAAAGCAATTGGGTGAGCGGTTTCAGAGGAGAAGAATTTTGAAGGTTTGCACCCAAAAAGAACAAACAAATTCATAAAAAATCCAAAAATCAATAGAGTATGACCATTTGAACACACTTGATAGAGATCCACCCAAGGCACATCCCCACCAAGTTTGAAGTAAATCTGGTCAAATTATTAAAGTTATGACCACTACAAGAAATTCCCATGTTAAACTTTCCTATTAAAACTTTTGTAGAGATTTTTGAAAAAAAATCATTAAAAAATCCAAATTCATTGGAACATGACCATTGGAACAAACCTGGTAGACACCCACCCAAGGTACATTGCCACCAAGTTTGAAGCAAATCTGGATGATGGTTTTGGAGAAGAAGTCGACAATGTAAATTAGCATTAGAATGCCCATTGACTTACATGGTAATCAATAGTAAAGGTGCATTAAAAAAAATACAAAAATCAATGGAGCGTGACCATTTGAACAACTTGGTAGAGATCCACTCAAGGTGTACCCCCACCAAGTTTGAAGTCAATCTGGATGACGGTTTTGGAGAAGAAGTCGAAAATGTGAATTAGCATTAGAATGCCCATTGACTTCCATATAGTAATCAATAGGAAAGCTGCATTGACCGACAAGTACCAGAATTGAAAAAATCGTTAAAAATCAGGAATCCGCAGCATTCCCACATAATGAACAACTTTGTTTGACCCTTCTACAAGGAACATATCCACCATGTTTCAGCTTAATCTGAGTGACGGCTCTGGAGAAGAAGTCGAAAATAGCTATAACACACAAAAATTCATAAAGAATTAGGAAAAAATCGTAGCGCCACCTGGTGAACAAATTAAGAACTAGGACTCCCAGGGAGTGTTCCTGTGTGATATCAAAGCAATTGGGTAAGCGGTTTCGGAGAAGAAGATTTTTTAAGATTTACCCAAAAAAGAACAAAAAAACTCATTAAAAATCCAAAAATCACTGGACCGTGACCAATTGAACAAACTTGGTAGAGACCCACCCAAGGCACATCTCCACCAAGTTTAAAGTGAATCTGGCTGAGGGTATTTGAGAAGAAGTCGAAAATGTGAATTGTGGACGACGGACGGACGGACGACGGACGGACGGACGGACGGACGACGGACCCTCAAAAAACCTCAGCTGACTGACAAGTCAGCTGAGATAAAAAGGCAAAGGTCAAGGTCATTTGGCCCTTTGAAAGTTTAATATTGCCACAACTTGGTCAATTTTCATCTGATTTGGCTCATGTCGGGCTTAAATTATGGGTATTGGAACAGTGTGTAATTTGCATGTGACCTGTAAAGGTCAAAGGTTAAGGTCATTTGGACTTTGAAATTTGCATCCAGCCATAAGCTTAATGTAGAGTGAAGTACCAAAGGATTAAAAGTTGTAGCATTTAATATTTACAACATTTGAAGGCACACAGACAGATTTGCTTTGAAGCAAATCTTCTTTTCTAGTTGGTTCCTGAAGTCACATATAAAGTACATATACTACACAGGTGTGTGTCTTAATTTGGCCAACAGGTGTGTTCTGGAGTGGCTATTTTTATTAATACACCATGAGTAAGTGCCAAGTACATGACCTGATGCACTGATGAACAGACACGTCGTTGGCCTGTACCAAAGTTATGGGGAGATGTAGCTGGGAACCAAATGATGAGCCCAGCCCAGTGTTGAAGACAGGGCCACAAAGGGGATGCCAGTCTGCAAACAGCACATTCAGCAATGTAAAGTCACTTGACACATCATCAGGTCAACAGCAGTGTCAGTGGGCTAGGAATTTTTACCCTTTGGCCAATTTGGCTAAAGCTGCAAAATTTCTTTTAGCATAATTTTATCTTCTTTAGCCAAACTTTACTCCCATATATCTGACATGTATAGTCATTTTCGACCCCCCTGCCCTTTTTTTGCAGGGGAAAAAAAACGTGTATCCCAGCTCACCTCCATGAAGGCCTACATGTAATTATTGACCCTGTTCAGTAATTATTATCATTATTATTATCAAAGATAACACTTTAAAACAAGACCTGCCTCGAAAATTTACATCACACAAATTTTTTTGAAAGTTTTCAAGTGATAAAACTTGGGCATAAGGTCAGTGTCCAAGATACCTGCCAAAACTCAATATCATTATATGTGTAATGGTGTCTTTTACTGGTTTTTAAGGTTTTACACTTGAGTATGTGTTTATTGTACATTTTTATGACCATGATAATAATATTTTATTTCCATCAATTGCTATGCAATTAATGACTGATTTATAAATGTCTGCTTGTACAAAATGGTTAAATTCAGAGGAAAATATTGAAAGTGAATATTTGATTTGAAGGTGATTTTGGTTATCTCCATTTGGAAGAAAATACAATTAACTGAGAATTTTAGTTTTGAAATATGTAAAAGCATACATTTAACTCAGATTGAAAGCAAATGGGCCCAGACTGTGGAAGAAAAAATATTCAATGCAATGTTTATGCTGGCAGAATGATAGCCTGGACAAATATACACAATTTTATGTAATGTGATGTGCATATAGCATTTAAAATCTCAGCTGCACAAAATTAAGTGTTCCTTTCAATCATCATGGATAAAAATAGATTTCCATTATCAAAAGTTCTTATTTAAGAAAAATAATTCTTAACTAAGCAGGTCTAGGCCTATGTTAGACTGCCTGAAGCAGACAATCTACATGCATTTCCATTTTTGGCCACCGAATGGCAGTGCATTTAACATGGCCACCGAACACATGTCAATTTTGTACTTGTATATTTCACTTCGTTTTGCCCCTCTTGGGCATAAATGTTTCATAAAAACCCTGTCTTTGGACCTTAATGGATAATAACAGCACTGTGACAACAAACTAGCTATCATGGGGACCAAGATTGGAAGTTAGAAGTCACAATACAATCTCGCATGTATTTTTGGTCAGGTTGATTTGCCTTTCTGACATTGGCAGGGGAAAAGAAAGAGCCGTTTATGCCTGAGCTTAGGAAAGAAACACAACAATTTGAGTGTTTAAAATAGGTTTCCTACTGCTGAAGTCCATTTGAAATTCAATGAAATTTTGTTTCCACAATTTTGATGATGAAAGTTCCTTTTTTCTGCAGGGAGATTTCAGAGGAAAATCCATCATGCAGCATTTTTATCTTCACCAAATTGGCGAACTTGATAAAATTTCTTTTCGCCAGATCAACCATTTTTTAGCCACTGGCAAAACAGCAAATGGCTAGCATGAGCCCAATGTCATGCAGTGTTGTCCTGTGTGAGACCATGTTGCCAAACCTCATGAATAGTAATAATCCATGATGCAAAAAGTGGCTAGGCAGATGGAGACATATGCTACTTACACTATAAATGTTGCATGTGAACAAGTTTTGTTTCAAAAAGAAAAAAAACCAAGGGTTCGTAGAGATTAGCAGGCAAACTTCAAAAATGAATAATGTCGAAGTATCATTGGAAGTTTGTAAACCATCATGCTGACTGGTGATTGTGAAGTATCTGCCAGTGATGTGGAGACTCATTGGCTGATGACTGCCAAGACACACTATGGCTTGGTGCAGCTTGATGGGCAAGTGACACTACTTAATATTCAAAGTTACACCATAGCAGAGTGAAGCATGTTTCGGGTGATGAAAAGTAAAGTTCAAGACCTCAATGTCAATGGGATGTCATGATGGGATCATGTGATGTTTGGCAGGACAAGAGACTGAAGACTGAGACTTCAGTGGCATGGGCATTGGGCATGACAAGAAACTGTAGAAATATACTGTAGAGCGAGACTTCCGTAGTGACATGCACAATGAAGTTTTCAGAAAACTTTGGCATAAACCTGGTAAACTCAACACATGAGGGATGAGCTGAAGCTGACCTCATAAATCCCTTCCTTCAACTTGCCTGGCTGGGCTCATCTGGCATCTCGCCTATTAACATGGCCCTGTACAGGCCCCACTAGTTAACTGCTTTCGGCGGCAGCCAGCAGCAGCCAGTGGCAGCCAGCAGCAGAGACAACGGCCACTGCCTACCACCGCTGGCTGCCACCAAAAGCCAATAGAAGGGTTTGGGGTTGACTGGAGGTCGGCGGTAGGCAGCGGCACATGGCGGTCGCACACGGCAGGCCTTACTTAGATGCTGTCTGCTGCCGGCCACCACTCCCTGATGCTCTCTGCTGCCAGCCGTCGCTCCCTGCCGCTGAACCTCACCCTGTATTGCATACTACATGGTGTATCATGTAAAATATGGATCTAAAGTTGGGGATGGAAGAGGTTCCAGTAAATGTATTCATTTATTAGACTTTATAACATGACCTGTACCTCCATCAACTTGATACATGATGAATAACTTTGTATCTCATTCAATGCCTTAAAAGTAACTCATTTGCTTGAAAATGAAATCTATTTCAGATTACATGTACTATTGTTATGTTGAATCCTACACCCACAATTTAAGACCACCCTTCAATCAGAATCAGGTGGTCATATAATAAGTGGTCTTTTATATTAGGTAAAGTACATTTACATGTACATATATCAACTTTATTGTGCAATGGCACAAATGTGATTAAAAATGGATATGGTCTCCCCGTGCATGTACCACTGCATGCAGGGAACACAGACAAACCTGTCAGTCTGTCAATTTGTTTGTTAAGTTACTAGTACATGTAAATGTGTGTGTAACATGAACATCTCACACCATCAACAAATAACAATATTTAATAATGACACTAGTGGATACAGAGTGGGGCTGTACCCCTAGTGGATACAGAGTGGGGCTGTACCCCTAGTGGATACAGAGTGGGGCTGTACCCCACCTTCTGACAGTCCTCCATTTTTGTTGGTAAAAACCTATGCAGTTTGTCCACAGGTTATTTTGTAAAACATTAACACCAGTGTTTGCCAAGTACATTGCAAATACATGTAAAAAGTTTGCTCTTCAAAGGCTGGTCTAACTATTAACATTGGTTACATAGAGCAGTGATGTCTATTAAAAATTTTATTGTCCTACAAGCAGGTGATCCTCTGCAAATACAGGTTCCGGATATTCTTGTGCATTTAAAAAACCCTAATATCTTCCTTTCTATTGCATATATCAAAGAATGTGAAGTAATGTGGACAAACTGCATAGCTTTGCACAAACAACACCATTACCCAACTGGGGGCTTGCAGGATACTGGGCACAGACTTTGGGAACAAGAACTTTCTCCTGAAATTCAAAGAATTATCATGTCCTCATGGAGACGATCCACACAGAAACAATATTGGACCTATATTTCAAGGTGGTTTAAGTTTTCAGGTGAAAGGAACTCGTCTCCATAAGCACCAAGTGTGACAGATGTACTTGAGCTTCTGGCAAAATTATTTGGAGGAGGGCCTGAAATATAGTGGAATCAACATTGCCAGATCTGCAGTATCAGCAGTAACACAGCTCAACGTGGGCACAAGTATTGGTGCATGCCCATTAGTAGCATGCTTCATGAAAGGTGTATTTCAAACAAGTTAATGAGTATTGCAGAGCAATACATAGTCCCCCGCTCAAGGTTGAATGGACTACTATATAGGGTGTGACCTAGATGAAAAAAAAAATTAAAAGTATGGCACATTCTTAGATTAAGCTTCACATTTGTGTAAAATTTCATTAATCTAAGTAAAAGGACAAAAAAGTTATAGCCCAGACAAGATTTTGAATGGATTTCACAGTGACCTAGATATTTGACCTAGTGACCTACTTTTGCCATGTGACACAACAACTCCCCAGGTAGTATTAAAATAATAAATTTGGTAGCTGTAGGTATTATAGTAAGGGAAATATGGCATGGACAAGGTTTTACATGGAGTTTACACTGTGACCTAGATATTTGACCTAGTGACCTAGTTTTGTGTCGTGACACACTTTTAGGTCACAATACATTATCAGTAAACTTTTATAACAAGAAGTCAAAATTTTTTAAGAATTACAGTAAGGACATGAAAATACTGTACATTTATGTATTACTGTGACCCAAATATTTGACGGACGGACGGACACATGGACGGTGCCCATTACCATATCCCCTCTAAGGTCTACCCACCATAAAAAAAATCAAAGGGCTGGCATCAATAATTTAGAAGATATGGCCCGGACAAAATTTGTATTGTATCTTGAGCTTGCTTAATGAACTTCGTTAATTGATTAATTAATGGAAGTAATTAGCCACAGAAAACAATGCGTATGCACACCTACTACCTAAGGTCTACACACCATAAAAAATTCAAAGGGCTAGCATTAATAGTTTAGAAGATATGGCCCGGACAAAATTTGTCTTGCTTAACGAACTTTGTTAAATAATTAATTAATGCAAGTAATTAGCCACACAAAACAATGCCTATGCACAGCTACTACCTAAGGTCTACCCACCATAAAAAAATTGAAGAGGTAGCATTAATATAGGGAAGATATGTGCCAGACAAAATTTGTTTCTGTATATTTACATATCGATCGGTGACCCAAATATTTGACCTAGTGACCTAGTTTTGCTTTATGACACTTTCTTAGACTAAGCTTCACATTTGTGTAACATTTCATGACTCTAAGTAAAAGGACAAAAAAGTTATGGCCCGGACAAGATTTTTCATACATATGTATTGTGACCCAGATATTTGACCTAGTGACCTACTTTTGGCACACCATACACCTCTATCCTAGGAAGTACAAACACATTAAATTTGGTAGCTGTGGGTGTTATGGTGTAGGAAATATGGCCCGGAGAAGCTTCGGACGGACGGACGGAAGGACGGACGGACGAGGTGCAAACCTATAGTCCACTTGACTAAAAAACAGGCCAGTCATTCCTAAAAATTTAATAATATGGGACACATCAATAGTGTTGAACTACTTGAGGACTTTAGACAGGCTTGACCTGAAGGGTATAGCTGTGAAGTCGGTCATGCTGATGGCAATACTTACAGGCCAGCCGAGGCAGGCAATTAATGGACATTAGAAACATTGGAATAGAGAACAATGAATGTGTCACTATTAGGATGGGTGATCCAGTAAAGCAGACAAGACCTGGAACACACTTATAAGAGATAAGATTAAACAGACTTGTAGATAAAGTTTGTGTGTGATAGAGACATATATAGAATATCTTAAGTGCACTAAATGTGTGTGCAATGATACTCCGCTGTTTATCAGTTATATGAAGCCAGATGAGCCAGTCAGTAAAGATACACTTTCTCCATGGATCAAGGCTATCTTAACATCAGCAGGTATTGATATGAACATATTCACCCGGCACAGTACTAGGGCGGCCTCTGCTAGTTGTGCGAAAAAACAGTGTCCCATTGGATACTGTTTTGAAGACAGCTGGTTAGACACATAACTGTTTATGCAAGTTCACGGAATACCTTGGATGGGCAGCAGTGGCAAAAGTGGATATCGAAAGTACAAAATACATAATTTTGTTATTTTGACAAAGAATAACTGATAGATGTAATAACTTCCATGCTTAATGTCCATATCTTGTGAAACATACACCAAAATGCAGGTTTCTTCTTTGCAAAGATGATTAGAATGGTTTCACCTGTGTCAAAGACAGCAATCAAATTTGTAGCAAAAATGCCAACCTGATGCAACTGTGACAGGTTGACCAGAGAGTACGGGGTGGTAAGGGGGTCCCTAGTACACTGGTACCAGTTATAATTTTAAGGTACAGGAAATAAGACAATGCACAAATAATGGTTGGCATGAAGAAAGGAAATTAAAAAGGCTTCCAGTACATAAATACGGCAAACAAAATTGCCTGGTACGCCAGTGCAGAAAATCCATCACCCCCTCCACAGAAGTCCATTACCCTGAAGGAACATCAATCAGCTCAAACACTGGGGATCACCTCTGGCCAGTGATGTCCCTTTAAAGTTTTCACACCTGGTTGACCACTAAATGGCTCAGTGCTCCCATTGTTAGTCCAGTCTGAATAGCAGATCACTGGGCAGAGCAACTTCATTTCTGGTCAACAAGTCCATTCCCACATGGACAAAATTTTGTGACATTCTCTCCACAAATGGCGATTTGTTTCAATTTAATATGATTAAAACTGTTGATGTCAAATAACACATTGTATATCTTTAATAGCTTTCACTTTCCAAAATAATCCTAGATTACACGCACTTTAAAGCTGAACAAGACAGGTCCAAGTTATCATGACATATATCATGTTTCTTATCTTCAATCCTGAGGCCCAAGGTAAAGATTTTGAATGTTTGTTGCCTCACCCTACCAGATCATAAGAAAAGGCCATGCCCATATTTTTATCAACCACTTGATATTTTCTCCTGCATACAAAAAGGTACGCAATTCGTGCAGTAAACAAAAACAAAACACCTGTCTGTTTTACCTGAGGCAGTGACCCCAAGGGAAGAGAAATGACACTCTCAGCAAACATTATTTTTAACTTGGCCTGAGTTATAACAGTGGTCATACATGTACAGTGTGCCCTGGGACCTTCACTTATAAGATAAAATATTAGCACCAATGAACGGAAGTCTGCAAATTGTGCAAGTTCTTGACCGCAGAGAGAATGTCAGGCCTCAGTTAAAGGGCAGAAGGAGCATTCATTATAAGTGTGTTCTCACCAGGTTCCCACATCTGCACCTGCTGCAGTATACAGTGTGGTCCTCCACCACCCAGTGATGATGTAATGCTCCCCATATCTGGTCCATCACCTGTCCAGTTCAAGATAACCTGTCATCCTCTTCTCTGTTGGACTGCTGCCAACATGATCAAATATGTTGGACCACATCAAGTCAGGTATGGCTATTATATTGTGCAGCAGATATAATTAGGATAATCAATGGTGTCCTCAAATCACCCTGGGGCACACATGTCAATGACTGGAGATGTCCGCCCCTTCAAGCCACACTATAATATTTATGCCAGTGTAGAATGTCTTCAAATCACAATGTGGTACATATGTACGCTATCATCAACATAGAATGTTTAGAGATCACACTATGATACCTGAGCAGAATATTCAAATTAAATGTAGTTTTCAACTAGAAGCGAGTTTTTATTACAAAAACCATTATAATGCATCCCCCGAGCACGACATCAGTGATCAGTATATAACTTTTGCCAATGCATGTCAATATACACCAAGAACAAGAGGCCATTGGGTGTAATGCTCTGCTGTCATCGTGGCTATATTGCACCGGTTCATTTCAAAGCTGCGAGTCCTCAAGTGGCTTCTGAACATGTAAAGCTTAATGTAGAAACTGTCCACAAGATGGCACTTCGCTCCACATGTAATCATAGCTTATTTGTGCAACTCCTGTGATGAATACTGTTGCATGTGCCAAGTCAACAATGAGTGAGTCCTAAACTTTATGTCCTCAGTGACCTTCGAACAGAAGATCAAGGACACTCAGATTATGTAATACAAGAGGTCCATAGGCCTGCCTGGTGCTGTGCTGACATTGCCATTGAAGTCCAAGCTACACCCTGCCACTACAAAATCACCTCTTTCAACTTTACAGGCATGGTGACCTCACTAAAAAACATGAAGGTCACTGATATTATCCACAATTCTAGCTTTGGACATTGTCTATATATCCTATAAATTTGGCAAGTCTAATCCAATTACTTTTCAAGATATGGAATTTTATATCTTAAAACACATTTTGGCTCATAATTTCCATCGAATTATAGGTGTCGCCACTAATATCACTACCAACTTAGACTTTAACATCCCCCACAATCCCACCAAATTTAGTGAAGATCTGCTACAAATTACAGATGCTAGAGTGTTCACAAGATTTTCATATTTTGACCCCTATATCGCATGGTACTCTAGATGGCGCCACCAACATCAAAAACAGCCTAGATTTTTATACCCCCTATAAGTCCTGAAAGTTATATTGGGCTAACTTAAAAACTTTGGACAGTACTGCGGTCACAAGATGTTCACATTTTGACCTGTATATTACATAATACTATAGGTGGCACCCCCAACATTAATGTCAACAAAAATTTTCATACACTTTATAACTTCTAAACGTTATATAGGCCTATCTCAAGAATTGTGGGGTGCAGAGCATTAAGATGACAATATTTAAACTGGCCATTTGATCTTGACCATCAACTCAGATTAAAAAATTGTTCCTGTTCAAAATATGCGCCCAACATCCAGCTTTCAATATATCATGTATATAGTCTGTTTTTTTCAAATCAGGTAATAACATTTTCGAGGTATTGAGGAAAAACAATAAACTTGGACAAGCGCCAAACTCCATAATTACTGTCACAGTGACCCAAAAAGCTGTCGCCAAGTACAATTTTATGTATTATGTAATCAAGTGCAATTTTGATCTGGAGGCTCAATTCCCTTTGCCATAAATGTCACACAGACAGATTTGCTTTGAAGCAAATCTTCTTTTCTAGTTTCTTTTCTTTTCTTTTCTTTCTTTTTAAGGGTTGTGGCTATGGGCCAAGACTGCTGCCCAGGAAGGGTGAAGGTTTAACACAACACTGTCAACAGGCAACAAATTCACGCTTTTGCTGTATATGTTCTCCTGTGAAGTCCTGTCTGCCACTGGGTGCCCGAGATTCACTGAGCCTAAGTCCTTCTTGTGGTGAACGACCCACAATGCATTGATTTATATCTGTGGTTGATATAGCTAGCTGGGTACAGTGGAAGTGGGTCACTGCTATTATCAATCAAGAAGAGAGTTGCATTGCTGTAGGTTATCAGGGCACATATAGTGGATTAATGCATCTGCAAGGGCCAAGAAACTGGCCCATACTTGTATTCATGAACAATGATGACCTGCAACTGATAGCTGTTCTAGAGAAACGTTAAGTATCATGGTTTTTCTTTCTCTCTTCCATATTGCATCCAATTGAAACAAACGATGAGTGAGAGTTTACAAACATCAATATGGGCAATTGCGTTACAGAACTTCTCCACTATCCCGCTTGTTGAGTGCAAAGATGTGCAGTGATGAGAATGCGGTTGGAAACAAATGAAATGGGCAGCTCAATCACAAACAGCACAGAGATTCACATTTTAGTGCAAGTTAACCATGTTTGTCACAGGGTGTAGGAGAGAGGGAAAAGGAGATATCTGCAGCAAAACATGCATATAGGAGGAACACATGGGAAAGTACTGGAGACTAGATGAAGCCAGAAAAAGGATTCCCTTGACAAAGGACAGGGCTCTGCTCACGTATGTGCAAATTGTTTACATCGTTTTAATTTGAAAGTAACACACTAATAAATCTGAAATAACTGCGACTTCCATAAATTAATGAACAAACAGGGATTAAATGGCACAAAAAGCACATAAACAAGTTTAGCAACAATGTTTTAAAGTGATAAATATTGTAATGAACAATACAGTGACAAATGTGGCAATGTGAATGCCGCATCGCCTGCCATGCCCGGCATATGCTGGTTATACGGTCAACAGTCAACTGCCGGACGTGCAGACTATGCACAAAATTGGTGTAAAATGGTCTACCCTCTATATACCCTCCGTATATAAGCCAAAAATTGTATGAACAAATTATGAATATTGTTTTGGAATATTGTTGATCATACGATCATTTCTTTGTCCTAAAACAAGAGTTTTTGGTGCATTGTGTGAGCGACAATGGAAGGCCACTGTGCTAACACCATGTGTGGACGCTTACAAAATCTTGATTTTTCAAGTGAAAAATGTCATTTTTGTAAAAAAACAACTACCGTACTGGACAGCCTGATGGTCTCACCCACACAAAGGTCGCACCCCCAACTGTGGAGGGGGAACATGACACTTCAAGGTATGTGCGGCACAATAGTCGCCCCCCCCCCCCCAATTTTTTTTTAAATGGTCTACCGGTATATCACCATGAAGAAGTATAACCAGGCTGCTCATGACAAGGAATGAACAAAAATCTGTGATTTAAAGCTGGTCAATAAAGTTAAAATGAAAATAAATAAACTTAAAAACATCCACCTGTGTTGCCTTTTTATTTTGTCTTGGTATGTGAGAAGTGAACTGGAATCTCGCTCCTCACTTTCATGTTGAAAATGTCGTTTTGTGTCAGATTCTCGCTATCAGCGGGTAAATGCTATCATACGGCTACTTACAAACATTATGAGTTATCAAACTTTGGTATTTGTTTTAAAATTTTGTCATTTAAATTTCTTAAATCTTGCTGCAAAAACATTGTGGATGATCCACATGCGTTTCCATTAGGCTGCCGCCATGACTAATCTCGTTTTCGAGACTCTCGCAAGATTGTATTAACAAACTTCTGTAAATTATCACAACTGTGTCATGTGATTAGCACATGGCAAACATGCATGCTTAATTGTCTTATGAACACTGATCGAGCGTATTTCCCCAGTTTTTATGTCTACATATTAAACTATGAACAAGAATACACATATCATAGTAAGGGTAAGCCTATAGTTATACATTTTATTGCATTATTGAGACTTTTTGACGACGATCACAACTTTTAATCAATCAATCTTCCATGTATGTACACCGGCAATGCAAACAAACATGGCTGGCGGTCTTTTCCATCCTCAAGAAAAGTTCCTCCCAGGCTAAGTCCCCAGGAAATTTAATCTGTAGTCGGCATAATGGTCGCGGGTATGGCTGTGAAAAAATATTTTACCCCTCCGGCTGCGACGATTAGGGCATCCCGTACGGTATATATCAGATACAAGTACGAGTAGGCAGAAAGACAAATATATGTGTTGTGGTACTGTTATGTCAGGGAAGAGCTGGAAAGTCATTTTGTTTAACCAAATTTTTCTAGGTCAGTGAAGTAAAAGGAGTACTTCGGCAGGGGGTTTACTAATGATAGCAAAGATATTCCAGAGTCACCACAGCATCGCCATTCATCTTTCAATACCAAAGTGATGGAGGCCGCAGGGGATGACAATACCCTCTGGCACTTTATGTGGTCAGGGTAAAAAATGACTGATAAGTATAATAGGTGTTGTGTGCTGTTTTCCCACAAGAATGATGTGACAAGGAATCAGTCAGCAGTCGTCCTGGTCAACTCTGACAACACAGTGCCCAGCAGCAATCAACGAGACCTGCTGACTCTATCTCCAAAGAGTTAATAGCAGACTCAATGCTTTGACCTTTAAACTAAATCCTAGCATAACTCTCTACCACAACCCCCAGCTGCTTGGCTTTTATCCCCAGTAACTTGTTTTACTTGATGGGTGCATTTTCCATCCTAAATCAGATTGAAAACTCAGCTGACATGATAGAAGGTAAATTATGTACTAATGACTTTGCAAACTTTCTTTTGGTAGCTGGGATTATCCTTCGCCTCAGGTTGGATTTGTCCATATTTTCTGCTGTGCTGAGCTTTACTTCTTGGTTAATCTATCTGTAAATGGAACACATGTGGTCAGCAGGCTGGTTCCCTGTTTGCCCATCAAAAGGCCAGCTGCATAACTTGAATACACATATGCAAAGGGCCCTAAACAAACAGCCCCAGGATGGTGCCAAACTCCCTGATATACAGTCAACAACCTGAGGTTGAAGGGCACGTTTCACACTTCACCCTCCCCTCACAGCTCTGTATAAAGTTACCACACCATACAAACACACAAGGCTTTCCAATGACAGCCTGCAAGACCTCAGCAAAGGTTGCTTTCTCATTGGCGAGAAAAATGAATTTGTCTGACACTTTTCTCTGACACCAATGTACATAGAAACTCCAAACTTGGCATGATTCCTCCATACAAGGAGTCTCTTTTTTTATGCAGAGGAATGCAGATGTTTAAAATTATGCAAATTAGGGGCATTTGAAAATTCAATCTTGAATATCTTCAAAAGTATAATACATCGAGATGTTATTCCAGCTTCTACTAGATGGTTATTGACCATTGCGCATGTGATGAATTTAAAACAAAGTTTTAGGAATTTAAATTATGCTAATTAGCAGCACTTGTAATTTTAAATCTTGAATATCTTCAAAACTACTATAGAGAAAGATGTCATTTCAACTTCTACTAAAGGGTTATTGACCGCTGCACATGTGATGAATCTAAAACAAAAGCTGTAGCAATTTAAATTATGCTAATTAGCAGTATTTGAAATATTCAGTCTTTAAAATCTTCAAAACTATAATAGATACAGATGTTATTCCAACTTCTACTAGGGGGTTGTTGGCCATTGTGCACCTAATGAATTAAAAAGAAAAGTTGTAGCAATTTAAATTATGCTAGGTAGCACCATTAAAAGAATTTAATCTTGAATAACTTCAAAGCAATAATAGATTGAGATGCCATTCCAACTTCTACCCCTAATTTATGGACTAGTATGCAGCAGTAAGCTTTGAAGATACAGACACTGATTTGCTATGCAGCAAATTATGTTTTCTAGTTGTTATTGTTGCTGCTTTTTTGTTTTTGTTTTTGTTTTTTTGTTTTTGTTTTTTGTTTTTGAATTAATGTGAAAAAAGGGCTAAGTCTATGGAATTGGCACTTGCTGAGTGTCTGGTAAGGGCTAAGCCTATGGAATTGGCACTTGCTGGGTGTCTGGTAAAGTACATTCGACATCATATGCCAAATTGAACCCCTCCCCCCCAAAAAACAAGATATGTTTGTAAAACATAGATGCCCCCCGCCCTCATTACCCTTGCCCTCACTACCCTATTGATAGTGGTAGATGGGAAATTTGTGACCTTACAAAATTAGTGAAGGTTGATCATACATCAATGACACATATCTTTAAACTTTAACCTAGCCCTTAAACAAGAGGGCTGTGTGAACAGCCCGTGCCTCAGCTGATCTCGACATTCATCACACTTGCAGCTCTATGAACTTGGGAAAGGATCAAGGACACCATGTTCTGATTAGGTCTGAACTTTATAGAAGAACACTTACATGTGCAACATCAAAGTTCAAGTAGTTTTTAAGTTATAATGAAGAGTAAAATTCATGTATGTTGCACTGTGACCCCACAAACGAGGTCAAGGTCATTCATGTACTGTCTCAGCATGACCTTCATACAGAATAATTAACATGTGTAGCTAACTCAAAACAGATCTCAAGTTATCAAGTAAACAGTAAATTTCGTGTCAGTTGTCCTGTGAATTAGCATTAGAATGCCCATTGACTTACATATTAATCAACAGGAAAGCTGCATTGAACAATAAGTACCCGAATTGAAAATCCTTAAAAATCAGAAATCCAAAGCAGTGCCACATAGTAAACAACTGTTTGACCCTTCCACAAAAACATATCCATCACATTTCAGCTTAATCTGAGGGAAGGTTCTGAGAACAAGTGAAAAATAGCAAAACCATACAAAAAATTCATAAAAAATTGCAGCGCCACCTGGTGAACAAATTGAGAACTAGGTGTCCCCGGGAATGTCTATGTACAATATCAAAGCATTTGGGTGAGCGGTTTCAGAGGAGAAGAATTTTAAAGGTTTGCCCCCAAAAAGAACAAAACAAGAGGGCTGTGTGAACAGCCCGTGCCTCAGCTGATCTTGACATTCATCACACTTGCAGCTCTATGAACTTGGGAAAGGATCAAGGACACCATGTTCTGAGTAAGTCTGACCTTTATAGAAGAACACCTACATGTGCAACATCAAAGTTCAAGTAATTCTCAAGTTATAATGAAGAGTAAAATTCATGTATGTTGCACTGTGACCCCACAAATGAGGTCAAGGTCATTCATGTACTGTCTCAGCATGACCTTCATACAAAAACATTAACATGTGTAGCTAACTCAAAACAGATCTCAAGTTATCAAGTAAACAGTAAATATCGTGTCAGTTGTCCTGTGAATTAGCATTAAAATGCCCATTGACTTACACAGTAATCAATAGGAAAGCTGCATTGAACGATAAGTACCGTAATTGAAAATCCTTAAAAATCAGGAATCCAAAGCAGTGCCACCTAGTAAACAACTGTTTGACCCTTCCACAACAATATATCCATCACATTTCAGCTTAATCTGAGGGATGGTTCTGAGAACAAGTAAAAAATAGTAAAACCATACAAAAAATTCATTAAAAAAATTGCAGCGCCACCTGGTACACAAATTGGGAACTAGGTGTCCCCGGGAGTGTCTATGTACAATATCAAAGCAATTGGGTGAGTGGTTTCAGAGGAGAAGAATTTTGAAGGTTTGCCACCCTAAAAAACAAAAAAAATCATAAAAAATCCAAAAATCAACAGAGCATGACCATTTGAACACACTTGGTAGAGATCCACCTAAGGCACATCCCCACCAAGTTTGAAGTGAATCTGGTCAAAATTATTAAAGTTATGACCATTACAAGAAATTCCTAGTTAAGTTTTCCTATTAAAACTTTTGTAGAGATTTTTGAAAAAAAATCATAAAAAAATCCAAATTCATTGGAACATGAACATTGGAACAAACCTGGTAGACACCCATCCAACGTACATTGCCACCAAGTTTGAAGTAAATCTGGATGATGGATTCGGAGAAGAAGTCGAAAATGTCAATTAGCATTAGAATGCCCATTGACTTACATGGTAATCAATAGGAAAGGTGCATTTACCCCAAAGGAGCCGACTTGAAAAAAAAATCACTTAAAATCAGGAATCGACAGCATTCCCACACAGTGAACAACTTTGTTTGGCCCTTCCATTAGGAACATATCCACCAAGCGTAAGCTCAATCTGAGTGACAGTTCTGGAGAAGAAGTCTAAAATATCTATAACACACAAAAATTCAAAAAAAAAAAATAGAAAAAAACTGTAGCGCCACCTGGTGAACAAATTAACAACAAGGAGTCCCTAGATGTCTTCCTGTGTGATATCAAAGCATTTGGGTACGCAGTTTCGGAGAAGAAGATTTTTTAAGCTTTGTCCAAAAAAAACCAACAAAAAAATTCATTAAAAATCAAAAAATCACTGGAGCATGACCATGTGAACAAAATTGGTAGAAACCCACCCAAGGTACATTGCCACCAAGTTTGAAGTTAATCTGGATGACGGTTTTGGAGAAGAAGTCAAAAATGTGAATTAGCATGAGAATGCCCATTGACTTCCATAGTAATCAATAGGAAAGCTGCATTGACCGACAAGTACCAGAATTGAAAAAATCGTTAAAAATCAGGAATCTGCAGCATTCCCACATAGTGAACAACTTTGTTTGACCCTTCTACAAGGAACATATCCACCATGTTTCAGCTTAATCTGAGTGATGGTTCTGGAGACGAAGTCGAAAATAGCTATAACACACAAAAATTCATAAAAAATTAGGAAAAAATTGCAGCGCCACCTGGTGAACAAATTAAGAACTACGTGTCCCAGGGAGTGTTCCTGTGTGATATCAAAGCAATTGGGTGAGTGGTTTGGGAGAAGAAGATTTTTTAAGATTTACCCAAAAAAGAACAAAAAAATTCATTAAAAATCCAAAAATCACTGGACCGTGACCATTTGAACAAACTTGGTAGAGACCTGCCCAAGGCACATCTCCACCAAGTTTGAAGTGAATCTGGCCGATAGTTTTTGAGAAGAAGTCGAAAATGTGAATTGTGGACGACGGACGGACGGACGACGGACGGAGGGACGGACGGACGACGGACGACAGACCCTCAAAAAACCTCAGCTGACTGACAAGTCAGCTGAGGTAAAAATTCATAAAAAATCCCAAAATCAATACAGCGTGACCATTTGAACAAACTTGGTACAGATCCACCCAAGGCACATCCCCATTAAGTTTGAAGTAAATCTGGCCAATATTATTTAAGTTATGACCATTACAAGAAATTCTCATGTTAAACTTTCCTATTAAAACCTTTGTTGAGATTTTTGAAAAAAAATCATTAAAAAATCATAAATTCATTGGAACATGACCATTGGAACAAACCTGGTAGACACCCACCCAAGGTACATTGCCACCAAGTTTGAAGTAAATCTGGATGCCGGTTTTGGAGAAGAAGTCGAAAATGTAAATTAGCATTAGAATGCCCCTTGACTTACATGGTAATCGATAGGAAAGGTGCATTTACCCCAAAGGAGCCGAATTGAAAAAATCATTAAAAATAAGGAATCCGCAGCATTCCCACATAGTGAACAACTTTGTTTGGCCCTTCCATAAGGAACATATCCACAATGTTTCAGCTTAATCTGAGTGACGGTTCTGGACAAGAAGTCGAAAATAGCTATAACACACAAAAATTCATTAAAAAAATTGAAAAAAATTGCAGCGCCACCTGGTGAACAAATTAAGAACTAGGAGTCCCAGGGAGTGTTCCTATGTGATATCAAAGCAATCGGGTAAGCGGTTTTGGAGAAGAGATTTTTTAAGATTTCCCCAAAAAAGAACAAAAAAAATCATTAAAAATCCCAAAATCACTGGACCATGACCATTTGAATAAACTTGGTAGAGACCCACCCAAGGCACATCTCCATCAAGTTTGAAGTGGATCTGGCTGACAGTTTTTGAGAAGAAGTCGAAAAGGTGAATTGTGGACGACGGACGGACGACAGACGGACGGACGGACGATGGACGACAGACCCTCACAAAACCTCAGCTGACTGACAAGTCAGCTGAGGTAAAAATGACTAAAAACCTGGACACTATAAAAGTTATAGCTGAAAAATTAGTCATCATTAAGAAACCAAATTCAGCAAAGTGGCTTTATGACCTTGGAAATTAGGGCAAGGTCATTCATTTTCACTTGACCTTCAGTTATTGTGCAAAAACCACAGGAAGTCTACTGTCTGTGTGTGACCCTCAAAACTGGGTCAAAATCACCCATCTACAAACTCAAACTAGCCCTTATAGGCAACCATAAAGCTGTGCAATATAAAAGTGCTACCTCTAAAATGCGAGTTATCATGCAGAAACAGTATTCAACCAAATGGCTCTGTGACCTTTGAAATTACGTCAAGGTCACCCATCTTCAAACTTGACCTAGCCTCTAATATGGCCAATTATCAAGTGCAATATAAAAGTCCTAGTTTAAAAACCTCTTCAGTTATCATGTGGAAACCAAAGTTCACTCAGGTACCAACGTGACCTTGGAAATTAAATCAACGTCACCCAACTTTAAACTTCTTCTAGCCCTTAGCAAGAACTATAGACCTGTAAAGTATCCCAGTCCTAACTTAAAAACTTCTTGAGTTATAGTGCAGAAACCACAGGAATTCTACAATCTCTCTGTGACCCTGAAAACTGGGTCAAGGTCACCCATCTTCAACCTCAACCTAGCCCTTACAGAGAACCATAAAGCTGTGCCATATAAAAGTTCAAGCTCCAAGGTATAAGTTATCATGCAGAAAGCATGAAACCATATTCATTAAAGTGGCTCCATGACCTTCAAAATGAGGTCAAGGTCATCCATCTTTAAACTTCGCCTAGCACCAAATATGGACTATAATCCTGTGCTATATGAAAGTCCTAGCTTAAAAACTTCTTCAGTTATTGTGCGGAAACCAAAGTTACTTCAGGTACCACTGTGACCTTGGAAATTATGTCAAGGTCACCCATCTTCAAACTTTGCCTACCTTTTGACTAGAATGATGCACCTGTACAGTATCAAAGTCCTAGCTCATAAACTTCTTGAGTTATTGTGTGGAAACCACAGGAATTTTACAATCCCTCTGTGACCCTGAAAACTGGGTCAAGGTGACCCATCTTCAAACTCAACCTAGCCCTTACAGAGAACCATAAAGCTGTGCAATATAAAAGTTCTAGCTCCAAGGTATAAGTTATCATGCAGAAAGCATGAAACCATATTCAGTAAAATGGCTCTGTGACCTTTAAAATGAGGTCAAGGTCATCCATCTTCAAACTCCGCCTAGCCCCAAATATGGACTTTAATCCTGTGCTATATAAAAGTCCTAGCTTAAAAACTTCTTCAGTAATTGTGCGGAAACCAAAGTTACCTCAGGTACCACTGTGACCTTGGAAATTGGGTCAAGGTCACCCATCTTCGAACTTTGCCTAGCTTTTGACTAGAATAATACACCTGTACAGTATCAAAGTCAGCTCAAAAACTTCTTTGAGTTATTGTGCGAAACCACAGTCTACCAACCGACCGACAGACCGACCGACAGACCGACCGACATGTGCAACGCTATATGCCCCACCTTCTTCGAAGGGAGGCATAAAAAAAAAGTCAAAATGGAGGCAAAAAACCCAAGCCAGGTACCAGAATTTCAGTCAAGTCTATCAACATGGTCGATACATTATGGACTTACTAACTTAGCATGACACCAAATAATTGAGATTAAACAATAATATCGGCCAATGTTTCGCCACTGTCCTTCCTCACTGACCAATATAAGGACAAATTTTGGCTCCATCACCAAAATGCACCTTTATGTTTCTTATTGATGTCAGTATATCAATAAACAGCACAGCCCTGGCATGCTGTTGTGGGGTACACCTGACATGTATTTGAACATTGTTTGCCACCGTTGTTGATTCGAGCCACGCACAATGCAAGCCAACCTTCAAGTGCTTCCTGCTGGCCCGCAATGTTTCTTTCCTGCAAGAGTGCACATTTTATCGTAGGCAAACTTCAATACTTGCAGATGGAGACTTTGGTTTTGCAGTGGGAAAAAAAAATTCTTACCAAATGGATAAAAATCAAATAACTATCCCTTTTCGCATCATTTTGAATGATGCAACTGCATAATTTACCCCAGAACTGATTAACTTTGCACTTTTGAGCTCACAATGTTTTGCATCGAACACTATTATATTTTACTGAATCTTTCTATGTAACAATCTCTTTTATTGGACAAGAAAAAAAATATTCATGAGGTATCCAAATAACAGAACTGTGACAGTCCTGTGCTCAGCTAACATGTACATATATTCTTGTGATTTTTTAAGATTTGCCCGTAAAAGGAACAAAGAAATTCATAAAAAATCCAAAAAATCAATGGTGCATGTCCATTTGAACAAATCTGCCAGAGACCCACTTGCCACCAAGTTTAAAGTCAAATCTAAATGACGGTTTCAGAGAGGTCATCAAAACTGTGAATAAGCACCAGACTGCCCATTGACTTACACAATCATCAACAGGAAAGGTGCAATTACCGGTAAGTACCTTAATTGAAAAAAATGTGAAAAATCAGGAATCCACAGCATTGCCACTTAGTGACCCATTTTATTTGACCCTTCCACAAAGAACATATCCACTAAGTTTCAGCTTAATCTTAGTTCTGGAGAAGAAGTAAAAAATAGCAACAACACTAACAAAATCAAAAACGAGAGGGCTGTGTGAACAGCCCATGCTCAGCTGACCTATGCTTTGTTGCCAAAAATAAGTTCCATCTGAGCAGAGCTCAATAGAGCTGATGTTGATGATTGCCAAGCAAGTTGCCAAGCACTATAACCCTGTGCAATATGAAGTCCTAGGTCAAAAACTTCTTGATATGTCATGCCCAAAGCAAAATCAACTACAACAGCTCTGTGACCTTGGGAATTAGGTCAAGATCACCCCATCTTCAAATGTAAACTTGCTCTTGTAGACGACTTTATTCCTGTATAATGTCAGTCAAAGTTCAACATTTTCATGATATATCATGCCGAAAGCAAAGTCCACAACAACTGTCCTGTGACCTTGAGAAATACCTCCAGGTCGCCCATCCCCAAACATAAATTTGCCCTAATAAAGGACTATAATCTTGTGTAATATATATGCCCTAACTCACAAACATCTTGACATGTTATGTGGCAAGCATATTCTACTTAAACGACTCTCTTCAATACAAACTCACTGGAGCATGACAAACTGAACAGAGATGGTAGATACACATCTAAGGTACACTACTACCAACTTTGAAGTGAATTTGGTCAAGAGTTTTGGAGAAGAAGTCCAAAATGTGAATTAGCATTAGAATGCACACTGACTTACATAAAATCCAATAGGAAGGGTGCATTTACTGATAGGTACCCGAATTGAAAAAAAAATTGTTGAAAATCAGGAATCCACAGCAGTGTTCCACAGTGAAGAAATTTGTTTGACCCTATCACAAGGAACACACTCACCAAGTTTTAGCTTCATCAGGAATAGGAATCAGGAATCAGGCTCATTTTATTAGATCAAAATAAATACATTAGCAAACAGCGCCTGGTGGCCTAAATGCAGGGGCAAAGCATATGTAGGCCTGTCGGGCTGTTGAGCAAGTTGAAATAATTGAAGGAAAGACTGTTCAGGTGTAACAAAAACATTTTGTTGAATGTATTTTATGAAAATAATAGCCAGTTCTTTGCTTCTGTTTTAAACAGTTTGTAAAACAAGAGGGCTGTGACAGTCCTGTGCTCAGCTGCCATGTACATATACCCTTGCCATTTTTTAAAAATTGCCCCCAAAAAGAACAAAGAACAAGAACAGGCTGATTTTCCTCCAGAAAATCAAATGTCTCCCCGTGTGCCCTTACTATTGTCACCCACATAAAATTTCAACTTCCCAAGTCAAATCTTTCTTGAGTTATCACGTCCACATTGATTTTAGATGAAATGCCCAAGTGACCTTGAAAAATAGGTCAAGGTCATACATCTGCAGTCACAAGCTAGGTCAAACGTGCCTGCATCAATCTAGCAAGGGACCACCTTAAAGTTGAGGATGCAGAATCAACATTGTTTAGTGCCTGTCATCGTCTGAGTGGGGAAAGAGATGCTAGCATATACTTTCATTTCACTGATCTTGACCAGAGAAACAGATGGTTGTCAAGTGCCAAGAACCTGAAGAACCACCCTGACAAGATTTCACTTACCCTGGACCTTCCACCCGCTATCAGGCCCTTGAAAAAGGAGATAATGAACGAAAGACGAAAGCTTCCTTTGGACATTAAGACCAAATCTGGTGTCCACTATCTGAAGACCTGGCCATATGTGCAACTGAAGATTTCCAGACATGACCCACTATACCCCAAGACAAAGAAAGAAAAGATTGTGTCAGACTACCTCTAAAGTGAATTAAACTTGTCCTTCACTTTTGACTAGTTCTTTATAAAACTTGTCATGAACTCTCGTGAATTCACTGAATAAATATGGACCTTAGACCCTTTTCCCCTCTCTTTTTCACACATATTTGCTTTCTAATAGCATAGCATGTTCTTCATAAAATTGTTTTATGGTTTGCTTTGGTTTACACCATGACTCAATTTGCCCCTATGCCAAGTTTGAAAAGTGAACTAATGTATATTCACATATACTTTGAAAATTTGTTAACAATCATTATTTGTAAGCACGTTTTGTTTCTCCTGTGCCTTAGACATATACGACTGTGAGTCATTTATAAAATAGCAAAGTCATTTAGCCAGTGACTATTAAATGCAGTGACCTTCCTCATATTCATTAATTTCATGTATATTCACATATACTTTGGATAATTTGTTAATCAATCATTATTTGAAGGTACCTGTTGTTTCTCCTGTGCCTTAGACATGTACGACTGTGAGTCATCTACAAAATGGCTAAGTCACTTTACCAAGTGACCATTAAATGCAGTGACCTTTCTCATATTTATTAATTTTAAATATAGTGCAATATTCCACACATATATGTGTATGTGTGTGTATGTACATGTATGTATGTGTGTGTGTATGTATATGTATGTATATATGTGTATATATATGTATACATATGTATATATATGTATACATTATCATGTCATAAATTTGGATAGCCTATGCCCCTGTTTTTTTTGTTTTGCTTTTTCTTTTTTGATACATATACTTTTGTTGACAATTAATGATGCACCTATACAGTGACCAGATATTTTATTTGGTTGCTTTTCTCTTTGTTTTTGTTCTATATCTTGACCAAAGTACTCCCCATGGAATACTCTCCAAGATTTGTTTGATTTTTGTTTTCGTAAAATACACATTTTTCAGATTCGTCTTATGTTCTGTCATTTTGTCAATCCTACATCTATACAACATATTTTACTATGGACCATCATACAAATTTACAGTAATTCATAGATCTGAAATGATCCCTTTTCTAGTGTATGGTTTCAGATTTTGTTGCGATTTGAAATTTGATTTGTGTTGTATGATCATAAATTTATCTTTGGAAAATGCAAGAACATGTAGTTATGCACATAGTTTTACTCTTTCATATTCTTCTCAATCTATTCATGTATATTTGCTTTAATTTGATAACGCATAATTGTCAATATTGGTTTACTGACACCAGTATTTTGATGAATGTACTCAAAACCAGTGTAATCATTCTTAAATGTGTTACTTTACCTATAATTTTTATGTGTACATTATGTATACATGAATACAGACAGCCTAGTAAATAATATTCTCCGGAAGTTTGGTGGTGTCACAAGGAATAATCTGAATATTTTAATTGATAATCCTGATGAATTTGAACATGCTATTTCAGTGACTTCAGATTCCCCTTACACTGGTACTAGTAATCTTCCTGATTACATGAGACCTTTCTCAAAATTTTTTTTGGTATTAGGCTTAAATATTCAGTGTTTGAATGCAAAATTTGACAAGTTAAAGTTTTTATTAGATGAATTAAAACATGAAATTTTTAAATTTAGCGCAATTTGCCTTCAAAAGACCTGGGTTGCAGGTACACAGCCTGACACTTCTCTTTAAGAATTAGATAATTACGTAGCAATTCCTCTTGGTGGCACCTGTAGTTCGCACAGCGGACTAATAATCTATTTGCACCAAGACTTTCAGTATGTTATTTGGGACTTTTATACTCCCAATATTCTATGGGAAGGACAGTTTATTGATATCTTTGTAAATGGTTTGACGCAAAAAGTTACAATTTGCAACATTTATCGACCTCCTCGTGACAGAAATGAAGATATTGAATGTTTTATCAAGGATTTATCACCTATACTATCTGTTCTGTCTGAGGAGAGGTCTGATAAATTATTTCTTGGTGACTTTAATATTGATCTTTTAAAATGTGACACAAGAAAAAAATATTTCGATTTCTTAAATAAAATGATGAACTTCGGTTTCTTGCCGAAAATAACCTTACCAACCAGATTTTCCGAAAGGAATGCAACATTAATTGACAATGTTTTTGGCAGTCTACCTCGGAGCAATGAGGCTTTTTTATCAGGTATCATAATGACAACTTTGTCTGATCATTTGCCCTATTTTACATGTTTGGATCAGAAACTGAATTTTTCTTTAATACTACCACTTAAAACCGAGATTGAAATTATTACAGATAAACTTAAACCTAAATCAAGTACAGGGCATGACCTCTTGTCAACACGACTCATTTAACTTATTAAGTCACTTTTAACAGAACCTCTGTCACTTATTATCAATCAGTCTTTAAACACAGGGATTTTTCCAGACAAACTCAAACTCACCAAAGTGATTCCAATTTTCAAAAAAGACGACGACAAAGTTTTAAATAATTACAGACCTATTTCCTTACTTCCTGTTTTCTCTAAAATTTTTGAAAAATTTGTTTATCATCAACTTTTTGACTACTTTGCAACTAATAATATTTTTTACACTAGTCAGCATGGATTAAAAAAACTCCATAGCACAGAAACTGCTACTTTGGAGCTCATTGATAGATTATACAAGATTCTTGACTCGGGTGAAATTCCTTTAACAATATTTTTAGATTTGTCAAAAGCATTTGACACACTAGATCATAGAATTTTGATATATGAATTAAAACATAACGGTATTTCTGGCATATCTTTAAAATGGTTTGAAAGTTATCTGACAAATCGATACCAATATGTTCAATTTGATAATGTCTCTTCTGCTCTATCACCAGTAACAACTGGTGTGCCCCAAGGCTCTATCCTTGGGCCACTTCTGTTTATAATTTATGTTAATGATCTTTATCTTGCTGCTCCAAATTCTGAATCCATTTTGTATGCTGACGATACAACTCTGATTAACTCACTCTGTACTTTCAATTTCGGGCCTCAAGTCAACAATGAATATGCCTCAATGATCATCAATTCCGAATTTGAAAAAGTGTACAATTGGCTTGTGACAAACAAGTTATCCCTAAACATATCAAAAACAAAATTTATGTTATTCTTCTTTCCAAAACGCAAGTTACATTTAGATATAGATCTTAGAATAACTGGTATTCCATTGGAAAGGACTACTGATTTTGATTTCCAGGGAGTAACATTAAACGAAAAACTAAATTGGAGTTCTCATGTAAATAAAATTGCAAATAAAATTTCCCGAACGATTGGGATCTTAAAAAGATTACGTCACTATCTCCCCAAATACACTTTATTGTTAATTCATAATTCCCTGTTTTTGCCGCATGTCAACTATGGAATACTTGCATGGGGTTATGCTGGTGACCGTATCTCCAAATTACAAAAATCGGCCATTCGTTTGATATGCTCCGCACATTATAACGCACATACAGACCCATTATTTAGAGGACTTAAAATGTTTAAAGTCCCTGATTTATTCAAACATAAGTCACTGAAATTTTTCTATCGATACACTTAAAACGAATTGCCTGCTTATTTCAATAATACTTTCGCAATCTTACCAGTTACTCATGATTATCCAACCAGGCATCGTTATATTCCCCGCTATGCTACCCCCCAACATATATCTACTGAAAAGTGCGTTCATTATTCAATTCCCAAATTGCTCCTTGATACTCCTGGAAATATTACGTACAAAATTCATACACACTTTTACAATGGTTTCTCTCAATATGTTAAAAGATTCTGCATAGACCAATACTCTGAAACCTGTACTATTCCAAATTACTTTGTTTATAGTGAGGATTTATAAAGTATATTTGTATTTAATACAAAGAGAAATTGAACACACCTAATTCTGTAAGCCCATGTACCGTTTGAACACTATCAAGTCTGATATTCTAAGAGCAAAGTCCTATTCCGTACCATTCACTGAAAAACTGTATTGTTCTAAATCATAATAGCAAATTAATTTATAAAAGGAACAAATCATATTCATAAAATTTGAAATTTAGAAGAGTTTCAGGCATTATTAGCCTTTAATATGTAATTATGTTACCTATGTCTCAGTCAGTTCAACTGACCTAACACACATGGTGCTTTGTTCTGAAGCAAGGTGTTAACTTACCAAGTAAATTTAATTGGGTGGCCCATGCGAGAGCGGATGTTTTCATCCTTAGCTGGGTCATCCTGACTATCTGTTCTCTGTGGTAATAATGTACAATTTCTCTTATTTTTTGTTTTGCATTTGTTTTTATATATTTCTGTCTTTATTACCTAACAATTGTAATGTATTGAATTTATTGTCGAATAAAAGAATCTGAATCTGAATCTGAATCTTACAAAATTCTTACATAGAAACATAATCACACAAAATGTCAACCTCTTTCAGATATATCTTTCTTGAGTGCATCGGCAATGATTTTTAAAAAGTGGCCATGTGACCCTGACAATACGTCAAGGTCACCCATCTACAATCCCAACCTAGTAGGTATTATGGTACATAAACATGCAAAATTTCAACTTTCTAAGTCAAATCCTTGCAGAGTTGTTGCGTCTGCGTCAATTTTAGATGACATGCCCGTGTGACCTTGAAAAATATGTCAAGGTCACCCATCTGCAATCCCAAGCAAGGTTTTCTATGTAAATATCTTCATGAAAAATTTCAACTTCCCAAGTCAAATCTTTCTTGAGTTATCATGTCCAGATTGATTTTAGAGAAAATGCCCACATGACCTTGAAAAATAGGTCAAGGTCATACATCTGTAGTCACAAGCTAGGTCTTACCAAAGTCTAACATAGAAACATAATCACGCAAAATGTCAACTTCTTTAAGTCAAATCTTTCTCGAGTGCATCTGCAATGATTTTTAAAAAGTGGCCATGTGACCCTGAAAATAGGTCAAGGTCACCCATGTACAATCCCAACGTAGTAGGTATTATGGTACATAAACATGCAAAATTTCAACTTTTTAAGTCAAAGCCTTGCAGAGCTGTTGCATCCGTGTCAATTTTAGATGACATGCCCATGTGATCTTGAAAAATATGTCAAGGTCACCCATGTGCAATCCCAAGCAAGATCATAATAGGAACATCTTCACAAAAAATTTCAACTTCCCAAGTCAAATCTTTCTTGAGTTATCACGTCCATATTGATTTTAGACGAAATGCCCATGTGACCTTGAAAAATAGGTAAAGTCATACATCTGCAGTCAAAAGCTAGGTCGTACAAAAGTCTTACATGGAAAAATAATCACTCAAAATGTCAACCTCTTTAAGTCAAATCTTTCTCGAGTGCATCTGCAATGATTTTTAAAAAGTGGCTATTTGACCTTGAAAATACGTCAAGGTCACCCATCTACAATCCCAACCTAGTTCATATTATGGTACATAATCATGCAAAATTTCAACCTCCTAAGTCAAATCCTTGCAGAGTTATTTTTCTGTGTCAATTTTAGATGACATGCCCATGTGACCTTGAAAAATATGTCATGGTCACCCATCTGCAATCCCAAGCAAGGAACATCTTCACAAAAATTTCAACCTCCCAAGTCAAATATTTCTTGAGTTATCGCGTCTGCAACGCATACAACAATGTGTTGAAAAGAAAGAAAGAAAGAAAGAAAGAAAGAAAGACAGAATGAATTCTTGGAAAAACAAAATCTCTGGGTTGGCACCCAGACATAATAAACAAGTTTGTCCACTGTGTAAGGATATTGACGAAGAAACATGCAACAGCCTGGGGAGGTTCACATTGTGCTAGAAGGCGACCCCCCCCCCCCCACACACACACACACCTGTGATAGCTACAGACATAATCAGCCCCAGACCTGTAGATGTGGGACAATTAACATGTGTCTGTTCCCACCCTAAGCACTCTTCTTCCTCTCCATTGATAGTTTTTGCTGTCAAACAGATACAACCCCAGCTTAACAGCAGGAAGTTAGTCTGGAAACCAAGTGAAATCAGAACCAGAGGGACCTGATCAACTTACCACCCAAGGATCTAGGATGGGTCTAAGATTTTTTAAGAAGTATTAACTGGACTGCCACCCAAACTGAGAATGTCAAGCAGCTAATCAATTCTAGGAGGTCAAGCTGTCAGCACAGGCTTCATCTGGCCTACTGGCACCAAACTTCCCAGCCTGGCTCTTATGTCATCTTGCTCCCTCATTATAATACTGGTGATGGCAGCCTTGGACCAAACTCAATTTTCACAAGACCACCTTATAACAAGGGGTCATTGGACGGAGAACCAATAGACAAGTAGACCAGTCCAAGCCCAGGCACCAACCATGTGCTACCAGGATCCAGCCTGTTAGGAAATGCCTAATAAAGAGGCAGCAGTTACATGTACAAATTTCATGCATATATATACAGTAAAGCCTCTCTAACCAAACACCTCCATATACCGAACACCTCTCTATACTGAACACCATTTCTCAGTCCCAAATACATTCTTTCAATGCTATCAAACCTTCCTAAACTGAACACCTCACTATACTGAACACTTATTTCCAGTCCCAAGGGTGTTCAGTATAGGGAGGATTCACTGTATATATATATATACATATATATATATATATGTATGTACGTATGTACGTACATACGTACGTACATACGTACATACATACATACATACATACATATATACATACATACATACATATATATATATATGTATATGTATAGAAGCGAGTTTTTTGTGCATAAACATTATGCATCCCCCGAGCAGGCACCTCTCACAAGATGCAACCCCTCTACGAAGGCTGACATTCTTGGGTAGAAAGTTTGATCTTGACCTTTGACCTCAAAGTCACCCCTTAGCAAATTTATGGGAAGTCTCACTTGGGTAAATGATGACAAAGTTTGATGGACTTCAATCATACCCATTTGAAGATGTGGCAGGGATATCATTTTATTTTGCAAGGCATTGTGACCTTGACCTATGACCTGAAGGTTATCACAATCATATGAATAAAATCCCCCAAATCTGTGGCGTATCTGTACCTAAAGTTTCAAGTGAATCTGGCTTACGGTTAAAATGAAGAAGTCAGCATGTGAACTACCACACACTACACAGCATTCAATAGGAATGCAAAAATTCACCAAAAGTAATAGGAGCATGACTATTTGAACACAGGTGAACACTACCTGACATATATCCCCACCAAGTTTTAAGTGAATCTGGCCAATTGCTTTGGAGAAGAAGTGGAAAACGTGCATTAGCATTGCAATCCCCATTGACTTGCACAGTAATCAACAGGAATGTATGCAGTGTGACCTTTCAAGATCACTCAGGTTAAACCACACAAATTGAAAGTCAATAGGTACTTTCCCATTAACGTTTAATAGTAACTTCTGTCCTATGATGCACTATTAAGAAGGTACAAGCAAATGTGTGAAAACTGCAGAGTCAGCAGAAAAATGCAACATGGATTTGACCTTGACTTTTGACCTCAAGGTTATATATTGTTGTATATATTTCTTTCACTGCCCTAAGTACACTATTCCTCGATCAAACCTGCATACTGTCATTTCACAGTACGCTCCTTTCACATTACAGACAGTTCTCTATGTATCTTTTAATTATTCTCTTACTGAAAACATCGAGATTTTTTCAACTATACATAATTACATTTTTGTAACTAAATGATTCAAATCAGGTGTTGGTTGATCGTTGACTGTCTGCACAGGTATTTATATTATTTCACAGTCACTATACGGTACAAGAAACTCACCAAATTCAGCGACATATGTAATATGTATGTATGTGTGTATGTATAGGTATATATATAAGTAATACTATTGATATAGTGAACACTATCTGCCCCCTATCTGTCTCGTCAGTGGTCATGTCCTCTTCTATTTGGTCTTGTTCGTCTCCTGCTGTCCTGTGTTATATGTTGTCTTCTGCGAGAGGGATTTATATAGGGCTTTGCCCTCTTTCCCAATTGGGTGTATTTATTGTAATGATACAATCTCTGTAACTTTTGTAAGTAAAATATGTTTAAACCATATATTGTTGTGTGGGAAAATATCTGCAGACTCACAGATTATCTGTACCAAATTAGCAGGCAATAGGTCATGAGGAGGCAGAAATATGAGGAAAATAGGATAAGGGGTGGCAGCAGACAACGAGAATTAACACTATATATTTACAATCAGAGTTTTTGTTAGCATTGAAAGAATAGGGACAAATTTTGTTTTCATTAGTCGATGGTAACATCATGTACAGCACGGCACGTGCCAGTGTCTACGTAACAAGCTGCTGGCCACACCCATAGCTCCTCCCACTGATAAACAAAAGGTCCTTCGCAGTGGCTATCAAAACTTTTATGCATAAATATTCATGACAAATTTAATTCTAGTATTAATGTTAATATGAATATAAATATAAAAAATGTAGTCTGTCTCTGTTGTTGTCATTGGCATGTAACAGCGCAGTTGTTGGTAGGCATTTTTCATGACATCACTAGACAGACTTCATTTTTATAATGCATCCCCTCCGAACAGGATGCATAATTAAATTCACATACTGACAACTTGGTCAGTAACATGTCTCCACATGGCTAGCTGACTGTGACAAATGTGCTCATGAGTTTCATCAACTGACAATCCCATGGCATTATCTTTGTGAGCTGCTTATCATTGTGAAAAAGGTCAAAGGTCAAAGCTCCTAGTGTGCACACATGACAGTCACTGTTACAGTATTGTTTTATGCATGTGCCCCGCCCTCCCCCATGACTGACAGTGCTGGCGCTCTGTTAGAACCAGATGACCCTGTCACTACACACTTGAACAATGCAGAATATAATACATGGGCCTGTAATTAGGACAGTTAACCTAACGAACCTCCATCAAATCACTCGAGAAGCGGAGGAGGTCTTAATTCAAGCAGGTTTCAACAAGATGTGTGTAATATCATTGTGTGTAGAATGGAGATCACTCTGCCTGTGTTTTGTACAAGGCAATGTCACGGTTACTTGAACAATCATTGTCCATTTATTTCAAGGTCTGATAGATGTTCCCAAAGGGAAGTTATAACTTATTTTTCACTTGTTCCCATATCTTACTTTTCTTAATAAGCAACATTTCTCTAAGCCAGCGCAGGGAATATATTTCTAAGCCAGCTAGGAAATATAAACTGTCTGTGTCAAATTAGATATGCACTTGGACACTGGAAAGAATTGAAATTCATCATTTTCAGACAATAAAACAAGTATAGCTTATGCCACAACTTAACAATCAATTAAAATAAATCCATGAAGGACTAGACTTCAAAGCATTGGGGAATTCATGTTATCATAGTGGTTCTGCTGGTTGAACAGCACATTCCATTTTCAGTATTTTGATTCATTTTTTACAGTATGTTCCACCAGGAGACATTTTGCTATCTGGCTCAGTAACAGTCACTAATAGGCTGACATGCCCTGCATGTTGACAAAAACAGGAGCCACTTTACTACAAACTGATTATTTCCACACACCCAAGTACACGAGGCATCAAATTCTATGAATGTGCAAAATCATCACAATTTCATCTCATCAAGTCACATGTCCTGCCATACATATACCTCCATAATCAATACATGATAAGAAATATGTGTGGCTTGCAATGTCTGCTCTGTAGTTATGTCTATTTCAAGGTGACCCACTACATTTAGAGATACAATATTGGTAACCATTTCTCATTGGGCCTCCAAAGTGAACAATTTTCATGGGCTGACACACCCAGGCTCTGAACTGTGTCCACTGTAATGCAGTCCTTGCACAGTAGGACAATGTGAGCCGTGCCCCCCTTATGTAGTCCTTGTACAGTAGGGCAATGTGAACCATACCCACTGTTATGCAGTCTTTGTACAGTAGGACAATGTGAACCATACCCACTGTTATGCAGTCTTTGTACAGTAGGACAATGTGAACCATACCCACTGTTATGCAGTCTTTGCACAGTTGGACATTGTGAACTGTGCCCATTGTTATGCAGTCTTTGTACAGTAGGACAGTGTGAACTGTGCCCATTGTTATGCAGTCTTTGTACAGTAGGACAATGTGCTCATACGACATGGCTGTGTAAAAACTCAGCTGACCTGAAGATACTTCAATAACTGCAGGGCTCCCATTTAGCAGTGGTCCAGGTGCCCAAGACACGCTGAGTTTGTCTCAGATCACCATATTGTCAAATGGGAGTCCATCTAACCACCCAGAAAAACAGCAATAATCACTGCAAATTTGTGACATTTAGGATAAGGAGAATATACCTTTAAACACAAAGAAATGTCAACTTACCATTAAATTCACAAAGGCAAATGGTTTATAAATGATAAAGCTATATGTTACTGCATTTCTTTACCTATCAATTTAAACGTTAATGTGATGACCGATAATATGAATGTACATACATATCAATATGGCATATAATTCACAGACTATCACATAACTCAAAATAAAACAATAAAACAGTTTTTGTGTTCCTAGAACAGATCCCCACACTTTGAGATATAATAACGCCCCAACTGATGTCTTTCAGTTCCAAAAGTTGATCTATATCAGTATTCATATCAGTCAGCATGGGAATCTGCAAGTTGAGTTTGACAGTTTTTGCCACCAGGTGGTATTTAAGTACATCCATATGATGAACAGGGCTGTCCAACTGGAGCATTGTAGCAAAATTTTGCTACAATGCCCTTTAAAACTGCTACAGACTTACTCCAAAATAAATATTTTTCATGTAAAAAAGTGGAAGAAATGCTACAATGAAAGAAAAGTTTGCTACACAGATTTTCAGCAGGACAGCACTGATGAACCAGACATCAAAACAAGCACATCGGAGCAGATTTTTATTTTAATTGTTAATACTTTTTTTAGCCTTAAAATCATACAATTGTGCAAAGACAATATTTATTTGTGGAACTCGTCTGAACTCATATAGGAAACCTTGAACAGAACAAGACACCCAGGCACTCTGCTAACCAGCATCACTAAAAAATCATTTCCTGAAATGTATTCAATCTAGGACCTTGAAAAATTAACCAAGGTCATCCATATTGTGCAATATCAAAATTCCACATAATACACATTTGGTGTACAATTGGAATCATTCCCCTCATTCTAAATCAAGATATTGAATTAAATCTCCTTTTCTTAAGTGCTTAATAACCTTGAAAAATTACATCAAAGTCATGCAATAACTGGATCATGGTGACCAAAACATTAGGTCACCAAGTACAGTTTTATATACAATGTACTCAAGTGCAATTTTGATCTAGAGGCTCAATTCTCTTTCCCATTATGTCCCAAATGCACTCTACCATTACAAAATCACCTCTTCCAACATAACAGGTCTCGTGACCTCACAGAAATAGGTGAAGGTCACTGATATTGCATAACATTACCACTGCACATGATCTGTACATCCTATAAATTTGGCATGTCTAATTCAATTTTTTTTTCAAGACATGGAATTTTGTATTTTCCAAAATATGTTTACTCATAATTTCTGTCAAATTATAGGTGTCACCAGTAGTATCATAGGCGACATAGATTGTGACCTCTTCTAGAATCCCACTAAACTTCATGAAGATCCATTTAAAGTTAAGTTAAGGATGTGGGACTGGCCACAAGATTTTACCATTTTGACCTGCATATTACATAATACTGTAGGTGGCACCACCAACATTGATGTCAACATAGATTTTCATACACTTGATACGCCCTGAAAGTTATATGGACCTAACTAAAAAACTGTGGGGTGCAGAGCATTCAAAAGATGACCCCTATATTCCAACTGGCCATTTGCCCTTGACCTCCAACTCAGATTAAAAAATTCTTACCATTCAAAATGTGTGCCCCCGCACATCCAGCTTTCCATACATGGTCCGTTTGTTCAAATTGGGTAATAACTTTTGGATTTATTGTAGAACAAGAGGCCCATGGGCTTCATACTCTGCTAACCAGCATCACCAAACAAGAGGATCATGATGATCCTGTGCTCTGCTGACTGGGATCTGCTTTTACAGTATTGGAACACATGGACATTTGATTCAGCATTTCTCAAAGATGCAAATTGACAGTGTAGAAAAGGTCATAGTTGACTTTATTCAGGAAACAAAATTGAATAGGGCGACCTGACTTGTCCATGGTAGTACATGTATTATCAATTGACATACCTTGCTGTTTCAATGGCTGACGATGTACAGTGGCAGCACTCACTTACAGTCACAAAGTCTGATATCGCATAACTTTGTCAAAAATTAACATATCCACACTATTTTCGCAAACTTTCATTGTCTAATGTCCAACTATATTTTGATAAAATTTTAAGCAATTCTATCATGCTGTTCTGGAGAAGAAGTCGAAAATAGCCTTAACACGCAAAAAATTAAAAAAATAGGAAAAAATCGCAGCACCACCTGGTGGCCAAAATGAGAACTAGTTGACCCCAGGTGACCTTATGTGCAATATCAAAGCAATTGGCCTGGTAGTTCTTGAGATGAAGAAATTTTTTTTTTTCAAAAGTTAAATTTAAAAATTCATTAAAAATAGAAAAATTATTGCATCATCATCTCCTTCTCAAACTTGGTAGAGGTTCACCTGGGCAACATCCATGTGCAAAATTAAAACATTCCATACAGCGGTTTTTGAGAAGAAGTCAAAAGGGTAAATACAATAGTGTAATATATGCACTGTATTGCCATACATATGTGTTATAGCTGCAGCACTTCCTTACAGTTGCGAAGTTTGTATCCCATAACTTTGCCTAAAATTAACATATCCATATTATTTTCGCACACTTTCATTGTCTAATGTCCAACTATATTCTGACAAAATTTGAAGCAATTCTGTTGAGCCGTTCTACAGATAAGTTGAAAACAGCCTTACCAGGCAATAATTCATAAAAAAAATAGGAAAAAAATCACAGCGCCACCTGGTGGCCAAAATAAGAACTAGTTGACCCCAGATGACCCTATGTGCAATATCAAAGCAATTGGCTTCGTAGTTCTTAAGATGAAAAAATTTTAATTTTTTTCAAAAAATAAATTAAAAAATTCACAAAAAATAGAAAAATTATTGCATCATCATCTCCTTCGCAAACTTGGTAGAGGTCCACCTGGGCATCATCCATGTGCAAAATCAAAACATTCTATGTAGTGGTTTTTGAGAAGAAGTCGAAAACATAAAAAGTCTAACAACAGACGGACAGACAGAAGGACGGACAGACGGAAGGATGGACAGATGGACGACGGACGCAAACAGATTCTATAAGCTCTGCTGACTGACAAGTCAACAGAGCTAAAAATCATTTTCAGAAATGTATTCAATCCATGACCTTGAAAAATTAATCAAGGTTAGCCATATTATGCAATATATCAAATTTCCACATGGCATACATATGTGGTTCATTTGGCATCATTTGCCTTATTCTTTATCAAGATATTGAATTAAATATCCTTTTCTTAAGTGCTTAATAACCTTGAAAAACATGTCAAGGTCACACAATCATTGGGTCATGGTGGCCCAAAAAGTAGATCACCAAGTACAGTTTTATATACATGTACAATGTACTCAAGTGCAATTTTGATCTAGAGGCTCAATTCTCTTTCCCATTATGTCCCAACTACACTATACCATTACAAAATCACTTCTTCCAACATAACAGGTATGGTGACCTCACAGAAATAGGTGAAGGTCACTGATTTTATGTAACATATTACCATTGGACATGATCTATTCATCCTATATGGTATGTCTAATTCAACTGTTTTTCGAGATACAAAATGTGAATCTTTTAATATAAGACATTTTAACTCATGTCGTATTCATTCCAATAGCAGCACATCATGCTAATGCAAAGATTTCCTGGATCAGACATGGTTTTTGCGAAGTTTTGTGATAATAATATTTGTCTTAATTTTGTAGTACCAATAGCAATTACACTTATTACAGAATCTATACAGCTTACTACAATAATAAGGAACCAATCTTTTCATCAGAAATGGTTATTTTTTAAATATTGAAAAATACGTATCTTTGAATAAGATCTATAATGCATGTATTAAAAATACCATTCAAAGAACGCTGTACCCTTCGACCGCCTTCAATCTCTTTTGCTGTAAGCCAATAGGAATAGTGTCCCATAGTATCAGGTATAGTTACCTACACAAATACTACTATTGTACACTTGACCTTTGACCTCAAAAATATTAGGTCAAATATAGAGGTATAACCTTGACTTTCAATAGCCTTCTAGATCACCCTATGTTGCTTCTTTTCTTTTGAGATTTAGATTTCTAGATGCACAATGTCAATCAGCAAACTAGTGACCACTGTGTGACCTTGAAAGTTAGGTCAAGGTCAATTATGCTTGCAGTGGTGTACTATCATATGCAATTTGAAAGTTCTGTCTCAAAAGCTTCTGAAGTTAAAGTGGTAAACAAAATTTCAATGAATAGGTCACTGTGACCCAGATACTTGACTTAGTGACCAACTTTTGATTCATGACACATTTTTTGGTTATAACACATGAGTGTATAAAATTTCATGTAACTGCCTTAAATACTTCCTTACTTATGCCAATATCACCACTGTGCACTTGACCTTTGACCTCAAAAAGTAGGTCAAATATGGAGCGATGACCTTGATTTTCAATAGGCTTCTAGAGATGCAGGCTTTCAATAATTAGAGCGGTAACGTGGGTCAGCACATGTGACCATTGTGTGATCTTGAGAATTACGTCAAGGTCAACTATGCTTGCACAAAAAGTAGGCCACATAGGAGTGTAATATCATGTGCAATTTGAAAGTCCTGTCTCAAAAATTTGTGATGTTATAGTATTAAACAAAATTTCAATGAATAGGTCACCGTGACCCAGATACTTGACCTAGTGACCTACTTTTGATTCATGACACATTTTTTGGTTGTGATCTATGTGTGTATAAAATTTCATGTAACTGAATTAAGAACTTCCTTACTTATACCAATACCGCCATTGTGTACTTGACCTTTGACCTCAAAAAGTAGGTCAAATATAGAGCTATGACCTCGATTTTCAATAGGCTTTTAGATCACTCTATGAAGCTTCTTGTGTGTAAGATTTCGATTGCTAGATGCAGGCTTTCAATAGTTAGAGCAGTAACATTGCTTAGCACATGTGACCAGTGTGTGACCTTGAGAATTACGTCTAGGTCAACTATGCTTGCACACAAATTAGGCCACATAGAAGTGTAATATCATGTGCAATATGAAAGTCCTGTCTCGCAAATTTCTGAAGTTATGGTGGTAAAACCACGGGACGGACGGACAGACGGACAGACAGAGGGACGGACGGACAGACAGATGGCACCGGCTACGACAATACCTGTCGGCCTCATAAGGCTGAAGGGTAAAAAGGAATTTATTTCACACAATGTACATGTTTTGAGTGCACTTTTGTGACATCATAGGCTATTCATCCCATGTTCCAATTTCATGCTTTTTCAAGCATGCCACTTTTGTGCCTCAGATTTCCCACTCTCCTGTCATTGAAATTGAGGGGCAGGGCACAGCCGCTCTGCTAAAGAAATCTAAATATCACTGGATCACAACTATTTGAACAAACTTGGCAGAGACCCTGGGTGCATCTGTACCTTGTTTGAAGAGGTGGATCTGGCCATTGGTCTTTGAAAAGTAAAAGCTGTGAAATTGTTGATGGGATGGTGTTGGACAGACATTTGCATATATTTTCTTCCTTTGTCTTACTTTTTGGTGTAGTTCTGCTGTGACAGAACTTGGTAACTATCACAAGAACTTGTATTAATGAAGCACTAGGCTGGCTCATAAAATAGGAGGCCCTGGCATGGAGGATCCTAAGATAAACTCGGCTACATAACTACTCTGCCAAGGAAAAAAAGCTACATTTTCACTATGTTCAAGAAAGTGGTGCATACAAAATGGCCAGATACATAGCAGGCTTTATGCTACCAATATTGGAAAATTTATGCAAGTTTGAGACATCTCCATTTCTAATGGAGTGCCCTCAGCTAGGACTAACTCATGGTAGTAAAGACCTTGTCAGAAGTTGTAGCATTATCTGGCCATAGAGTCAGCTGCCTGGCAATGTCAAACCCACTTCACACTGCAGGCGACCTGGCACGTAGTCAACATTCTCTTCATAAAGAATTTGAACATGAAATCTTCAATGAAAATGTGGTTGCAATAGAGAAATCAGGGAATGAGGGAGTTAATGGTAACATGAGCCAGGAGCTGACCGGGCACACATCACCTCCACCTGTGCCTGAGGACAGCTCTGGTTCAGCAGCAACTTGACTCCCCACTGACCAGGAAACACAGTCAGCCTGATCAGGTTCCACACAAAATAGCAGCATGACCTAGACAAGGTCTTCCTTGAAACAAGTGATGGGGGACCTGCATACCAACTGCAAGCCACAAATCACCTGAGTTGTTTCCTCTGGTGGGAAAATGTCACTACTACAAAATAACTGTTGCCATTTACATAGACTTGCATCTTGCCCTAGCCATCAGCCAAATCAACAGCCTTTGGCAACAACTAAACTGGTTAAAAACATTTTGCAGGCATTAGCCACATTCAGCTGAGAATATTACAAAATTAACTGGTTCTTGATAAACCTGTTCACCATATTTAAATCTCAAAAATGTAATATAAACTTGGATTGGTTCACATGGTTAAGGCAAACTGTGTCTATACACACAAGTCTGTGGTTTTTGCTCCGCACCAATTGACATCATGGCACACCCCACTGTCTGGGACATCCACATTTTCAGTCCAAGATCAAAATCTGAATTGTGTAAAACTTATAACCCATAACTTGTCCTAAAAGTTAGCTTGAAGCCAAATCCGTGGTCTATAACAGGAGTTAAACCCTTTTGTGTCAAGCCCCATTATCAAAGTGTACTGTGACAGATAAATACAGTAGTTAATATATCAATGAAAGTGGCTAGGAAAAAGAAATTCCTAACACAACTATAGCAAGTGCCTAACCTTTGTTTTGTTGACCTTTTAAATACAGGATACATTTGTCATAACTTCATAATTTGAAGAGGATTCTGTTCTCAAGGTTTTTTCTATAAGTACCTATACTAGCTCCTCCCCCACCACCCCCAATATATATATATATAACTCAATGAAAGTCATCTGAAAGGGAGTTTCGCTTGCTCCAACAAGATCTTAACAGTCTAAAACAATGAGAAAACTAGAAAAGAAGATTTGCTTCACAGCAAATCTGTCTGGGCACATTCAAAATGAGAACAGGTTGAAATGCTACACTTTGTCATTGTTCAACATAATCTAAATTTCATGTATTAGCCTAATTTTTATAAATTAAAATGCTCAGCTTTGGTCCTTGGTTCAAGGGATGTGGCCATGTCCCAAACTTATAAAGTGATGTTTGAATGAAACTACTATCTATAATAGTTTTGAAGCTATTCAACATTTTATTCAACAATTTTTTTGCCTAATTTGCATGAATTATGAGCCTAGAAGAACTCTGGTTTATTGTTCTTGGATGGGCTATGCCACAAACCCATGAATTGAAGTAGGTATGCCACTTCTATAATAGTTTTGAAGCTATTCAAGATTTACATTTTGCATATTCACCTAATTTGCATAAATAAAAATCCTACAAGGATTCTATTTTTAACAGCGGGTATGCTCAGGTTTATTCTGTCTGGGAGTCCAGCAGCCTGTCATGACACAGTTGTTCGGAGTCCCCCCCCCGAATTTGCTACCAAGACAAAAAGAGAGAGAGAGAGACAGAGAAGAAAGAAAGAAAGAAAGAAAGAAAGAAAGAAAGAAAGAAAGAAAGAAAGAAAGAAAGAAAGAATTTTAGGAAAAACAGAAAAGTGTGTGTTGACACACACACTTCAAATATCAATTTATGCTCACAAACTACCCAATTTTGAATGAATTCAAATCTGAAACCACCGAGCAGTCAGGCATTGACTAATATCGCTCAGCGTACCACGAAAACTGATGTGCAACAAAAACTGGCTTCAGAAGCATAGACAAGCGACTGCACAATCCCCCAAGCTTACCTCCGATCTTGTGGTTTAATGAGCTGTGTTAATTAAAGATGAAGGATAATTAGGTACCAAAAAACTGCCTTTACACACCTACTACATAAGATGTACCTGCCCTGAAAATTTGAAAGGGCCAGCTGTTATACTTTTAGAGATATGGGCTGGACAAAATTGTGAGGAAGATATTGAGGCTGCTTAACAAACTTTGTGAATTAATTATGAAGGAGGATATTTAAGCCAAAATCAATGTGGCTATGTACACCTACTATATAAGCTGCACCTACCCTAAAAATTTGGAAGAGCTGGAAATTATATTTTCTAGATATTGGCCAGACAAAATTGTTTGGAAGGGATGGAGCTCTTTACTATATGCCCCACCCCCACTTTGTGGACGGGGGATAGCAATGAGACACGTGTCTATGTAATAGCATTGGCCTAAATTTACAAGGCAGAGTGCGTCACAAATAATGAAAGAAAGTTATTTGAAAAACTACATAAAAATTAAATTGAATGCTTCTTTCTGATTTGACACAATTTGACACCAGGGTTGGCTGTCTGCTGCTCTGTGAGTTATCTCCAAACACAGTTTGTTCTGTTCACCCAGTTGACCTGAGCACAGCTGCACATGGACCTACCTAAACTTGCAGACTTCTTAACATGTGGCACTGAAATTCAAAGCTGCAGGAATGAGTGACAGATACTGGCGAGTCTGCAAGGAAATGGTAACAGTGACTGAACTGTCTGCAAAGGATACAAGATCAAATGTAAAATCTGCAAAATGAAACCAACGATACTTAATGTGACAGTCTACAAAGCTAAAATTGAAAGTAGTCCACTGACCCTAGTGCTGGAATGTCACTGGCCACTGCTCCACAGTCATTCTGTAATATTGCAGTCAGATGGCAGGAAACTTGCAAGGCACAAAGGGCACACATGTACATTAGTACCCGTATAAAATCATCATCAAAGAAATTCACAGCCCAAGTAGGTACAAGTTCTTAGCTGGACAGAGATAATGTTCATTACTGTTTCCAAATTGTTTCATGAGGTTGAAACAAAAGTTGCTGTAAAATAAGGAGGTATTCGTAAGAATGCCCTTGTTGGATTTCAATCCTCTCCTGGCCAGAATATGACTGAATGAATAGCCCTCTCTTTGGTCAGAATAAGACAGAGTCAACAGCTTTCCTTGGTGCAGGCTGGGTGCAACCCACAGCCTGTGTCAGGGACAGCGACTGACCTGGGCACAATATCATCATGGGTCTTCTCTACAACTGTCATAATATGTTTAAGTAAAAACATTATAACACAAAACAAGAGGATCAAGACTAGAAAAGAAGATTTGCTTCAAAGCAAATCTGTCTGTGTGCCTTCAAAAGTTGTAATTATTAAATGCTACAACTTTTATCCTTTGGTACTTCACATTACATTAAGCTTATGGCTACATACAAATTTCAAAGTCCAAATGACCTTGACCTTTGACCTTTACAGGCCACATGTGAATTGCACAGTGTTACAATTTAAAGGGCCAAATGACCTTGACCGTTGCCCTTTTGAGGTTACATGTTCTTATAAAAACGTGCACTGTTGCAGAACCTACAATTTGAGTCCAACATGATTAAAATTGGACAAAAATTGACCAAGTTATGGCTAGAAGAAAGCCACCATCGAAAGTGACCTTTGACCTTGAAATGACCTTCGACATTGAGATGACCTCTACCTGAACTGAACCGTGACCTCAAAAATGACATTTTGGCCTAAAATTGACCTTTGACCTTGACATGACCTTGACATTTGAGATGACCTTTACCCTGCTATGATGGAACTCCTATACACTCGGAACCACATCTACTATAGCACATAAGATATTGAAGATTTAAAATTTTGATTAGCGCTCATTTGCATAATTTTCAAAAGCATGACTTCTCATTATAAAAAGGCCAGACTTCATCCATAGAAGTATAATTGTACCAAGTTTGGAGTTCCTATGTGTAATACTTTTCAAATGAAATGTCGGACAAATTTGCCTTGAAAGAAAGAAAGAAAGAAAGAAAGAAAGAAAGAAAGAAAGAAAGAAAGAAAGAAAGAATTCCTACAAAAACAGTATGTCTGTGTTGGCACACTGACATAATTCCTAGAAAAACAATATATGTCTGTGTTGGCACACAGACATAATTATAGCCATGTAGGGGAGGCAGTATGGAGCAGCCTGAAGCACCAATATTGCCTGAGGTTGTTAGGCAGTTCTACTTCTGAGGCATTATTGGTGCTGAAGGTTGCGTAAAATCCATATTGCCTCCATCACGAGGCCATCATTGCTTTACTCTGTATTACCTGTTTCGATGTAAAATGTAAATATGCAATTTCCACAATTTGCGTTTTCTCTTCACCTGACAAAGCAGTGATCTTTCCAGCCTGTTTTCTGTCATTTTCTAAATATCATCTGAAAAAACACTATTAGAACTGTGCCTTTCCTGATAGAGGGCAGCACAGGCATATTCCAATTGCGTGGTTTGCTGCCTCAATGCTGCATGCACGCCTCTCTAAGATCGAGGCGCTCCACATGGAGGAGAGGGAATCAAGCCATATGCTGGTGAAATTGAGGCTTAATACACCAAGGGGCCTGCAAAATGGTGCCTGGTCAAGCACACTTCAAATCACCATTGTCAAGAAATATTCAGATCTCCAAGAACATTCATTTTATGGATGGTCATGTGACTACGCAACAACCAATTACCTTTATACATTAACAGGTAGCACAGAATAAAAGCCAATATGTTAGTCTGACTTTTTGAGATCACAAGCTTATTAATGTTTTACAGTAACCACGGGCCTAGAATACCATTACCAAGATATAGACCAGTATGTCAGATTTGCCAGGCCGCCAAAAGTTTCAATAATACTAAACATTATACAGGCATGCCCAGTCTGAGAATGCATGATTATTGCACCATCATATGCTTCATAATTTTGGTAAAGCAGGGGTTACATTAAGCTTGCGTCCTGCATCATAGATGCATAAAATGAAGAAAAGACGCCTGGAAATTAATAAAACATTGTCATTTTGCGTCTCTGTAGACGCACGCACAAAAAACGCGATGCATTTTGAATGATAAAACTGCAAAAAATTACCTCATGCGGTCATGGTGTTTTGCATTGTCCATTGTCAATATCATGATTATGTATTATACTGATGGAATCCTCTGATGTTCACCTTTCTATGCAGCAAGCTCTCTTATTTGCTAAGAAAAAATATTCCTGGGGGTATCCCTCCAAAAAATGCCCAGAATGGGAATGGATGTACGTCATTTCACTTCATTATAAATGCGCTGAGAGCACTTCCAGGCTTCTCATTGGGTGGATTTGATCACGTGCCGCTCACTGTCCAATCAAATTCGTTGCTGCCCATGTGTCTGTCTCATGTCCACAATGTTGGGAAGGTACAAGTCGTATTCACGCAAAGATTATTGGTCCAAGATGTTAAATTTTCACATCTTATTTTCACCAAGAAGACTTCCATGGAACAAATCTTGACACAGATAAAGGCACAAGTGAAAATTCATTACGGACGGCAAGGAAAATATGCAGATTAGTCATAGCACAGTCACACGTGGACGAAGCAAAAATTTGCATTAGGCCTAACTGGATGTTGTTGATCACTGTCTCTGATGGGTCACGTGGTTATTGGTGTTTTTTAACAAAATTTTGTTGTTTTGATTTTATTGAAATGTTTGAATGGAGCAAATCTGTATGACAGAACAACATAGGAATGAAATTTTTTATCGAAGGCTGGAAAAAAATATACGTACAACATAACAGAAAACCATGAATGTGTGCATGTGGCTTGTACCTTGTTGCTTGGTGAAAAAAAGCTTGTACCATGTTGCTTGGTATAAAAGTGACTGTACTTAATATCAGACTCTTAACGCCGCCTACGGCATCAAAATTTTCAGGTAAATTGAAATAGAAAGTGCATAGAAATATAAATCATGTAATTTCTAACCATTTCATCACATGGAATCAATTGCAAAAATAACAGAGCCTAGGCATGTTCAATCATGCATGTCGCTTGTTGTGCAAGGGAGTTAAAATACTGCCCAGAGGCACACGGCATGCGATACCAGGTTCTGGGCACAGTGGCAGCGTGCTAGGGGTTAAGCCCCCTTCACAAACCATATTTTGGTAGACTAGGGATGTGTTATAGACTTAAGTCTTAATAGCAGGTCCCTGGGTAGATTGAATCCATCCTTGGTGCAGTCAACGACTTTTAAGCCCTTTCACATTGGCGTATTGGTAACTTTTTATTCAATCTTAAATTTTATAGTAATGATTTGCCGGGGTGAGCATTATATAGACCCTACGTCATGTTCGTTTCTAGGCTTAAGTAACTACCTGCATGTTTTATTTATTTATCATTTTTATATAAACTCACGTATCACTGTGTGTTGATTATAACAAAAAACATGAATTAATCAAATTACACCATGTGAAGTCTAGTTTGCACATTTTCAGACCCACTATTTTTCCTGAAAAAGAAGAAAGATGGGTCCAACAGATCCATACTGAAAAATCCTTCACTTGACCCCTGTAAAGGTCAATCTGCACAACATCTATGTGTAACACTTCAATATTTCATTCAATGGTTGTCACAATATTGCATTGCATGCACTGTACTACTGTTACACACCTACATCCTCAGGCACTTATGGACACCAAATCCCAAAGTTTGATATCCCATAATTTTATCAAAAATTTCGACATAATCCCATCATTTTTGCAACCCTGTATCATCTTTCGTCACATTACATTCTGATAAAATTTCATGCAATTCTGTTCAGCTGTTCTGGAGAAGTAAAAAATAGCCTTAACACACAATTCATTTTAAAAAATAGGGAAAAATTCACAGCATCACCTGGTGGCCAAAATGTAAAACCAAATGAACCCATGTGCTCCTGTATACAAAAGCAAAGCAACGGGCGAAGTAGTTCCTGAGAAGAAGAAATTTTCATTTTTTTCAACAAAAAATTAATTAAAATAAAGTACTTTTTGCAAAATTAAAATTTCATAAAAACAAGAGGGCTGTGTGAACAGCCCATGCTCAGCTGACCCAGAGATTCATCACACTTGTGGTTCTGTGAACTTGGGATAGGACAAAATGGGTAGACACTTATCAAAAGTACATCCCTACCAAGTTTGACATAGTAATCAATAGGAAAGGTGCATTTACTGACAAGGACCCGAGTTGCAAAAATTAGCAAATTAGACTTTGACCTCCCCCACAATCCCACCAAATTTGGTGAAGATCTGCCACAAATTAAAGATGCTAGGGTGGTCACAAGATATTCATATTTTGACCCCTATATTGCATAATATATTAGGTGGCGCCACCAATATTGAAAAGAACCTGGATTTTTATACCCCATACATAAGTCCTGAAAGTTATATTGGGCCAACTTGAAAACTGTGGACAGGACTGCAGTCACAAGATTTTCACATTTTGACCTATATATTACATAAAACTATAGCATTTGATGTTGACAAAGAGTTTTATAGACTTTATTACTTCTAAACATAATATGGGCCTATCTCAAGAGTTGTGGGGTGCAGAGCATTCACAAGATAACCCCAATATTCAAACTGGCCATTTGACTTTGACCTTTAACTGGGATTACAAAATTGATATGTTCAAAATATATACCCCACGTCCAGCTTTCCATATATAGTCTGTATGCTCAAATCGGGTAATAACTTTTTGAGTTATTGAAGAAAAACAACAAACTTGGACAAGCACCCAACTGCATAATTACAGGGTCACGGGGGGGGGGGGGGGGGGGGGTAATGGCAACCTAACAAAATTTATTTTTCCAATTTTGACCACCAGGATTGCGCGACAAGATTACACTGTATTTCGTGGGAAGTGCAACACCACTATCAGCGGGTCTTGACAGCCATTTAAAGTGTGTAGACATGAAGAAAGTGGGGGAAGTTTGAAAGAGTAACTTTTATCAAGTTAAAGCTGTCCTGTGCCTGAAATATGCCTGTGTACAATTGCAAGGTACCAGGCTGTAGCGCTGATATGCGCAAAATGTTAAATCTTGACAAATATCCATGAATGTGTGAGATTACCTTCCACAGTTTTACGGTTAAGCTTCCGCTGTGGTCACACAGCTGTACCAGTTGGTAACAGAAGACCAGCATAACTATGCATTCAGTCATGCGCACTATCATCACAATAAGGTGACAAAAGGGTGAACTAAGATTTCGTTAGGCTCCTATTATACCTGTGCTGAGGTAACATGATTGGAGAGTGCAAATAAAATATGACACCTAGGAATGCCAGGGGCTGTATTTTCAAAAATTTTGCTACCAGAAAGGCAGGTTTTGGCTTGATTGTGGAAAACAGTGTATGCTTTGAACTCAAATGTATATTATCAAGGTATGTACACTGGCACCGGTATACACAGTGGTTCAGCTGCAGTCAACACTGTGTCCGCTCAATGATGTTGCAAGTAGTACTTTGCAGAGCTGGTTGCCATGGCAATTTATTGAAAAATTTCCCATTCATGCCGATACTTTCTGGTCTTATTTGATGTAAAAAAAGTGTAACAAACATTTTGGTGTACCATACATGTATGTTTGTAATCCATGTAATGAACTGCAAGGTGGAAGCTCTGTTTGTAATAACCTTGATACACAAAATTTTTCATCAAACGAGAGAACTGCAAGAGTCCTGTGTTCCGCTGACCTTACATGCACAACTCGACAAGAATCTAAGTGATGGTTTTGGAGATGAAGTTGAAAATATGTTTAAAACACAAAAAAAGTGTTACAAAAAAACAAAAAAAACAAAAAAAAAAACAGAAAAAAAGTCTCAGCACCACTTGGTGAACAGTTATTAAGATCTAGGGTTCCCCAGAAGTGTCCGTATAAGCAATTTCAAAGCAATTGGCATGGCAGTTTTGGAAAACAACATTTTTAAGATTTTGCCAAAAAAACTCTAAAAGCACTGGACTGTAATCATTAGAACAAACTAGGTAGAGACCCACTCAAAGTATATTCTTATCAAATTTCAACTGAATCCACAACAGTTTTTGAAAAGAAGTCCAAAATGTGAATTTTTGACATGCTGAGGATAATGGACAAATGACAGAGCTGACTGAGAAGTCAGCTTAGCTAAAAAATTGGAAAAAAAAAATCACAGCCCCATCTGGTGCACAAATTAAGGTCTAATGGTCCCTAGACCGGTCCCTATTCAATTTTGAAGCAATTGGCGTGGCAGTTTTAGGGAAAATTTTTAAAGATTTCCCCCCCCCCCAAAGGGAAGAAAAAAGAAAGTCGAAAATCATGGACTGTGAAAATTTGAACAAACTTGGTAGAGACCCACACAAGGACAATTACCACCAGGTTTCAAGTGAATCCAGCTGACGGTTTGGAGAAGACATTGAAAATGTGAATTGTCGACAGACACACGCTGACAACAAACATAGTACTGAAGTACCATGAGATAAGCTTAGCCAACTGAGAAATAAGCTGAGCTGAAAATCGCAGCGCCACCTGGGGGCCAAAATGTGAACATGACTTCAAGTGACTGTATGCAATATCAAATCGACTGGCCAAATAATTTTTCAAAAGAAATTTTCAAATTTTTCATAAAAATAAATGGAGGATTACCTGGGGAACATCCATGTACAAAATCAAAACTTTCTTTGCAACAGTTTCTGAGAAGGAGTAAAAAAATATAAAAAGTTTATGAACAGACAAACAAACAGACAGGTGGAATTTACACCTGGGTGTTTTGGGCCAAATTTGAATGGAAAGTGTTGTAGCAAAGGCTTGCCAAATGTGGAGGTCCTTGGGGTTAAAAAGAACCTTTTACACTCAAATCCACCTCTGTAACACCCACCCCCCCTCCAAAAAAAAAAAAAAAAAACAAAAAACAAAAAGGACATTGCAAAACAACATCCATGATATAAAATTTCCAATCTGCAGAAATGGTGCTTTTAAGGTGGAAGCTGTGAAGCTAGTGCGCAGTGAGACTGGCAACTTTGGATCTCAATTACCCATTTAATTTTTTCACAAGTACATTAAAACTACATATACATGTATATTTTCTGATTAATACATATCCATCGATTTGTATCCATCGAGTTTTTTTGCAGGACTGGAATTTTTCGAGATTTTATAGCATTCTCTGTGACTTCCTGGGATTTTCACATTTTTTACGCAGAGGTCGCACAATTTTTTTTTTTTTCCAGTTGAAATCAGAAGAAATTTAAAATATAAATCCATGTCCAGGATCAAATTCAATGGTTAGTCCAGAAAAAGCATAAATAAAAAGTTATAATATTTTTAAATAAGTCCTGACAGGTTGTTCATTTTCCTTCTATAAATTACTCCAAAAGTCATGGAAGGGGTTGTCAGAAAAAAAAACAAGAGGGCTGTGTGAACAGCCCGTGCCTCAGCTGATCTTGACATTTATCACACTTGCAGCTCTATGAACTTGGGAAAGGATCAAGGACACCATGTTCTGAGTAAGTCTGACCTTTAAAGAAGAACACTTACATGTGCAACATCAAAGTTCAAGTAGTTCTCAAGTTATAATGAAGAGTAAAATTCATGTATATTGCACTGTGACCCCACAAATGAGGTCAAGGTCATTCATGTACTGTCTCAGCATGACCTTCATACAGAATAATTAACATGTGTAGCTAACTCAAAACAGATCTCAAGTTATCAAGTAAACAGTAAATTTCGTGTCAGTTGTCCTGTGAATTAGCATTAGAATGCCCATTGACTTACATAGTAATCAATAGGAAAGCTGCATTGAACCATAAGTACCTGAATTGAAAATCCTTAAAAATCAGGAATCCAAAGCAGTGCCACCTACTAAACAACTGTTTGACCCTTCCACAACAACATATCCATCACACTTCAGCTTAATCTGAGGGATGGCTCTGAGAACAAGTGAAAAACAGCAAAACCATACAAAAAATTCATAAAAAAATTGCAGCGCCACCTGGTGAACAAATTGAGAACTAGGTGTCCCCGGGAGTGTCTATGTATGATATCAAAGCAATTGGGTGTGCGGTTTCAGAGGAGAATAATTTTCAAGGTTTGCCCCCCCAAAAAACAGAGTGTTACCATTTGAACACACTTGGTAGAGATCCACCAAGGCACATCCCCACCACGTTTGAAGTAAATCTGGTCAATATTATTAAAGTTATGACCATTACAAGAAATTCTCATGTTAAACTTTCCTATTAAAACTTTTGTAGAGATTTTTGAAAAAAAAATCATAAAAAAATCCAAATTCATTGGAACATGACCATTGGAACAAACTTGGTAGACACCCACCCAAGGTACATTGCCAACAAGTTTGAATTAAATCTGGATGAATGTTTTGGAGAAGAAGTTGAAAATGTAAATTAGCATTAGAATGCCCATTGACTTACATGGTAATCAATAGGAAAGGTGCATTTACCCCAAAGGAGCCGAATTGAAAAAATCATTAAAAATTAGCAATCCGCAGCATTCCCACATAGTGAACAACTTTGTTTGGCCCTTCCAAAAGGAACATACATATCCACCACGTGCAAGCTTAATCTGAGTGACGGTTCTGGAGAAGAAGTTGAAAATAGCTATAACACACAAAAATTCATTAAAAAATAGAAAAAAAATGCAGCGCCACCTGGTGAACATATTAACAACAAGGAGTCCCTAGATGTCTTCCTGTGTGATATCAAAGCAACTGGGTAAGCAGTTTCGGAGAAGAAGATTTTTTAAGATTTGTCCAAAAAAAAACAACAACAAAATTCATTAAAAATCCAAAAATCACTGGAGCATGAACATTTGAACAAAATTGGTAGAAAGCCACCCAAGGTACATTGCCACCAAGTTTGAAGTTAATCTGGATGACGTTTTTGGAGAAGTCAAAAATGTGAATTAGCATTAGAATGCCCATTGACTTCCATAGTAATCAATAGGAAAGCTGCATTGACTGACGAGTTTTATTGAAAAAATCGTTAAAAATCAGGAATCTGCAGCATTCCCACATAGTAAACACTTTGTTTGACCCTTCTACAAGGAACATATCCACCATGTTTCAGCTTAATCTGAGTGATGGTTCTGGAGAAGAAGTCGAAAATAGCTATAACACACAAAAATTCATAAAAAATTAGGAAAAAATTGCAGCACCACCTGGTGAACAAATTAAGAACTAGGAGTCCCAGGAAGTGTTCCTGTGTGATATCAAAGCAATTGGGTGAGCAGTTTCGGAGAAGAAGAGTTTTTAAGATTTACCCAAAAAAGAACAAAACAAGAGGGCTGTGTGAACAGCCCGTGCCTCAGCTGATCTTGACATTCATCACACTTGCAGCTCTATGAACTTGGGAAAGGATCAAGGACACCATGTTCTGAGTAAGTCTGACCTTCATAGAAGAACACTTACATGTACATCAAAGTTCAAGTAGTTCTCAAGTTATAATGAAGAGTAAAATTCATGTATGTTGCACTGTAACCCCACAAACGAGGTCAAGGTCATTCATGTACTGTCTCAGCATGACCTTCATACAGAATAATTAACATGTGTAGCTAACTCAAAACAGATCTCAAGTTATCAAGTAAACAGTAAATTTCGTGTCAGTTGTCCTGTGAATTAGCATTAGAATACCCATTGACTTACATAGTAATCAATAGGAAAGCTCCACAGTAATTGAAAATCCTTAAAAATCAGGAATCCAAAGCAGTGCCACCTACTAAACAACTGTTTGACCCTTCCACAACAATATATCCATCACATTTCAGCTTAATCTGAGGGACAGTTCTGAGAACAAGTGAAAAATAGCAAAACCATACAAAAAATTCATTTAAAAAATTGCAGCGCCACCTGGTGAACAAATTGGGAACTAGGTGTCCCCGGGAGTGTCTATGAAGGATATCAAAGCAATTGGGTGAGCGGTTTCAGAGGAGAAGAATTTTGAAGGTTTGCCCCCCCCAAAAAACAAACAAATTCATAAAAAATCCAAAAATCAATAGAGCATGACCATTTTAACACACTTGATAGAGATCCACCCAAGGCACATCCCTGCCACGTTTGAAGTAAATCTGGTCAATATTAATAAAGTTATGACCATTACAAGAAATTCCCATGTTAAACTTTCCTATTAAAACTTTTGAAGAGATTTTTGAAAAAAAAATCATAAAAAAATCCAAATTCACTGGAACATGACCATTGGAACAAACCTGGTAGACACCCACCCAAGGCACATTGCCACCAAGTTTGAAGCAAATCTGGATGACGGTTTTGGAGAAGAAGTCGAAAATGTAAATTAGCATTAGAATGCCCATTGACTTACATGGTAATCAATAGTAAAGGTGCATTAAAAAAAAATATAAAAATCAATGGAGCGTGACCATTTGAACAACTTGGTAGAGATCCACTCAAGGTGTATCCCCACCAAGTTTGAAGTCAATCTGGATGACGGTTTTGGAGAAGAAGTCAAAAATGTGAATTAGCATTAGAATGACCATTGACTTCCATAGTAATCAATAGGAAAGCTGCATTGACCGACAAGTACCAGAATTGAAAAAATCGTTAAAAATCAGGAATCTGCAGCATTCCCACATAGTGAACAACTTTGTTTGACCCTTCTACAAGGAACATATCCACCAAGTTTCAGCTTAATCTGAGAGACGGTTCTGGAGAAGAAGTCGAAAATAGCTATGACACACAAAAATTCATAAAGAATTAGGAAAAAATCGCAGCGCCACCTGGTGAACAAATTAAGAACTAGGAGTCCCAGGGAGTGTTCCTGTGTGATATCAAAGCAATTGGGTAAGCCGTTTCGGAGAAGAAGATTTTTTAAGATTTACCCAAAAAAGAACAAAAAAAATCATTAAAAATCCAAAAATCACTGGACCGTGACCAATTGAACAAACTTGGTAGAGACCCACCCAAGGCACATCTCCACCAAGTTTAAAGTGAATCTAGCTGACGGTTTTTGAGAAGAAGTCGAAAATGTGAATTGTGGACGACGGACGGACGACGGACGGACGGACGACAGACCCTCAAAAAACCTCAGCTGACTGACAAGTCAGCTGAGGTAAAAATCCATTAAAAATACAAAAATCACTGGACCGTGACCATTTGAACAAACTTGGTAGAGACCCACCCAAGGCAAATCTCCACCAAGTTTGAAGTGAATCTGGCTGACGGTTTTTGAGAAGAGGTCGAAAATGTGAATTGTGGACGACGGACGGACAGACGGACGACGGACGGACGGGACCCTCAAAAAACCTCAGCTGACTGACAAGTCAGCTGAGGTAAAAAGAAGGCTGACGAGGACCTGACCCGAAAGTGTGCACACATTCTTTACCTGGCGCGTGGTCTGAGAAAACAAAACCTGATTCATTCATGCTGGTCAAAGGATGGTCATTTGTTTGTCTGAGAGAAAAACCCATCGGACGTAAACGGTCAATAAGGAGGACTTGGACAAATACAAGTAAACGAAATGTTTTCAACATCAATTATACATGGAACTTGACTCAGATCTGGCTACCAACTTGGACCTCAGTTGCTAATAAGTCAGAAGCTCACCTCTACAACTTGTGTCTTTGATATAGCATTCACTTGGACCTTTACATGATGTTTCTTTTCTTTCTTTTTTTTAAGTTTCTTTTAAGTCTCGCATATCGTGTACATGATATCTATAATATCTAGGCATGGATGAGAAATACTTGATAATTGTGCTACATTAGTCTTTCCAATTTCCCTTTTTTTATCTTTACCATGCTAACATACAGGCACACAAGCTCCACGGTACTCTCTTGCTGAATTTGTGTATCAGATGCTATGCCACTTTCGTTTCTGTGCCATTTACTGTGACAATCACTTTATGAAACCCGTTACGCATAAGTCGTGTAAGTGTTCAATCAGTCCCGTTATATTTTTGTCGTACTTTCACATTCCCGCAGTCTTAATTCTAAACAAAGGTTTATCCTCTTATTTCGAATCTCTTCACAGATATTCTACTTCCCTACGATTGGTTTGTATATTTTGGGTGTCAATGTTCTCATACTTGTACTTATCGACTTGTGGGCGCATGGTACATCTCAAATTTTATGTTAAAAATAGTGCCGTGCTGTAACAGTAAACATAACGTTTGTATGCGACATAAATATACCAATTGTTCAGGTTGTACCAGTTATACAAAATGCAATGCAACAAGGCTGTAAATTCAATAAGACAGTCGATCAATTCATATTTTTCCAAATTACATTTGCAAATGGACGAGCATAATATAAATCCAAAACAATGGTGGAGCTTATCCAAATCAGTTCTCTGATGCAAAATCCACGATGCAATACCTCCCATCATTGAAGAAGGAACGATTATTTCTAGCATCACTGAAAAGTGTGAAGTATTTAACACTTATTTCGCTAGCCAGTGTGTCACCCAGGCCGACAACAAAGCCCCTCCCCTGCCAAATTTCACGTATAGCACTGAGTCTCGTATGAGTGATCTCAGGATTAACGAAGAAAATGTCAGCAAAGTTTTATCCTCATTAAGCCTCACTTCTGCTTCAGGCCCTGACAACATAGGAAATGTTCTCCATAAAAATATTGCTGATTATATAAGTAAGCCGCCAGCCACAATCTTCAACTTGTCTCTCAGAGTCTCACAATTTCCAGATTCTTGGAAGCGCTCTACCATTTGCCATGTGTTTAAAAAGTCAAATAAACAAATAAAAAGTAATTATCGCCCAATATCATTGCTCTGTAGCGTCTCAAAGGTATTTGAAAAGTCTGGTCTATAATTCTCTCTATGAATATTTAATAGGTAACAACTTACTGACCGATAAGAACTCTGGGTTCAAGGCAAACGATTCAACTGTCAACCAACTCGTTAGTATTTTACATAATATCTACAATGGTCTTGAGAATTCCAAAGAGGCCAGAATGCTCTTTTTGGATATAACCAAAGCCTTTGATAAGGTGTGGCACATAGGCCTCCTCTTCAATTTGCAACAATTAGGATTATCTGAAGCTCTCCTAAGGTGGATAGACAGCTATCTATCAAGCCGACATCAACGTGTAGTTATCCATGGGCAAACCTCCTCTTGGCTGTCCAGGCCGGGGTACCCCAAGATTCCATATTAGGTCCTTTATCATTTCTTGTATGTATATATATATATATATATATATATATATATATATATATATATATATATATATATATATATATATATATATATATATATATATATATATATATATATATATATATATATATATATATATATATATATATATATATATATATACACATACATATACATATACATATACATATACATATACATATATACATATACATATACATATACATATATATATATGATATTGTAGACAATCTAACTTGCGATGTCCGGATCTTCGCCGATGACACTAGCATCTTTGAAATTGTCCAAAACCCTATAGTCACAACACGCCACTTAAATTAAAATCTTTCTATCATTCACTGCTGGGGAAAACTTTGGCGTATGATTTTCAACGCCGTAAAATCCATATCAGTCATTTTTTCTGCCAAAATCAAGAAACCACATCATCCTCCTGTTCTCCTAGGCGGGGCTACCATACCGATGGAAGACAGCCATACGCATCTTGGGATTACTTTAGCCAGTGATCTTTCTTGGCATGTGCACATCACACACATTACTAATAAAGCTAGTCAATGTATTGGACTCCTGCGAAGGTTCAAATTTAAACTTTCACGCAGTGCGCTTGAGAGACTATATTTCTCAATGCTTAGGCCAATTCTCGAATATGGTTGTGTTATCTTCGATGATTGTGGACAAGGCCTATGCGACTTAATTGAATCGATTCAGTTTGAGGCTGCTAAGATATGTACTGGATCTTTAAGACACACATCACATGTCAATCTCTTACGGGAACTTGGCTGGCCAACAGTGGCCAGCAGACGCAAATATTTCAAACTTGTTCTTCTTTACAAAATGCATCATAAGTTAACTACGACCTATCTTTCCAGCCTTGTTCCTCCTGCTCCGGGTGGTCGTATGCTCCATCATAGGTCCACCAGCAACGTGCGCCCCATCAAATGCAGAACCCAGCGTTTCGAAAAATCTTTCATTCCTGATGCCATCAAACAACGGAATAATCTTCCCTCTGATATAAGAGACTCCCTATCCCTACAGATCTTCAAGTCTAAACTCAAGACCACTCTGCTTGCTGTTGACACCATTCCCCTTTTTATTCTCATGGCCAGCGATTTGCCAGTATTTGCCATACTCAGCTACGACTTGGCTTTTCAAAGCTTAATTCCGACCTCCATAAAGTTAACATAATCCAAAGACCTGCCTGCTTCCACCCTAACAAGGACTTCAAACATTTTTGTCTTTATTGTCCAAGATATGCCCATGAAAGAATGAAGCTTTTTAATATTACTATTCCATTGCTAGCCCCCAGTATACATCCAAATTTAATCTTGCATGTTGCAAGCGATAGACTAGCTAATATCTTTTTATTCGGGAGTAAGGAAATTTCAGACCAATGTAACGCCATAATTTTCAAAGCTGTGCAAAACTTTATGCTTGAATCAAGACACTTCGTATATTAATCAATTATCGTTGCCACAATCAACTCCCCATAGTGTTCCACTCAAACGTATCTGTTACTTTACAATGCGAGTACATGTGTAGATAAGTACCTCAGGTGTGAATTCTGTCCTTGAGTTTTGTTACTACTCCATTGGGCTGGCTTGATGCTGGACGTGGACATTGACAAGGCGGTGAGGATGCACCCGAGCTACTGGGCGCATTGGCGACACCACAGTGGCAGGGTGCGTATGATGCCATGGTGCCTCAGCCGTGCCCGGTGGTATGCTTTTTTTTGCTTCCACCCCCCATTCCCCAATTGAGCGGGCCAATGCCTGTGGCTTAATTGGCCGGCTAGGGTGGACGGGCTAAGGTCGGGTGCAACCCTCGCCTTCAGTCGCCTCCTGTTGCATGTACCTACGGTAGCATGGCAAGATTCAAGTCTTAGAGTGTAGACAATATATAACGTACATATTCATTTTCAATTTGTGATCTCTTTAATTTATCCATGTACATAGCCTGTTTTGTTCAGGTGCATAGTCTTTTTTCTTTATATTGTATCGTTTTGTGTGATTTGTATATGTATATTGTGCGTCTCCGTGTCTGGAGAACCCCTCGATTAGTAATCATATTATGTACTATTGGGCAATCCAGTATAAACTAGAACAGACTGATTTTCCAACAGAAAATCAAATGTCTCCCGGTGGAACACTTACATCTCTGAATAAGCTACAGGTGATAACAAATTACAAATGACCAAGTTTCCTTGAAAATTACAATCCTATTTTAGCTCTCACCTAGATACATCACTCTTGCAATTTTCATCAAGTTCTTCAAGACTTATTGCAGAGAAACCAATTTCACACAAATGACCCTGTGACCTTGAAAACTAGGTCAAGGTCACCCAAATACATTCCCAACCTAGGTCTTGTCTAGATACATAATCCTACCAAGTTTCATCACGTTCCATCATGTTCTTCAAGATTTATCGCACGGAAACCAATTTCACATGTGACCCTGTGACCTTGAGAATTCGCTCTAGGTCATCCAAATACAATCCCAACCTAGGTCTTGCCTAGATACATAATCCTACCAAGTTTCATCAAATTCCATCAAGTTCTTCAAGACTTATCGCACGGAAACCAATTTCACATAAGTGTCCCTGTGACCTCGAGAATTTGCTCAAGGTCATCCAAATACAATCCCAACCTAGGTCTTGCCTAGATACATAATCCTACCAAGTTTCATCAAATTCCATCAAGTTCTTCATGACTTATTGCACGGAAATCAATTTCACATAAGTGACCCTGTGACCTTGAGAATTTGCTCAAGGTCATCCAAATACAATCCCAACCTAGGTCTTCTCAAGATACATAATCCTACCCAGTTTCATCAAATTCCATCTAGTTCTTCAAGACCTGTCGCACGGAAACCAATTTCACATAAGTGACCCTGTGACCTTGAGAATTTGCTCTAGGTCATCCAAATACAATCCCAACCTAGGTCTTGCCTACATATGTAATCCTACCAAGTTTCATTAAATTCCATCAAGTTCTTCATGACTTATCGCACAGAAATCAATTTCACATAAGTGACCCTGTGACCTTGAGAAATCGCTCAAGGTCATCCAAATACAATCCCAACCTAGGTCTTGCCTAGATACATAATCCTACCAAGTTTCATCAAATTCCATCAAGTTCTTCATGACTTATTGCACGGAAATCAATTTCACATAAGTGACCCTGTGACCTTGAGAATTTGCTCAAGGTCATCCAAATACAATCCCAACCTAGGTCTTCTCAAGATACATAATCCTACCCAGTTTCATCAAATTCCATCTAGTTCTTCAAGACCTGTCGCACGGAAACCAATTTCACATAAGTGACCCTGTGACCTTGGGAATTTGCTCTAAGTCATCCAAATACAATCCCAACCTAGGTCTTGCCTACATATGTAATCCTACCAAGTTTCATTAAATTCCATCAAGTTCTTCATGACTTATCACACAGAAATCAATTTCACATAAGTGACCCTGTGACCTTGAGAAATCGCTCAAGGTCATCCAAATACAATCCCAACCCAGGTCTTGCCTAGATACATAATCCTACCAACTTTCATTAAATTCCATCTAGTTCTTCAAGACTTATCGCACGGAAACCAATTTCACATAAGTGACCCTATGACGTTAAGAATTTGCTCAAGGTCATCCAAATACAATCCAAATCTAGGTCTTGCCTGGATACATAATCCTACCATGTTTCATCAAATTCCATCACGTGCTTCATGACTTATCGAACGGAAACCAATTTCACATAAGTGACCCTGTGACCTTGAAAATTAGGTCAAGGTCACCCAAATACAATCCCAACCTAGGTCTTGCCTAGATACATAATCCTACCAAGTTTCATCAAATTCTGTCTAGTCCTTCAAGACGTATCGCACGGAAACCAAGTGTTGAAGAACCTGAACCTGAACCTGAACAACAACAACAACAACAACAACAACAACAACAACAACAACAACAAGAGGAAGAAGAAGCGGAAGAAATGGGCACTATAACAATATATCCCCCGGCTTCCACCGGGAGACATAATAAATATGTTTAAACTAAGCTAAAACACCACACTTGGCTTGTTTGGATGTGGATTCACATGCGGCTTTCCATATTTGGGGACCAGTAAGTGGATTGTGCTAATTTGTTTTTACATCAATAGAGAATTTCAAAGTAATCAGAACAATGGTAGTGATTAGTCTGAACTGGCCCTTATTTCTCTTCACGGCTAATGGTTTCTAGTGAGTGACCCTTGTCAATAGCTCAATTGGTTTCCAGGGGTCATGGACTAATGACTGTGCAAACAATGACATGGTTCACTATCATGCCCATGCAAACAAACCCATGTGCCCGGCACGTTTTCAACTTTTCATTGTAAACAAAAGTTTTGAGATCAATTATCTCATATAAATTTTATGTTCACACATCTGAGTTTTTGGGAGCATGTAGTTTAAGTATCAGACTATCCAAAAATATGAAAAAGTGATTAGAGGTTATCCAAAGGTGCCAGTTTCAGATCTTCCACCCTAATTATGCTGGGACCTGTTCCAGTTCAGAGGCATAATAACTTTGAACACAGCGTCTGCAGTCAAAAGTCTCAGAGGGGCTGGCCACATTGACAACGTGCCTACTTCTTTGTCAATCCAAGTGATCCACAGCCTTGGCACAGGTCTGTTGTATGTCATGAACACCACATGTCATAATGTGTATGCTGCATGTCAACCCTATCCACAAACCACAGATGGCGCCCCAGGTCGCCAAACCTCTTCTGTCACACTGGTTGCCATGGCAACAACAGCTCACCTGGTTCCTGCTCAGACATTGCATTAAAAGTCCAGGGAATCAATTATATAATTTGAGGGGAAAAATTTTAAAACTCTGCCAAAATGTTCCACTTTTTTTCTCACTGGTGCCCCACAAATAAACATCTGAGATAAAAAGTTGTCAGAAACTTAATTGTTCCTAGAAACACTGGTCACCTCAAGCTTAGTTTGTGTTCAACACTGCCTCAGATTACTGTGTGGGCTCAAAGACTTAAATCTCTAACAACTTCACAGTTAAACCAGAAAAGAAGATTTGCTTCAAAGCAAATTTGTGTGCCTTCAAAAGTTCAAACATCTTCACAAGGAATAAATATTCCCAATTGTTACCCAAGCTGGTCCACATATGAATATTTTAGCCTGCCTAGGGAACTGAATCCAACCGATGGTCAATTCAAGAAAATCACAATTAGGAAATTCCATCTAGAGCCATCTCAAGACATCAGAAAAACTGGACTACGTAAATATGTAGGACAGCACACATGGTACAGTAGGGGAATTTTTACACATTGTGGTTAATGTTAACAGTACATGTGGTAACAGTGTGAATTTACACATTGTGGTTAATGTTAACAGTACATGTGGTAACTGTTTAAATTTACACATTGTGGTTAATGTTAACAGTACATGTGGTAACAGTGTGTGAATTTACACATTGTGGTTAATGTTAACAATACATGTGGTAACAGTGAGTGAATTTACACATTGTGGTTAATGTTAACAGTACATGTGGTAACAGTGTGTAAATTTACACATTGTGGTTAATGTTAACAGTACATGTGGTAACAGTGTGTAAATTTACACATTGTGGTTAATGTTCTGGTGGAAGATCTGAAGCCAGCACCTTTGGATAACCGTTAATCACTTTTTAATATTTTTGGATAGTTTGATACTTAAACTACATGTTGCCAAAAATCAGATGTGTGAACAAAAAATTTATATGAGAAAATTGAGCTCAAAACTTTTGTTCCTTGCTTAATTATGTCTGGGTAGCAACCCAGACATTCTCTCTCTCTCTCTCTCTCTCTCTCTCTCTCTCTCTCTCTCTCTCTCTCTCTCTCTCTCTCTCTCTCTCTCTCTCTCTCTCTCTCTCTCTCTCTCTCTCTCTCTCTCTCTCTCTCTCTCTCTCCCTCCCTCCCTCCCTCTCTCCCTCCCTCCCCTTTATGACCAGATTTGTCCAGAGTTTTCCTCGGACCCTACTATTCCAAAAACCACCAAACTTACCATGGTGACTGACCTGCTAGTGAAATTAGGCACCTGACTTGGAATAGTCAGGATGATTAAAATTATGCAATTGAGGGGCAATTAAAATTTTAAAAGCTCCATATCTTCGAAACTATTGCAGATAGACACAAAGTTCTAACTAACACATATATGTTGGAGACAACTGGCAAATCCAATAGCACACAAACAAAACTTGGGGAATTTTAATGCATGCTAAATTCACCATATTTCTCCCCAATCCACATGCAGGCTTTCAACTGCCTGCTGTATGACCTATTGCTTGACCTCCAAAAACGCACAAAAATTTATGAAAATATAGAAAAAAACAGCAGCGCCACCAACTGAACAAATGAAGCTCTGGAGGTCCCCAGAAGTGTCCCTCTGCAACTTCAAAGTTACTAATTGGCCAAGCGGTTTTGAAGAAGATTTTTTTTAAAGATTTCTCCCCAAAATGAACAAAAAAATTCATCAAAAATTCAAAAATCCAAAAATCACTGGACCATGACCCCTTGTACAAACGTGGTAGAGACCCACCCAGGGTACATCCCCACCAAGTTTGAAGTAAATGTGGCTGACGGTTTTGGAGAAGAAGTCGAAGATGTGAATTGTAGACGGACAGACGACGGACGAAGGACCACCCTCAAAAACTCAGCTGACTGTAAAGTCAGCTAAGCTCAGCTAAAAAATTAGGGAATTTCACAGCGCAATTTGGTGAACAAATTAGGAAATAGGAGCCCCTTGGAGTGTTCCTGGGTGATATCAAAGCAATCGGGTGAGAGGTCTCAGAGAAGATTTTTAAAAATTTGCCCCAAACAGGAACAATAACAAAAAAAAAAAATCATAAAATTCTAAACATCACTGGAGCATGACCATATTAATAAATTTGGTGACGACCCACCCAAGGTACATCGCCACCAAGTTTGAAGTGAATTTGGATGGTGGTTTTGGAGAAGTCAATTGTAGACAATGGATGATGGCCAACTGTTGATGGACGTAGGACCAGAAGCTAAGCTGGGCCACGGACAAATCAGCTGGGCTTTAAAAAAATCACTGCGCCTCCTGATGAACAAATTAAAAAGTAGGAGTCCCTAGGAGTGTTCCTGTGTGATATCAAACTCAAAGCAATCAGGTGGGCCGTTTCAGAAAAGATTTTTTACGATTTTGCCCCCCCCCCCCCAAAAAAAAAATCATGGGTGTGCGACTATCAATTTTGAACAACTTGATAGAAACCCACCCAAGGTAGATCTACATTGCAACCAAGTTTGAAGTGAATTTGGCTGACGGTTTTGAAGAGGTCGATTGTTGACGACGGACGAAGGACCATGGCATAAGAATATGAAGTTAAATTTAATTTAAGATCAGCTCAGCTACTAACAGCAAAAAGTCAGCTGAGCTAAAAAGTAATGGAGCATGAACATTTGAACAAACTTGGTGAAGACCCACCCAACAAACTGCCCTGCCACACTTTGACGACCATCCAAGCCATGGCTCCAGAAGCAAGTCGAAAATGTAACTGTGAACGGACGACGCCATCACGGAGGACGAGCGACGAAAATACAACCAACGTTTGGCTTTAAATAGCTGACTAAAAGTCAACTTGGGTAAAATCGGGAAGGGGGAGGGTGGCATTGGAAGAGGTTGTAATGGTATACATAGATAGACCCTTTTGTCAGTCTGATAATGTCAGTTCGTGTTCAAAAGAGTCGTGTTCTTTGCACTGTGCACATGTTCATTTGACGATGCAATTTGCAACGACTTGAGAGTACCAGAGTAGGCTGAAACATTGTGTAATGCATTACCTTCTGGAAGCTTGACATTGCTTGCCCAGGTGTCAGGGAGGGTAGAAAGAAGGCCGAATGCCACCATCACCATGGTAACATGTGCCATCTTGCAAGTCCTGCATCCCTCACACAACGTCTCTCCTTTCCTCACATATCCCATTATGAGGACAGTCACCAACCAACTTCTACCTGTCTATGGCTGACTTTCCCTCATACGCTGCCTGTTAAGAATTCAAAATAAAATCCAAGACGCTACGTGAAGATGTCCATGGTCTGGACTGTACCTAACTCCTTCAAACCAGCCTAGCACGAGCACCTCCACGCCGTAGTCCCTCACTGCCCAGCGGTGATGCTCTCAGGTACTTGGTACTAGCCACTCCAGCTCACTCTCAACTCAGTTGGCAGTCCTTCCCATCAGGACAGCCCATTTTGTCTCCGGGGGGGACAGCTTGCTGGGACAATGTCTGTACGTCCTGGTCTGTGCTCTTCAATTTCAATCACAACAGTTCTGTGTAGCAAGAAACAGTTAAACAACGGTAACAACCACATTATGTGGATTTTAGCTGAATGTTTAATAACATAATCACTCTGCAAACTAATGATTGCTTTTCTCAGCACATGTGCCGGTGATATCTTATCATGCGCCTCCCTGGATCAAAGTGAGACAGCCCTGGTGCCACTAAAAACTTTTTTTACGGACACCAGCACTGCTGCAGCAGAGATCTGCCAAGGACACAGTGAAATATAGCCTGGGGTCCACAAAGCTGCCACTGACCTGCATGGGCACCCTGTACATGTGTACACATTAACACAATTGACTTGAAAGAGGACATGCATGTGGACTGGAGATACCAAAAGGTTCACACCTCAGTAAAATGCTGTAAATTAACATAAGTAATTTCGCTACGTCTTTATGTTCGCTTACTAGGGTTGTGTGCAAACACAGATATTCTGTTCTTTCTTTCTTTCTTTCTTTCTTTCTTTCTTTCTTTCTTTCTTTCTTTCTTTCTTTCTACATCTTCCTCGCAGCTTTTCTCAGAGACTGAATACAGCTAGAAATCCAAACTGTTGCATGTTTATAGCCCTGCTATTGAAATCTGTCCTCTGGTTTAGAATAGTCAATGTTGAAAATTATGCAAACTAGGGCCATTTGAAATTGTAAATGTTAATGTTTTCAAAATACTAAAGATAGATGTGTCATCTCATATAATTCATTATTCATAGGTGTGTGCTACAGGCGCATCCAATAAACCACAACCAAAAGTTGTAGAATTTTAATTAATGCAAATAAGGGGCACTTGAAATTTTAAATGCTGAATATCTTAAAAATTATTGGGTAAAGGTATCATTTTCACCGTAATTCATAGGTTTGTGCTATAGGCACATCCAATGAACCATAAACAAATGTAACATTTTAATGTCTGCAAATCAGGGGCACTTGAAAAGTTTAAAGGTTGAATATCTTCAAAATCATTAAAGTTAGAGGTTCAGTTTAAACATATTTATTTCAAACTGGATTGCCCAATAGAACAAATAGTGTTACTAATCGAGGGGTTCTCCAGACACGGAGACGCACAATACATATGTACAAGACACACAGGACGAAACATTATAAAGTAGAAAACTATGCATTTAGACAAAACAGGCTATGTAGGCCTACATGTATGAACACAAGAGATGACTTTGTACATGTGTGTGTTGACAGTATTCTATTATTAAGTATTAACAAAATGAATATGCCATCGGAGGCGACTGAAGGCGAGGGGGATCAACCCGACTAAGGCCCGCCCACCCTAACAGTAGCAGGCCAAGCCACAGGGATTGGCCTTTCACAGATTGCAACGGTGATGGATGCATAAAGCATGCTGCCGGGCGCGGCCCAGCAGCATGCTTTATGCCTCCATCGCTCAATGACATTTCCACGATATTGTTTTTCGACTAATAGGTAAAACTTGATGGTGTGTAACATTTAACCAATATCAAATTGGAAAGCACCCAATGTCACTCGATACACTGCCTTCATTTTTATATAGTTTTTTTTTTTTTTTCATGCCTGCAACAAATGCATGTCAGTGACGAATACCTGCAAGGGCAAGAAAACCAATATTTGCTCCATTTAATAGAACCAATGAAAAGAGCTTCATCTCATTAAATATTGGTATATTCCTGACCTATATTTATGAACATAAAATAAAATCATCCTTCCCTCTACAAAACTTGAACGAATATTGATGATAAACAAAACTTTTTATATGGCTTTATTTTGATCAGGAAATTGATTTTGCGTAACCAGTTAAATTGTTGCTTGAATACATACAAACCAGAGTTGAAGATGGCCATGCCCATGACCATAAATTTTATATTTTGTCACTGTTCAAATTGTCAAGTAGGCCTAGCTAGCAAACGATGCAACTGGACAAATATAAAGTAGGCCTAGCCAGAGCCTGGACCCCGGACGTAGTTTCAACTTGTTCAAGTTTCTTGGTGCCGGCAGCACTGCGGCATACTTAATGTTAATTGTAAAGTTTTGCTCCTTAATACATCTCTTTTTTTTGCTGACTGTATACTGATATATGCAGTTTGAAGTGAATCTGGCCAATTGTTTTGTAGAAGAAGTTGAACATGTGAATTACGTTGAAATCCCCATTGACTTACATAGTAATCAATAGGAATGTATGTAGTGTTTACCTTTCAATGTCACTCAGGGTTAAAATAAACCGTATAAAGTGAAACAAACACCATAGGTACTTTCCTGTTAACGTTTGATAGTGACCTTGTGCCAAGGATGCACCATTAAGAAGGTAGAAGTCAGTATGTGAAAATTGCTGAGTCAGCAGAAAAACTAAACGAGGATTTGACCTTGCCCTTTGACCACAAAGTTATATTATATTGTTACATGGGAAAAAGTTCCCAAGCCCACAGATTATCTGTACTAAATTAGGAGACAATAGGTCAAGAGGGGACAGAAATATAAGGAAAACTAGAAAAATTTGATTTGCTTGTCAGCAAATCAGTCTGTGTGCCTAGAAATTTTTAAAGATTACCTATTCAGTGTTTAATTCCTGCAAAAATATTTTTATGGCTATGTCAAAAACATATAAATTGAAGTTGGAAAGACACTTCTTGAAATCTATCATAGTTTTGAAGCTATTCAAAGATTTATTTTTTTTGTATTTGCATAATTTGCATACATTAAACTGCTACAACTTTGACTCATGGTTCATTGAATGCAACTAACCTACAAATCTTTCAACTGAAGTTTGAAAGACACCTCAGTCTATCATAGTTTTGAAGTTATGCAACATTTAAATTTTGTGTATTCACCTAATTTGCATAAAATTTGCTGCAGCTTTGGTTCATGTTTCATCGGATGCGGCTATGTCACAAGCCTAAAAATTGAAGTTCGACTGACACCTATATTTATAATTGTTTTGGAGATATTCAACTTTTAAATGTTTCAAGTGCTGCTAATTTACATAATTTCAAATGCTACAGGTTTTGTTCACTGTCCATTAGATTGATTGGTGTCACAAACCTGTATATACTATTGTAAATTTTGTGTCCATCTGTAATATGTTGGAAGATACTGAGCTTTCCAAATTTTAATGGCCCCTAATTTGAGTAAATACATGCCATTTAAATATGATGCTAAACCCATTGATACTATGAAGTAAAAGTTACCACATCAACACCAGATTCCCATGCTTTGTAAATCTGGGGCATAGAATGACTGAAACAAGTGAAACATGCATACAGTGATATGCATGTGCATGTACATAAAACCATTTGAGTGACAATCTCTACTAATATCAACTATTAGCTCACACGTTACCTAATCCACTGTCATACATAACATTCAATTTCAATCTATGTGATTAACTATTGAGTGTCACCAGCCTGAATGTGTCTGCAAAGTGATGTTGTAAGTTTGGACGTGCAGGAAGGAAGGAAGCTTCCTTCCCCCATAGGCACACGTGGAGGCTTCAGACTTGTATGTGCAGTCTGTCCAGCCAGAGATGAGCTCAAGGGGCTGTCTCACTGGCGGCAGGCTGCTCAGGCAATCTATCACTGCCCCCAGCAGTGGTGCCCATCACTGGTCATCAATAGGGGAATTAGGGTATACAAACACAAGCACATGGGCTGTGTTGGTCTGGTGGCCAGGCATATTGCTCTGGCTATTTCTTTATTTCGTTGTAAAATATTGAAAACATTTGAATATTTTTCTTTCTACTTGTGTTCAAATGTGGAGATGGCCCCTTTCTAACCAGGGCCATATCCAACATGTGTTTCAGTTAGGCACCACCATGCTACCAGATCTCCTGTTATTACAGTCCCAAACCACATCTTATACAACATGGGGTGAATTTAGACAGTAAATGGGTGATAAATCAACTCAAAATGTTTTGTCAACTTGTCATTAGCATACGACCAGACGCTCCATAAGATTAAGCAAACCCAAGGAGTGCCCCTACTCACAATGCTGTCCACACTCATATGTTGTATGGCATGGAGCAAGCTGAATAGGGCAACAGAGGGACACCCCCTTGTCTGTCTATTTCCTGGAAGACAACATCTCATGATAGAACTGCTGCTTGAGTTTTACTTGCATGCAAAACAAACTTTGTGAGAAACCAATCTATTTTATGTTTATATAGATACTTTGTTTAGGAATTTTAATTGAAATAGACGTGCAGATAAAATGGCCAGCAAGTCCCAGTGAACTCTGCAAAAAAAATTTGACTGGTCAGTGTTGCTTCTGTACAACCCTTTGTGCAGCAAGATGTCAGAAGAAAAATTTTGAAGGAAGGAAGGAAGAAGGATTTTGCTTTAGCAATACACCCACATAATAAGCTTTGAATGGCAACTCTATCTAGAAAAGTTTTTCAAGATATGCATGATTTAAAATTTCCACAAATATGCCTCTAATTTGCATAATTTTTAACATCATGACTGTTCCAAACAATATGCGCAATTTCACTACTAGGTCTATGACCATGCCAAGTTTGGTACTTTTCAATCAATCAATCAATCAGTCAATCAATCAATCAATCAATCAAACAAACAAACAAATAAATAAATTATTTGAGGAAAAACAAGAAGTCTGTGTTCACACACAGACTGAATAAGATACGCGGAGAGGGCGGAGCAGACGGCGGACGACGGGACTAAACACAACATGCACTCAGGATTCAGGATTCAGGATTCAAGAAGAACTTTATTCGACCAGATAAAACATACAGATGAAAACCATATACTTGTTGATTACAACACTCAAGTCAATTCAATATAACTAATGAAAGAAAAAAGGTAAAATTATACCTTGGTCAGGGCGACACACATTAAGGTCTTTATCAGACCGCTATCATGTGTGCCACCCTACAAACATATGGTATCAAAAAAAATATTCGTGATCATGAATGCCATTATTTTGGTAAAATTGACAGAATACTTGCTTTTCCAAAGGAAAAAAAAATCCAACTTTAACGAATCAATTTGTACTACAGATATAACAGTTTGGGATTATACATGTATCTGAGTAGTTCAGAATAATTGCTTGCTTTATATAATATGAAAAACCAAAGTAACTGCGAGTATGAACTTTTTCAATAACAGTTTGAGGGGCTTCATTAACAGTACGGATAACTTCATGGCGTAAACATTTTTTGGCAAATACACGTTGAGTATGCATCACTAATAACTGTTGCCTTCTCGTGTCATGTTCATGGACTTGGTTTGTTGAAATAATAAAAAATGTAGAAAAGTACACAGGAAGTCGATTATTTAAGAGATTATAATATAATTTTAAAGCCTGTAATGTGTAAATATCTTCTAACTTAAGTAACTTTCTAGATTTGAAGATGGGACTCGTGTGTGCGTTATAATTTCTATGATTAATTATGCGAATGGCCTTTTTCTGAAGCTTTACAAGTCTTTCCGATTTATGACCCCATGCGAGAAGACAGTAATTGAATCTCGGAAGAATTAAAGAACAATGAATAGTTTGTAAAATGTAAGAAGCAATAAAATTCTTTAATTTATTCATTATACCAATTGTATGTGGAATTTTTTATGCAACTTTTTGTATATGACTATTCCATGTCAAATGCTTGTCAAGCAACAGACCAAGAAAATTTAGTTCGTCCACACATTCAATATTTACATTATCGATCTCAAATGTAGGGGCTCTAACATCCCGTTAAGGTTGATGAAAAACCATGAACTTTGTTTTGTAAATATTGAGGGACAGTTTGTTTACTTTCAGCCAAGTGGTAATCCTCGAGAGTTCAGCACTGATAAATAAAGAAGCTTGGCAGTTTAAACCAGTAAGATCTACAGGACGAATGGAAGTGAATAAAGTTGTATCATCGGCATATATAATGAATTTGAAGAAAGCAGAAGCTAAATTAAAATCATTAAGATAGATAAGGAAAAGAAGAGGACCTAAAATTGACCCTTAGGGAACGCCGGTAGAGATTACTGAAGAGTTGGAGTTTATCTCTCATAAACAACATATTGTTTTCTATTTGTTAGATAACTTGTAAAAAGATCTAACGCAATACCATTGACACCATAATATCTCAATTTATAAAGTAGAATATCATGATCCAAGGTGTCGAAAGCTTTGGAAAGATCTAAAAATATACTGATAGGGATTTCCCCCTTATCCATATCTAATAATATACGATAAATAAATTTCAAAGCTGCAAGTTCAGTAGAATGGTTTTCACGAAAACCATACTGACCATCATAAAATAAATTGTATAATTTAAAGTGCTCAGAGATTTGATTGTACATTACTTTTTCAACAAATTTTAGAAATTGCGGGCAATACATGTATAGGCCTGTAATTTTCCATAAGTGAGGGGTCGTCCTTCTTAAAAATTGGCACCACTTTTGCTATCTTCAATAAGTCGGAGAATACTCCAGCCGTTAGTGACTGACTTACAATTAAAGTTATCGGAACCGAGAGTTCCAGTTTAATGAGCTTTAATAAATTTGTTGATAATCTGTCATGACCATAGCTTTATTTACCTGTAAATGAATTTATAATATCGAGGATAATTTTCTCAGTAACAAGATTAAAAGTAGAAGAATGAGGAATCGGGCTCGTAAGATAGCTCCTAAAAGAATATTCAGCAGGAGTATCTGTCCGGGAGGCTAAATTACGACCAATGTTGGTAAAGAATGAATTAAGGCTATTAGCGATAACGGTTTTATCGCCTACAGTCTCACCATTTATCTTAAAATACTCTGGAAATTTGTTTCTCTTTTTATGTTTATTCAGAATACCATTAATAGTTATCCAAGTGTTGTTAATATCATTTTTATATCTTTCAAAACGCGACTTAAAGAAATCTTTCTCAGCTACCCGTATACTGTTTTTTAAAATTTTATTAAAAGTTTGAAGATTATTAGAACGAATTTCATATTCCTCTAGAGGTAATCCCTTCTTGAGATACACCGAATGATTCCCTGAGTGATCGACGGATTCTTTTCGTGTTTATGCTTTTTATATTTAACCGTTTTAATTGGAAAATGATTATCAAGTGCACGAGTGATAACAGTTTGCAGAAAAGAATATGAATCATTTGGATCACTATGCAAATCCATATTTAAGTGGTCACAAATGCGAGCATCAGTTAATTTTTTTCCATTTATTCACAGCGTCAGGTATTGGATTACAAATCTGGATGTATTTAGGTGGAATATCATTTTTCGTATTAGCAACATTAACACAGATAAAATATGGAAAGTGGTCGGAAATCCTAGATGTTAGGATACCTGAATTAGAGGATATTATGTTTGTGTCAATTAATTTTATTAAAAAGTTATCAATAATAGTTCCCTGGCGAGCAGAAAGCCTTGTGGGGAATGTAACTTGAGGAAAAAAACTTAAAGATGTGATTGAATCAAAGAACTGGCCAAAGGCAGGTCTATCGCGAATTTTTAAGAGATCAATATTAAAATCTCCAGCTATAATTACTTCACTTTTCAGCTGTAACATATTTTTTAAAACCACAGTTAACTCATCAATAAAAGTATTATATTTTTCATTTAAGTACCGCGGAGGTCTATATATGTTTCCAATAACCAACTTTTTGTCAATATTATGAATTTTTACTTCAGTAAATTGATCTTCATATATATCAGACTGGGAATAGACATCAATTAATTTACAACTATAAGAATCACTGAGATAAATAGCTAAGCCTCCACGGGTTGAACATATTTTACCTTGCGAAATTAAAACATAATTTTCCAATTTGTACAAGAGACAGATCAGAGTCGTTACTGAGCCATGTTTCTTGCAAACAAATAGAACTCGGTAAACAGTTTTGTGCTTCTAAATTAAGTAATAAAATTTGTAATTCGTCGAATTTAGCATTAAAGTGATTCACAATTAATACCGATAATTGTAAAGTGATTTTGCATTTTGTTAATGTTTTATGAGTTGATCAGTATCAAAATATGGAGACTGTTTGATTAGCTGGGGTTCTAATAAATTTGGGTCGTTTTCATTATGAACTGTATGTAAATCTAACGATAAGGTTAAAGAATTTGCGTCAAATCCACCAAGACCATCTAAAATCGTACTAGAATTAGCCATGATCCGAGAAGGCAAGCGTTTGTAATGAACTTCTCATACCAAAATTACGGAAAGATACAAAAACGACAATAGTAATAAATATTCTCCAATAAGACACCTGAAATAGAAAGAAACATCTGTACAAATAAAATTCACCTGAAAACCCTGAAACGGTTGGGTCTGAGAAAGAATCAGGACTTTCACAGCTAAAATACACGACCACCAAAAAAAAAAAAAAAAATGTAAAGAAGATAGGACCTACTATCTCCAGTACATGATGAAAAAAAAAACCCAAAAATAAGACAGAGACATTTACAGTGATAAAGCAGAGAAATTCCTCTCAAGTGCCGTTTGATATAATAATCTAAGCAAATTGTGGCATATAGTAAATAGAAGATACTTATCTCAATGAGTAAGTCATAACAAAACTTCACTCAAAAATAATGTACGATAACGGCGTAAATTAATGGTGATTTTCATATCATGTGGCAGGAACATTCAATGAATTAAAGTAAATAAAATCGTAAATTTGTCGAAATGTTGGTTACGACAAATGAACAAATTGAAAGATTATTAAAGACTTATTATATTATACATTATGGTGCATGTAGTTCAAACATCTGGCTGGTTAAGACAGGCAAATTCACAACAAGTTTAAATTACCAAGTAATCACACAGTATATGCGCAGTAGACCTCGTTAATCTATACAAATTAATACAAATCACATATCAGAAGAAACTGAGATGAAAAGGCCCACTACATAGTAAAACATAATAGGCCGAAATCAAAATATGAGCTCCAGCAGAGGCCACTTCGGCACAATGTGGACTGGGGCCGTGCAATTCCATTTCATGAACCAATATCAGATCACGACTCCGCAATCTTATGAAAAAAAAACAAAAACAAAAACAAACAAACAAAAAAAACAGAACCCCCCCAAAAAAAACAAAACAACAAAAAAAAAAGCAAAAAAACAAACAAACAAACAAACAAACAAAACACCAAAAAACAAACAAACAAACAAACAAACAAACAAAACACCAAAAAAAACAAACAAAAAAAACAAAGCAAAAAAAAAAAAAACAAACGAAAACCAAGCAAAAAACAAACAAACAAAGAAACAAACAACCAAAAAAAAAACACAAAAACAAAAACAAAAACAAACACACACACACACACACACACACACACACACACACACACACACTTTAATCATTATATAGAGATATGAGACTTTTCATATATAGTAGATAAAGGTATTTAGCTAAATCCCCAATATAATTTTCAGTGCAAAAACTGCCAGAAGCAATAAATCTAATAGTATACATTTTGTCTGAGACAAGGAAATACTGACTCAGTAATTCCCTGTCCCAGATTTTGTTCACATGAAATCAAAAGGAAAAACAGAGCCCCTGTCCTCCAGCGCCCGTGTACACTAAGTTGTAAATTCAGCTAAAACATCCGAAAAGCTGCCAACTCCGACCTCACCTACTAAATGTTGTCTTAAAATGACTCCCATCATCATATTTCATTGATGTAACTCGAGAAATTACTATCATTATCAGCGCATAATATGTAAGCAACTTTTTAAAGTTACTGTCAACAAAATTTAAATGAAACGTATTATTCCGGTTGTACTACAAATATTTGTGAGAAAAAAAAAAGACACTTGTAGCTTACAATTTACACATCGCGCGTCATAATATTATATACAAAAAATGATCCAATCATCGTAGCCAACTTGATCTCAATGATGTTAGCCATGGAATTAAATTAAACTCATATCACGCAGTGTGCTTCCGACTGCCATGGCAGTGAGTAATATAATTTGATATTCACTACGATTCAGTCCCTGCGCAAAGAATTCATTTGTCGCAACCAACATACAGAATGTTGGAAGCGACAAAAGAACAAAACTGAAAAACAGATGTTCCACATTTTAACGGTTTAAACATCGAGCAGGTTAAAACAGCAGATCCACACTAGGTTTAAGTTCCCAAATAACCACATAGTAAGTGCACAGTAGACCTCGTTAATCTATACAAACTAAATGACTAAAACTGCAATATCTGTCTTGATTACTCTATGTTTCAAGTAGAAAAATAGAATATAAAAGTTACACACTGCATACAATACATCAATATGTGAAATTAGAAGCATGGGTCAAATACAGGTATCATACATTGCATGTGTCATAAGAGATTGAGGCAAATAGGCTCACTAAATAATAGAATATGATAAGCCAAATGTAAGCTCCGGCATATTTCACTGCAAGTACTATTCCGCAACCTGATATGATTTACAAAAACAAAAACAAAACAAAACAAAACAAAAAACAACAACAAAAAAATGGTAGTGAGTTTGATTTGATATTTACTACAATTTCACCTCTACACAAAGAATACAGATAGATAAATCAATATACACCATTTCACAATTGGTACTCAAGACAACTATACACAATATTAATAGAAACAACTGAGCCATGTGTATCTCAATGATATAGCCGGAGAAATAACTGTATAGATTGCATAAATACCCCAGTTGGTATTACAAGCATTTAATATGTCATACGCTATTATCGAACACATTTACGAAGGAAACAATAACGACATCCTCATAAATCACCTTCATATCAATGCTGTCAACCAAACCATTGAATTTATCTCACAGATTGACATTGCAGCATGAATTGACCCCAACAATAGGAATCACAGTCTCAAAAGTAAATTAACCTGGATCAACATTGAAGACATAGCAGGAATATTAGCCTGGATTAATATTAAAGTCATAGCAGGAATGTAAACATAGGTGATCATTCAAGATAAAGTAGTAATATTTGAGCAATCAATAAGAAATTTTCAATATAAACACGAAGTGCAAATAATTATAACTTTCACAAAAGACTGATAGGAGGGACAAATGTCAAAAAGTCAACAGGGGGCAGCAGCTCTATGGAAGAGCCAAACATCCATGTTTAATTCTTTATAAGTTTATCGATGTCGTCCATAATGTTTACTTGCACCTTTCTGTCGGCTTTGGATTTGGCCCATACCTTTCCAAATACGAGCCAGGAGTTTTCAATTTCGGGGTGGTTTTTCAGACAATTTAACAATCTTTTTTTCCCTGTTGTGGCATCTACATAAACCACGAAACCCGACTGCTTCAGCCGTTTACGTACAAGTGTAATGTTATCCACAAAGTACCTTCGGAAAAATCTGACCAAGAGGAGCTGTTTGCCGTCTACTTTTAAGGGGTTGCATAACCATTGTACATAGAGCTGTCATTCCGACTTCAATTTCTATGTTTGTGCAATAGGTAAGGTCATGATGGGTAGAGGGCTCTGTATACGCATGTGGGCCAGGTATGTGTATTTCTATTAATTCCCATTACAATTTGCACTGTATACGCATGTGGGCCAGGTATGTGTATTTCTATTAATTCCCATTACAATTTGCACCTGTGTAACTTTAAACCACTCTACCTATAAGCACCAAATTTCTTTCGGTAAATGGTTGCATATAGATAAAATACTCCTGTAAATTTAATAGGTTTTGCTGCAAAACTACTGGTATTTAAGCAATTGAATGTTACTTTAACATAGAATCTATTGGGAATACACACCTCCAGCCCACAAGAATTTTGTGTATTGGGCTGTGTATTCAGCCAAATGCATGTAGAATTGCTATGGGTAAGGGCAATCAACTTGAATTTATAGAATGCATGAATGTAAAGAAATAGCAATAGATGTTATAAATGAATAATGGATCACAAGCTTTTGCTTGCTAGAGGACACGCAAAATAGGTCTGACGACCCAGATATATAGCTTCCGGTGAAAATGTAAGGGTTCTTGGTATCTAAAAATTCTGAAGTCCATTTCTGGGCAAATTAAAGCTAGCAGTGTGATATCGTATGCAATGCTACATGAACCAACAGTAAATTTTATGTACGGTTTTAGAACAACTCGTTCATTTGCAAAAAAAAAAAAAAAAACCTATGAAAATTAAATTACTTTATTCCCCACATGTTGCCGAGTGCTCGTGACAGTGTATGACACAGCCAGGACTTCAGTTTCACAGCGTTATTGGGTTATCAGGGATATAGACCATTGTACAGCTACATTTTATGAGGGATAAGTCTATTGTACAGCGACATTCTATCAGGGACATAGGCTACATTTTCATCTTGAGATTTTTTCAAAAGTTGACAGATGTGAGATCAGTGATCTCAGCCCAAAACAAAAAACTAAAAAAAAAGAAACAAACAAAAAAAAAACAAAACAAAAAAAACAAAAAAAAAAAAACAAAAAAAAAAAAAACAAAAAAAAAAAAAAACAAAAAAAAAAAAAAACAAACAAACAAAAACAAAAAAACACGCCTATGATCAAAGTGTCATGTATGGTGCAGTAAGTTGACCCTAGCTTGTACTTTTATGCAAAAATCGCTAGTTTTGAGAGGGGATAACAATAAAATTTTGATTCTAGAATAAGTCACTAGTTTTGAGAAATCATCATCATCAACATCAACTCTGATTAATGTAGGAGATATTATGTCCGTGCATAGATAATGAAAACCTGACAAGGTCACTAATAATGACATTTATATCATAGAACTTACTACATTCAAAGCAAAACATATATATATTTTAGATTGAAAACGTTGCATATATTTTTTACTCTGATAGATATACCCAATGATATTTACTGCGACATTTGTGACATTCATACTATAGTTCAATTGCATTTTGATTTTAAGCAACCCTACAGAAAATAAAAGCCGGCTTCCTTAATCCGCTCCTCTGAATCTTTAAAAAATATTTGAAATTAATTAAAAAATAATCATGTTCTTTGATATTTTGTACATTCCACATGATCATATATTCTAAATGTGCCTCATTTCAATAAGATATAAAAAGATAACACATCTAAATCTATGCATTTCCTATATTTTGGACTAATTTGCGCATACATTATTATTTGCATTTGCACAGTCAATTTTATAAAAAAAAAAATAGCATTGGTGAAAGGCTTGTAACAAACCAGAAAGTTGTCAGCTGTATATTACTTTAATTTATTTATTTACCTATTTTTGTTCTTATTTTGAATTTGTTTTGGCTTTTTGGGGGTGGTGGTGGTGGTGGTGGTGGGGGGGGTGATTTTTGTTTGTTTGTTTTTTTCTTATTGTCGTCATAATATTAACACTTCATCAAAAAGATATTGACATGAAACTGGCACTATGGGGACTTGTCATATACTTGTATATTACACATTCCTGTTCCCATGGATACCAAAATTTACTTACCAGATAACTATTACTGTGCCGGTGAGTGACATCATTACACATTGTATATTTAGATGGACGTTATTGTTGTTTGTATGGAAAATTTGATTACGAAGGTTCTGAGTGAAGTCCAGCCCAACAAGGATTCGATCCATACCTCACGGTTTCACTCATTGTAATACATATGGCTGATCCCCTTCATAATTCAAGTTGAACCAAAAAGCATGAAAGAATGAATGCCTAAAAAGAACCAAAATGACTGTGACAGTCCTATGCTCAGTTGACCATGGATTTACAGATTGGAGTGGTCATGTGAACTTAGAATATTATCAAGGTCACCTTTGTCTAAGACCATGATGACTGTTTGCAACGTCCATGATATCAGTCTTCACTCATTTCAAGTTCAGGCAGTCGATCATATTTTATGTGAAAAGTTACACAACCTACTATTACCAAGATATTAGCCAATGTGTCAGTTTGACCTTTCAAGGCCACGAGCTCAAAATTAACATAATCCTTTATTTTGATAACTTGTCAAAAACTCAAAAAATGAAAACAGCACCATGTAACAAATAAATTTGCTGCGGATGGAGTCCAGGTATATTCCCACCATGTTTGAAGAGAATGTTCAGTTTGTAAGAAGTCAAAAAAAAAAAAAAAAAAAAAGGAGAGCTAAAAAAATTTGTGGAAAATAATAAAAAAAAATTTACCCGCCCCCATTCACAAAAAAAAAAGAAGAAAAGAAAAGAAAAGAAAAGAAAAGAAAAAAGAAAAGAAAAGAAAGAAAGAATGCAAGTGCCACCTGTTTAACAAATTAAGGTCTGAAGGTCCAAAGAAATTTCCTCCCTGTGGGTTTCAAAACATTTAGTTTAGCAGTTCTGGAGAAGATTTTTGACAATTTGGCCAAGAATTAAACAAAAAAAAAATAAAAAAAAATGATAAAGTGCAAAGTCAATTGTTAATTTGAACAATCTTGCCAGGTACAAGGTACATTACCAAAAGATTTGAAACCAGTCTGGTTGGTAGTTTGGGGGAAAAATAAAAAATGCAAAATTCTATTGCAAGCTCTATTGACTTACACAGGAATACATACATTCACTGACAGGCACCCGGATTGAAAAAAAAAAAAAAAAAAACCTGTTGAAAATATGGGATCCAGAGTATATTCACCTAGTGAACACTTTTGTTTTATCCTCGTGCAAGCTACATTTCTGTCAAGTTTCACAACAATAGCAAAAACATAAATATAATTGTAAAAATATCTCCTTTTATAATGGCATCACAAGCTGTTGGACAAATTAAGGTATAAGAGTCGCCAGAAGTACCCCTAATGCAAGTACGAAGCAGTTGAAAGACTTTTTTTTTTTTTTTTTTAGATTTTTGCCCAAAAAACGAAGGAAAATTCATTTCAAAATCTTTATAATACATTGCGTGCGACGACTTTGAATAAACTTCGTAGAGATCTACCCAAGGTACATATCCACCAAATTTACAGTAAATCTGGCAGACGCCTTTAGAGAAGAGGTAGAAAATGTGAATTATGGGCGTCGCTGGACAGACAGACGACAGTGCCTGACCACCACATAACCTCACCTGACACTCAAGTCAGCTGAGGTAATTGAGATGAAGAATATCTTCACCTACAGTACTGAGCAATTTAGTTTGACCTTTCCACAAGCTACATTTCTGTCGAGTTGCAGAAGCATCTGAGCGACAGTTTTGGAGAATTTGAAAATAGCAAAAACAGAAATACCCATATGAGGGCTCTCATGAGCTCATGGATGGTCGTCATGGCGACGGCCGAGTGAGGAAGCGACCGCTTGGGGCTCCGGCAAAATGTAATCTATCGGTGGCTATAACCAAAACTATTAACTGAAGCTGATGTGATAACCAAAACTATTAACTGAAGCTGATGTGATAGCAAAAGGAAGTCTCAACGGACACGAATATCGTACTAGATATGCAAATTATCGAACTCAAACTATTTACAAATCTTATCTACTTGTATTTTTTTCACACCAGACAAAAATCAACTTTTTTTGTTTAACAATCATATTTATTTCAATAATACTTTATGATTTGTGACAAGTACATGTGCAGCAAAGCAAGAGAAACCCGCACTGGAACTTTAATATGGACTGTCAAGAGAAACCGGAGAACATTTAATTGTACATAAAATGCTCCTGAAATGAATATAAATCGTCCTTGACAACTATTGGGGAACAGTTCACTGTAAATAAATATCAAATATATCTTGCATGTAAAATTAACTGCCTGAATTCCTTCAATTTCTATACAGTGAGAACTCAGATTAACGACACCCAGATGTCCGACATATTCACTTTTAACCACGCCCTGTAAAGGTCAAAAATTAATTTTCTATGCTGATGTTATTCATTTATCTGACTCATTTTTAGGGGACAGACGGTGTCATTATAATGAATTCTCATTGTAATAGGCTACTAAGGAAATGTCCACAAGTCTCTTGCCAAATTTGAGTTTTGCTCCCTACAAAAGTATACTATCCAGCTAACCAAGACTAAAATTTGCATTAAAATTTAAATAACTTTGTGTAGAAATTCGAATTGAAAGAGCAACCCCAAAAGGATTTGTATTTAGTTTATTCTGTTTTACAAGCAGAATTTTACAAAAAAGAAAAAAAATCATCTAAAAATATGAATTCAATCATCATCTTGATATTGTGTTCAACGGACGTTGATGTGTAAAATGTTGAAATTTAGCTTTGCAATACTATAAAGTATTTACGAATAAGTTATGAGAGTACCCAAGAAATGATTTGCATGTGCTTATTGTTGTTTATATGCTTTATTTGCCCAATGAAGTGAAATTGGTCCCGAAGAAACAAGGCGGCACTGCATGCTGAGATGTTGTTTACTGGACCATGACACAGTGAGCAGTGGGAAGCTGGGTCACAGATTTGGACCCAACACCTCTGTGCAGCTGAGTGGTGGCAAAACCCCACACTGTACTCTGCAGTGTTAAAATTGAATAACTTTTTCAGATATTAACATAGAAAGACAAAATGACCAGTTATGAAATCTGCATGACTTGCTTGTTCCGTTGATATAAAATTTACTAGAATATTTGTATTTTGAAAAAATTTTTGTCTGTGACTTCAGCCTACAGAATTGTTCAGTTGGGTCAACAAGCAACCAAGTCAAAGAAGCAAAGACCCTGCCCAATCACAGCGACATTTGGTACCCCTATTCAGGCCATGAATGTTAAGCTGGCTGCGTATAAAAGACCCAAAAGAAGTAAGGGGGAGTAAAACCAGACTTCCCAAAGGAAATAGCTGATGCGCGACAGGCAGCTTATGTCAAGTACATAAAATCTGCAAAACTTGCTGGAAAAAAAAAGTTAAATAGTCAAAAGAGTGCCTATACATCGATGACAGACTGGTCTTAAAATGACACAAGCAGATCAGCGACAACATTGCCCAGCCGTCCACTTCTGGAACGGAATCTGACAGCAGGCCTAGGCCGGCAAGTCAGGGGCCGTAGGACTCGCATATTGGACTGACATGAAGCGTAGGCCTAAGCCTAGGCCAAGGCCTCACCATCGGTTCACTGCTTTTAAAAATTGTATAATAAGTTATAGCTGAAAACGTAAGTTTTGTTTTTAAAGTCTTACCCAGGTATGTGTCGAGTTCCCGATAATTCGACTTCACTATGACATTTTTTTGGGGGGGGGGGGGGTCAATCTTATTTTGTGGCTGACATTCAATGGCATGCTGATAATTGACATGAAAATGTCTGAAGGCAAACCACCCTGGCCTGTTCTCGATCTGACAGGCCTACCAAGTAAGCCTATTAAAATAGACCTTCTTTGTTGTAGGCCCATGAATCAACTGTTACCAAGAATACTAAAACCAGTTTTTTACGCGTAAAAATATTGACCAAGTTGTTAGAACATGCTGGGTGAGAACATATTAGACAGTAGTGGAGGTACAAACATGAACTCATTACTAAATGTGTTGGGTACAAATCAAAATGAAAATTTAAATGAACCTATATTTATTAAGCAGTCTCCATGGGAGTCTTTGAATGCAAAAAGTGATGCACTTAACATTTTCCTTTATAATTTAAATCCTGATGGTTGCCTTCCAAGTGCGATCTGTTTACAAGAGACTTGGTTACAGAATGATTCAGACTTATCACTGTTAGAACTAGAGCATTATAATTTGATATCACAGGGTAAGCTCTGTACTGCACGTGGAGGCCTTGCAATATATATAAAAGATAGTTATGATATACAAATATTAGATATATATGTGAGAAGTCAGAGATATGGGAGGGGCAGTTTATTGAAGTCAGGGATAGAGCGTTGAACAAAAAGATTTTTTTGGCAACATCTACAAACCCCCAAGAGACCTAATTACTAATTACAAGCTTTTTATTGATGAATTTTCTAAAGTGTTGTGTAAGCTACAAAGGGCAAACATGAAATTATAGTGGGTGGAGATTTTAATATTGACATGTTAAGAATACACGACAAAGCAGTTTTTGCCACTTATTTGACAATTTTTTATATAAAATTTTGAAATACAAGTAATCATATTTCAAACTCTGAGAATCATAACACCCAGAATCTCAGACCACTTCCCATCTTTTATTTGTTAAGATATATTACATCTCAAATATAATGAGGTACCTAAATATATTGAATCTCGTCCCAGACAAATATTCTATAGAAATTTTTAGGAAAAGGATAGAAAATGCAAGTCTATATTCTGAAATAAATCCAGACCTAAACACGGATCCAAATGAGTCATGTATAATAATACAGACTACCTAGAAAAGGAGATTTGCTTGACAGCAAATCTGTCTGCCTGCCTTCAAAATGAGAAGTTTGAAATGCTACACTTTGCCATTGTTCAACATAAACTATATTTTGTGTATTACCCTAATTTCCACATATTAGAATGCTACAACTTTGGTCCTTGGTTTATTGGATGTAGCTATGTCACAAACTTATAAAGTGAAGTCTGAATGACACTACTATCTGTAATAGTTTTAGAACTGATTTAAGACTTTAATTTTGTGCATTTGCATTAGTAACAAGCCTGCAACTTTGGTTTATGGTTCATTGGATGCGGTTATGCCACATACCTACAAATATAAGCTGGAATGGCACCTCTATGTATAATAGTTTTGAAGATATTCAAAGATTTAAATTTCTTGCATTTATTTTATTTGCATAAATTGAAATTGTACAATTGTGGATCATGGTTCAAACCCATAAATTGAAGTTGGAATGGCACCTGTATCTATAATAGTTTTGAAGCTATTCAAGATTTAAATTTTCCATATTCACCTAATTTTTGCATGAATTAAAATCCTTTAACTTTGGTTCATAGTTCATTGGATGCGTCTTTGCCACAAACCCACAAATTGATGAATTGAATTGTTGGAATGGCATCTCTATCTATAATAGTTTGGAGATATTCAACATTTAAATTTTTGAATGCCCCTTATTAGCATAATGTCAAATTCTACAACTTTTATATACTGTCCATTATATTGGTGGGTTTTACAAACCTATATGTGCCCATTATAATTTTGTGTCTAAAGTCAGATAGTGAACTTCCCTACTAGCTCTATTACCGTGCCAAATTTAAACATTGTAGCTTGCATGGTGTCTGAGAAAAGCTCTGGACAAATTATGTAGTGGAAAGAAAGGAAGAATGAGAGAAAGAATGAGAGAGAGAGAGGGAGAGAAAGAAAGAAAGAAAGAAAGAAAGAAAGAAAGAAAGAAAGAAAGAAAGAAAGAAAGAATGAAAACAGTATGTCTTTATTGACACCCAGACATAAAGAGGGAGGAGGGATAGGGAAGAGGGAGAGAGAGAGCCCAGTCATCACCTCTTTCAAATTTTTATAGCAGAATAATTTACACATGTAGGTCCCTGTTCAAGGTGTTGCCTTTTCAGCAGACCCAGGGTCCTTGACAACTGGACAGGCACCCTAAGCCACCAGCCACATACAAAAATGGCCTGACTGTTATCCAAGCAGGAAAATGCTGTGACCAACCTGCCTCCCCCCCCCCCCCCCCACACACACACACAGCTGCCCAAACATGCATGCCCAGTGATAAAGCAGACCCCATGGAGTTCAGTTAAGAGCACTGTTGGCAGGCTTGCATATTCAGTGGACCCTATCTAAAACCTGACCTTCAGCCAATCGGCAGTGAGCAGAACTGTTCTGTAGCCACACTGCACCAAAACATGGGGTTCTCTTAACAGGGTTTACATGGTGATTATGAGCTTTTTTACACAAAAAGTATTGAGTGATGGTTCTTCCATTAAAAACTTCAACATGTGAATCTGACTTGACATCATATATAATTCATGATTACAATGTAAATTATTTTGTGTCAATGTGACACATCATTTTATATTCAACACGATGTGGCCCCTTTCCCCCCTTCTACAAGCATATATTCAGACAATTAGCATGATGAAAAGCTTCCAACTTGCCACATTTAGTTGCACTTCTAGAACTTTTGTTCACTGCCCATTGATAGATGTCTCAAACCTACATGTGTAAGTTAGAACTTTGTGTCTATGTCCAATAGTTTGGAAGATATGGAGCTTTTAAAATTTGAACTGCCCCTAAATTGCATAATTTTAAACATCACAACTATTCCAAGTCAGGTACCTAACTTCACTGGTAGGTGACTCACCATGGCAAGTTTGGTGGTTTTCGGAATAGTAGGATCCAAATAAAACTAGAACAGACTGATTTTCCAACAGAAAATCAAATGTCTCCCGGCGGAACACTTATGTCTCTGAATAAGCTACAGGTGATAACAAATTACAAATGACCAAGTTTGCTTGAAAATTACAATCCTATTTTAGCTCTCACCTAGATACATTACTCTAGCAATCTTCATCAAGTTCTTCAAGACTTATTGAAGGGGAAATCAACTTCACACAAATAGCCCTGTGACCTTGAAAATTAGGTCAAGGTCACCCAAATACAATCCCAACGTTGGTCTTACCTTAATACATAATCCTACCAAGTTTCATCAAATTCCATCAAGTTCTTCATGACTTATCAAACGGAAACCAATTTCACATAAGTGACCCTGTGACCTTGAGAATTCGCTGAAGGTCATCCAAATACAATCTCAACCTAGGTCTTGCCAAGATACATAATCCTACCAAGTTTCATCAAATTCCGTCAAGTTCTTCAAGACTTATCAAACGGAAACCAATTTCACATAAGTGACCCTGTGACCTTGAGAATTCACTCAAGGTCATCCAAATACAATCCCATCCTAGGTCTTGCTTGCCAAGATACATAATCCTACCAAGTTTCATCAAATTCAATCAAGTTCGTCATGACTTATCGAACGTAAACAAATTCCACATAAGTGACCCTGTGACCTTGAAAGTTAAGTCAAGGTCACCCAAATACAATCCCAACCTAGGTCTTGCCTAGATACATAATCCTACCAAGTTTCATCAAATTCCATCAAGCTCTTCATGACTTATCACACCGAAACAAATTAAAAAAGTGACCCTGTGACCTTGAAAATTGGGTCAAGGTCACCCAAATACAATCCCAACCTAGGTCTTGCCTAGATACATAATCCTACCAAGTTTCATCAAATCCCATTCTGTCATTCGTGACTTATCGCACAGATACCAATTTCACATAAGTGACCCTGTGACCTTGAAAATTAGGTCAAGGTCACCCAAATACAATCCCAACCTAGGTCTTGCCTAGATACATAATCCTACCAAGTTTCATCAAATTCTGTCAAGTCCTTCAAGACTTATCACACGGAAACCAATTTCACATAAGTGACCCTGTGACCTTGAGAATTTGCTTCAGGTCATCCAAATACAATCCCAACCTAGGTCTTGCCAAGATACACAATCCTACCAAGTTTCATCAAATTCCATCAAGTTCTCTATGACTTATCGAATGGAAACTAATTTCACATAAGTGACCCTGTGACCTTGAAAATTAGGTCAAGGTCACCCAAATACAATCCCAACCTAGGTCTTGCCTAGATGCATAATCCTACCAAGTTTCATCAAATTCCATCTAGTTCTTTAAGACTTATCAAATGGAAACCAATTTGACATAAGTGACCTTATGACCTTGAGAATTTGCTCAAGGTCAGCCAAATACAATCTCAACCTAGGTCTTGCCAAGATACATAATCCTACCAAGTTTCATCAAATTCCATCAAGTTCTTCAAGACTTATCGCATGGAAACCAATTTCACATAAGTAAGCCTGTGACTTTGAGAATTCGCTCAAGGTCATCCAAATACTATCCCAACCTAGGTCTTGCCAAGATACATAATCCCACCACGTTTCATCAAACTCCATTTTGTTATTCTGGACTTATCGCACAGAAACCAATTTCACATAAGTGACCCTGTGACCTTGAAAATTAGGCCAAGGTACCCCAAATACAATCCCAACCTAGGTCTTGCCTAGATACATAATCCTACCAAGTTTCATCAAATTCTGTCAAGTCCTTCAAGACTTATCGCACAGAAACCAAGTGTTGAAGAACCTGCACAACAACAACAACAACAACAAGAAGCGGAAGAAACGGGCACTAAAACAATATGTCCCCCGGCTTCCACTGGGAGACATAACTCCGGACAAATCTGTTCATAAAGAAAGAAAGAAGGAAGGAAGGAAGGAAGGAAAGAAGAAAGAAAGAAAGAAAGAAAGAAAGAAAGAAAGAAAGAAAGAAAGAAAGAAAGAAAGAAAGAACTCTTGGAAAAACAAAATGTCTGGGTTGGCACCCGAACATAATGATGCTTAAATAAACACCATCATATCAAAAAGGTAAACTACAAGAAATACAAGCATAAAAAGTCCCCTTGGATAACACAAGCAATCTTGATGTCCATTAAAAAGAGAGATGACAAGTATGAAACATTAACACGAGGCCCATGGGCCTAAAGCTCTGGACTGGCATCGTGGCTATATTGCACCTGTTCATTTTAAAGCTGTGAGTTCTCAAATGGCTTCTGAACATATTACATTTACTGTAATATTGTCCACCAGATGGCACTTCGTTCAACATGTAATCAGCTTATTTATGCAACTCCTGTGATGAATATTGTTGCTTGTTCCAAGACAACAATTGGCGAGTCCTTAAATTTATGTCCTCAGTGACCTTGCGACAGATGATCAAGGATACCCAGATTATGTAATACAAGAGGCTCATAGGCCTTTCATATACTCTGTAAGTCCTGAAAGTTATACTGGGTTAACTTGAAAATTGGGGATGGTATGGCTCTAACAAGCAAAAGTTCATGGACGGATGGACAGACATAAGAGGTCGCATAAGCTCCGCAACCCTAGGTCAGCAGAGCTAAAAATGAATTTAATGTGTTTACTGTGTTTAGTTTAATGTGTTTTTGATACCTATAATAGTTGTTCCAATGTCTCCCATCAGTGTCACCACCATGACTTCATAGGAAATAAGAATCTTGCCAGTTACGTGTAAATGTTCTTGTAATGGTACATTGGTATATGTCCACAAGTTTACATGTAATGACCACCACAAAAAATTCTTTTATGGAAATGCATTTCCTCCTTGATGTTGGGAAAGTAGGTCTAGGTCATCCAAATTAAGCAACCTTCTACAGATGATATGCATTTGTAGCATATTTGGCATCATAAGCCTTACTTTTCCTGAAACACCAAGTTTTTACAAAGTCCTTAGTCACCTTGAAAATGGGTCAAGGTAAAAATTGGACAGCACTTGACCATTGGTCTAATGCATATTTAGTCTAAATTTTGTACTTCTGTCTCTACCTATCATAATAATTAATTAATTAAATGTTTTTTGATGCCAATGACATTAGTTCCCATAATAACCATCAGTGGCACCACCATGATTCCATATCTCATTTCCAGTGACACATATTCCCTCTGTGACCTTGAGAAAGTAAGTCAAAGTCACCCATATGAGATACAGTAAATCTTCCTGTACCAAACACCCTTGGGACCAGAAAAAAAAGTGTTCCGTATAGGGAGGTGTTCAGTAGAGGGAGGTTTGCTAACATAGGAAGTATACTGGTACATTTGGGACAGAGAAATGGTCTTCAGTATAGAGAGGTTTTACTGTATTCCAACTTCCACATGTTACACAGGACAGGCACCCTAAGCCACCAGCCACATACAAAAATGGCCTGACTGTTATCCAAGCAGGAAAATGCTGTGACCAACCTGCCTCCCCCCCCCCCCCCCCCACACACACACACAGCTGCCCAAACATGCATGCCCAGTGATAAAGCAGACCCCATGGAGTTCAGTTAAGAGCACTGTTGGCAGGCTTGCATATTCAGTGGACCCTATCTAAAACCTGACCTTCAGCCAATCGGCAGTGAGCAGAACTGTTCTGTAGCCACACTGCACCAAAACATGGGGTTCTCTTAACAGGGTTTACATGGTGATTATGAGCTTTTTTACACAAAAAGTATTGAGTGATGGTTCTTCCATTAAAAACTTCAACATGTGAATCTGACTTGACATCATATATAATTCATGATTACAATGTAAATTATTTTGTGTCAATGTGACACATCATTTTATATTCAACACGATGTGGCCCCTTTCCCCCCTTCTACAAGCATATATTCAGACAATTAGCATGATGAAAAGCTTCCAACTTGCCACATTTAGTTGCACTTCTAGAACTTTTGTTCACTGCCCATTGATAGATGTCTCAAACCTACATGTGTAAGTTAGAACTTTGTGTCTATGTCCAATAGTTTGGAAGATATGGAGCTTTTAAAATTTGAACTGCCCCTAAATTGCATAATTTTAAACATCACAACTATTCCAAGTCAGGTACCTAACTTCACTGGTAGGTGACTCACCATGGCAAGTTTGGTGGTTTTCGGAATAGTAGGATCCAAATAAAACTAGAACAGACTGATTTTCCAACAGAAAATCAAATGTCTCCCGGCGGAACACTTATGTCTCTGAATAAGCTACAGGTGATAACAAATTACAAATGACCAAGTTTGCTTGAAAATTACAATCCTATTTTAGCTCTCACCTAGATACATTACTCTAGCAATCTTCATCAAGTTCTTCAAGACTTATTGAAGGGGAAATCAACTTCACACAAATAGCCCTGTGACCTTGAAAATTAGGTCAAGGTCACCCAAATACAATCCCAACGTTGGTCTTACCTTAATACATAATCCTACCAAGTTTCATCAAATTCCATCAAGTTCTTCATGACTTATCAAACGGAAACCAATTTCACATAAGTGACCCTGTGACCTTGAGAATTCGCTGAAGGTCATCCAAATACAATCTCAACCTAGGTCTTGCCAAGATACATAATCCTACCAAGTTTCATCAAATTCCGTCAAGTTCTTCAAGACTTATCAAACGGAAACCAATTTCACATAAGTGACCCTGTGACCTTGAGAATTCACTCAAGGTCATCCAAATACAATCCCATCCTAGGTCTTGCTTGCCAAGATACATAATCCTACCAAGTTTCATCAAATTCAATCAAGTTCGTCATGACTTATCGAACGTAAACAAATTCCACATAAGTGACCCTGTGACCTTGAAAGTTAAGTCAAGGTCACCCAAATACAATCCCAACCTAGGTCTTGCCTAGATACATAATCCTACCAAGTTTCATCAAATTCCATCAAGCTCTTCATGACTTATCACACCGAAACAAATTAAAAAAGTGACCCTGTGACCTTGAAAATTGGGTCAAGGTCACCCAAATACAATCCCAACCTAGGTCTTGCCTAGATACATAATCCTACCAAGTTTCATCAAATCCCATTCTGTCATTCGTGACTTATCGCACAGATACCAATTTCACATAAGTGACCCTGTGACCTTGAAAATTAGGTCAAGGTCACCCAAATACAATCCCAACCTAGGTCTTGCCTAGATACATAATCCTACCAAGATTCATCAAATTCTGTCAAGTCCTTCAAGACTTATCACACGGAAACCAATTTCACATAAGTGACCCTGTGACCTTGAGAATTTGCTTCAGGTCATCCAAATACAATCCCAACCTAGGTCTTGCCAAGATACACAATCCTACCAAGTTTCATCAAATTCCATCAAGTTCTCTATGACTTATCGAATGGAAACTAATTTCACATAAGTGACCCTGTGACCTTGAAAATTAGGTCAAGGTCACCCAAATACAATCCCAACCTAGGTCTTGCCTAGATGCATAATCCTACCAAGTTTCATCAAATTCCATCTAGTTCTTTAAGACTTATCAAATGGAAACCAATTTGACATAAGTGACCTTATGACCTTGAGAATTTGCTCAAGGTCAGCCAAATACAATCTCAACCTAGGTCTTGCCAAGATACATAATCCTACCAAGTTTCATCAAATTCCATCAAGTTCTTCAAGACTTATCGCACGGAAACCAATTTCACATAAGTAAGCCTGTGACTTTGAGAATTCGCTCAAGGTCATCCAAATACTATCCCAACCTAGGTCTTGCCAAGATACATAATCCCACCACGTTTCATCAAACTCCATTTTGTTATTCTGGACTTATCGCACAGAAACCAATTTCACATAAGTGACCCTGTGACCTTGAAAATTAGGCCAAGGTACCCCAAATACAATCCCAACCTAGGTCTTGCCTAGATACATAATCCTACCAAGTTTCATCAAATTCTGTCAAGTCCTTCAAGACTTATCGCACAGAAACCAAGTGTTGAAGAACCTGCACAACAACAACAACAACAACAAGAAGCGGAAGAAACGGGCACTAAAACAATATGTCCCCCGGCTTCCACTGGGAGACATAACTCCGGACAAATCTGTTCATAAAGAAAGAAAGAAGAAGGAAGGAAGGAAGGAAAGAAGAAAGAAAGAAAGAAAGAAAGAAAGAAAGAAAGAAAGAAAGAAAGAAAGAAAGAAAGAAAGAAAGAAAGAAAGAAAGAACTCTTGGAAAAACAAAATGTCTGGGTTGGCACCCGAACATAATGATGCTTAAATAAACACCATCATATCAAAAAGGTAAACTACAAGAAATACAAGCATAAAAAGTCCCCTTGGATAACACAAGCAATCTTGATGTCCATTAAAAAGAGAGATGACAAGTATGAAACATTAACACGAGGCCCATGGGCCTAAAGCTCTGGACTGGCATCGTGGCTATATTGCACCTGTTCATTTTAAAGCTGTGAGTTCTCAAATGGCTTCTGAACATATTACATTTACTGTAATATTGTCCACCAGATGGCACTTCGTTCAACATGTAATCAGCTTATTTATGCAACTCCTGTGATGAATATTGTTGCTTGTTCCAAGACAACAATTGGCGAGTCCTTAAATTTATGTCCTCAGTGACCTTGCGACAGATGATCAAGGATACCCAGATTATGTAATACAAGAGGCTCATAGGCCTTTCATATACTCTGTAAGTCCTGAAAGTTATACTGGGTTAACTTGAAAATTGGGGATGGTATGGCTCTAACAAGCAAAAGTTCATGGACGGATGGACAGACATAAGAGGTCGCATAAGCTCCGCAACCCTAGGTCAGCAGAGCTAAAAATGAATTTAATGTGTTTACTGTGTTTAGTTTAATGTGTTTTTGATACCTATAATAGTTGTTCCAATGTCTCCCATCAGTGTCACCACCATGACTTCATAGGAAATAAGAATCTTGCCAGTTACGTGTAAATGTTCTTGTAATGGTACATTGGTATATGTCCACAAGTTTACATGTAATGACCACCACAAAAAATTCTTTTATGGAAATGCATTTCCTCCTTGATGTTGGGAAAGTAGGTCTAGGTCATCCAAATTAAGCAACCTTCTACAGATGATATGCATTTGTAGCATATTTGGCATCATAAGCCTTACTTTTCCTGAAACACCAAGTTTTTACAAAGTCCTTAGTCACCTTGAAAATGGGTCAAGGTAAAAATTGGACAGCACTTGACCATTGGTCTAATGCATATTTAGTCTAAATTTTGTACTTCTGTCTCTACCTATCATAATAATTAATTAATTAAATGTTTTTTGATGCCAATGACATTAGTTCCCATAATAACCATCAGTGGCACCACCATGATTCCATATCTCATTTCCAGTGACACATATTCCCTCTGTGACCTTGAGAAAGTAAGTCAAAGTCACCCATATGAGATACAGTAAATCTTCCTGTACCAAACACCCTTGGGACCAGAAAAAAAAGTGTTCCGTATAGGGAGGTGTTCAGTAGAGGGAGGTTTGCTAACATAGGAAGTATACTGGTACATTTGGGACAGAGAAATGGTCTTCAGTATAGAGAGGTTTTACTGTATTCCAACTTCCACATGTTACACAGGACAGGCACCCTAAGCCACCAGCCACATACAAAAATGGCCTGACTGTTATCCAAGCAGGAAAATGCTGTGACCAACCTGCCTCCCCCCCCCCCCCCACACACACACACAGCTGCCCAAACATGCATGCCCAGTGATAAAGCAGACCCCATGGAGTTCAGTTAAGAGCACTGTTGGCAGGCTTGCATATTCAGTGGACCCTATCTAAAACCTGACCTTCAGCCAATCGGCAGTGAGCAGAACTGTTCTGTAGCCACACTGCACCAAAACATGGGGTTCTCTTAACAGGGTTTACATGGTGATTATGAGCTTTTTTACACAAAAAGTATTGAGTGATGGTTCTTCCATTAAAAACTTCAACATGTGAATCTGACTTGACATCATATATAATTCATGATTACAATGTAAATTATTTTGTGTCAATGTGACACATCATTTTATATTCAACACGATGTGGCCCCTTTCCCCCCTTCTACAAGCATATATTCAGACAATTAGCATGATGAAAAGCTTCCAACTTGCCACATTTAGTTGCACTTCTAGAACTTTTGTTCACTGCCCATTGATAGATGTCTCAAACCTACATGTGTAAGTTAGAACTTTGTGTCTATGTCCAATAGTTTGGAAGATATGGAGCTTTTAAAATTTGAACTGCCCCTAAATTGCATAATTTTAAACATCACAACTATTCCAAGTCAGGTACCTAACTTCACTGGTAGGTGACTCACCATGGCAAGTTTGGTGGTTTTCGGAATAGTAGGATCCAAATAAAACTAGAACAGACTGATTTTCCAACAGAAAATCAAATGTCTCCCGGCGGAACACTTATGTCTCTGAATAAGCTACAGGTGATAACAAATTACAAATGACCAAGTTTGCTTGAAAATTACAATCCTATTTTAGCTCTCACCTAGATACATTACTCTAGCAATCTTCATCAAGTTCTTCAAGACTTATTGAAGGGGAAATCAACTTCACACAAATAGCCCTGTGACCTTGAAAATTAGGTCAAGGTCACCCAAATACAATCCCAACGTTGGTCTTACCTTAATACATAATCCTACCAAGTTTCATCAAATTCCATCAAGTTCTTCATGACTTATCAAACGGAAACCAATTTCACATAAGTGACCCTGTGACCTTGAGAATTCGCTGAAGGTCATCCAAATACAATCTCAACCTAGGTCTTGCCAAGATACATAATCCTACCAAGTTTCATCAAATTCCGTCAAGTTCTTCAAGACTTATCAAACGGAAACCAATTTCACATAAGTGACCCTGTGACCTTGAGAATTCACTCAAGGTCATCCAAATACAATCCCATCCTAGGTCTTGCTTGCCAAGATACATAATCCTACCAAGTTTCATCAAATTCAATCAAGTTCGTCATGACTTATCGAACGTAAACAAATTCCACATAAGTGACCCTGTGACCTTGAAAGTTAAGTCAAGGTCACCCAAATACAATCCCAACCTAGGTCTTGCCTAGATACATAATCCTACCAAGTTTCATCAAATTCCATCAAGCTCTTCATGACTTATCACACCGAAACAAATTAAAAAAGTGACCCTGTGACCTTGAAAATTGGGTCAAGGTCACCCAAATACAATCCCAACCTAGGTCTTGCCTAGATACATAATCCTACCAAGTTTCATCAAATCCCATTCTGTCATTCGTGACTTATCGCACAGATACCAATTTCACATAAGTGACCCTGTGACCTTGAAAATTAGGTCAAGGTCACCCAAATACAATCCCAACCTAGGTCTTGCCTAGATACATAATCCTACCAAGTTTCATCAAATTCTGTCAAGTCCTTCAAGACTTATCACACGGAAACCAATTTCACATAAGTGACCCTGTGACCTTGAGAATTTGCTTCAGGTCATCCAAATACAATCCCAACCTAGGTCTTGCCAAGATACACAATCCTACCAAGTTTCATCAAATTCCATCAAGTTCTCTATGACTTATCGAATGGAAACTAATTTCACATAAGTGACCCTGTGACCTTGAAAATTAGGTCAAGGTCACCCAAATACAATCCCAACCTAGGTCTTGCCTAGATGCATAATCCTACCAAGTTTCATCAAATTCCATCTAGTTCTTTAAGACTTATCAAATGGAAACCAATTTGACATAAGTGACCTTATGACCTTGAGAATTTGCTCAAGGTCAGCCAAATACAATCTCAACCTAGGTCTTGCCAAGATACATAATCCTACCAAGTTTCATCAAATTCCATCAAGTTCTTCAAGACTTATCGCACGGAAACCAATTTCACATAAGTAAGCCTGTGACTTTGAGAATTCGCTCAAGGTCATCCAAATACTATCCCAACCTAGGTCTTGCCAAGATACATAATCCCACCACGTTTCATCAAACTCCATTTTGTTATTCTGGACTTATCGCACAGAAACCAATTTCACATAAGTGACCCTGTGACCTTGAAAATTAGGCCAAGGTACCCCAAATACAATCCCAACCTAGGTCTTGCCTAGATACATAATCCTACCAAGTTTCATCAAATTCTGTCAAGTCCTTCAAGACTTATCGCACAGAAACCAAGTGTTGAAGAACCTGCACAACAACAACAACAACAACAACAAGAAGCGGAAGAAACGGGCACTAAAACAATATGTCCCCCGGCTTCCACTGGGAGACATAACTCCGGACAAATCTGTTCATAAAGAAAGAAAGAAGAAGGAAGGAAGGAAGGAAAGAAGAAAGAAAGAAAGAAAGAAAGAAAGAAAGAAAGAAAGAAAGAAAGAAAGAAAGAAAGAAAGAAAGAAAGAAAGAAAGAAAGAAAGAAAGAAAGAAAGAACTCTTGGAAAAACAAAATGTCTGGGTTGGCACCCGAACATAATGATGCTTAAATAAACACCATCATATCAAAAAGGTAAACTACAAGAAATACAAGCATAAAAAGTCCCCTTGGATAACACAAGCAATCTTGATGTCCATTAAAAAGAGAGATGACAAGTATGAAACATTAACACGAGGCCCATGGGCCTAAAGCTCTGGACTGGCATCGTGGCTATATTGCACCTGTTCATTTTAAAGCTGTGAGTTCTCAAATGGCTTCTGAACATATTACATTTACTGTAATATTGTCCACCAGATGGCACTTCGTTCAACATGTAATCAGCTTATTTATGCAACTCCTGTGATGAATATTGTTGCTTGTTCCAAGACAACAATTGGCGAGTCCTTAAATTTATGTCCTCAGTGACCTTGCGACAGATGATCAAGGATACCCAGATTATGTAATACAAGAGGCTCATAGGCCTTTCATATACTCTGTAAGTCCTGAAAGTTATACTGGGTTAACTTGAAAATTGGGGATGGTATGGCTCTAACAAGCAAAAGTTCATGGACGGATGGACAGACATAAGAGGTCGCATAAGCTCCGCAACCCTAGGTCAGCAGAGCTAAAAATGAATTTAATGTGTTTACTGTGTTTAGTTTAATGTGTTTTTGATACCTATAATAGTTGTTCCAATGTCTCCCATCAGTGTCACCACCATGACTTCATAAGAAATAAGAATCTTGCCAGTTACGTGTAAATGTTCTTGTAATGGTACATTGGTATATGTCCACAAGTTTACATGTAATGACCACCACAAAAAATTCTTTTATGGAAATGCATTTCCTCCTTGATGTTGGGAAAGTAGGTCTAGGTCATCCAAATTAAGCAACCTTCTACAGATGATATGCATTTGTAGCATATTTGGCATCATAAGCCTTACTTTTCCTGAAACACCAAGTTTTTACAAAGTCCTTAGTCACCTTGAAAATGGGTCAAGGTAAAAATTGGACAGCACTTGACCATTGGTCTAATGCATATTTAGTCTAAATTTTGTACTTCTGTCTCTACCTATCATAATAATTAATTAATTAAATGTTTTTTGATGCCAATGACATTAGTTCCCATAATAACCATCAGTGGCACCACCATGATTCCATATCTCATTTCCAGTGACACATATTCCCTCTGTGACCTTGAGAAAGTAAGTCAAAGTCACCCATATGAGATACAGTAAATCTTCCTGTACCAAACACCCTTGGGACCAGAAAAAAAAGTGTTCCGTATAGGGAGGTGTTCAGTAGAGGGAGGTTTGCTAACATAGGAAGTATACTGGTACATTTGGGACAGAGAAATGGTCTTCAGTATAGAGAGGTTTTACTGTATTCCAACTTCCACATGTTACACATTTGTTGTACATTTGGTGGAACCAAGGCAGCTACATGAAAGGAGAGTCCACTCTGCCTTTTTCCCCAGGTCAATCATCTTTACGGCAAAAGGATTAGTTGATAGTGATCCGATAAATTGCAGACAGCAGGGGAACAATTTACCCATGCATGTGTATTACGCCGTGTGGCTGCTTTGAGTTATTAATATCGCGCATACTCTCGCATTAATGATTTTGTGAAAAAAGAAATTGAGCTTTGTTGCCTTTACTATACATTCAATGTTGTTGCTGTTTTCTGTACGACCTTTTACACATCATTTATACTGGTTCCTACATGGACAAAGATAAAAGAAGAAACTAGGAAAGATGATTTGCTGCACAGCAAATCACTGTGTGTGTCTTCAAAGCATATTGGTATGGCAATGTCCAACTATTCCATAACACAGGAGTAGAAGTTGGAATGGCATCGCTATCCATTATAGCTTTGGAGTTATTCAAGATTTAAAATTTTTAATGGTGCTATTTAGCATAATTAGAATTGCTAAAGCTTTCATTTTTAATTCATTAAGTGTGCAATGATCAATAACCCCCTAGTAGAAGTTAGAATGACATCTCTATCATGGTTTTGAAGATATTCAAGTTTTAAAATTTCAAAAGCTGCTAATCAGCATAATTTAAATGGCCACAACTTTTGATTTAGATTCATTACACGTGCAATGGTCAATAACCCCCTAGTAGAAGGTAAAATGACATCTCTATCTATAATAGTTTTGAAGATATTCAAGTTTTAACATTTCCAATGCTGCTAATTAGCATAATTTAAATTGCTACAACTTTTGTTTTAAATTCATTAGATGCGCAATGGTCAATAACCCCCTAGAAGCAGTTGGAATGACATCTATATCTATAATAGTTTTGAAGATATTCAAGATTTAATATTTTTCAAATGCCCCTAATTTGCATAATTTTAAACATCTTCATTCCTGTGCATAAAACGGTTGAAATCCTTGTATGGAGCTACAATCATATGATTTGGGACAAATTTGCTGGTAAAGAAGAAACAAGAAAGAAAGAAAGAAAGAAAGAAAGAAAGAAAGAAAGAAAGAAAGAAAGAAAGAAAGAAAGAAAGAAACTAGAAAAGAAAATTTGCTTCAAAGCAAATCCGTCTGTGTGCCCTCCAAAGTTGTGGATATTAAATGCTACAACTTTTACCCTTTGGTACTTCACATTACATAAAGCTTATGGTTGGATGCAAATTTCGAAGTCCAAATGACCTTGACCTTTGACCTTTACAAGTCACATGTAAATTGCGCAGTTTTACAATACCCACAATTTAAGCCCACCATGAACCAAATCGGATGAAAATTGACAAAAGTTATGGCAAGATGAAACTTTCAAAGGGCCAAATGACCTTGACCTTTGCCCTTTTGAGGTTACATGTTCTTATAAAATATGCAGTGTTGCAATACCTACAAGTAATGACTGGATGAAACTTTCAACAGTCCAAATGACTTTGACCTTTGAAGGTCACATGTAGTTAAAAATGTGCAGTGTTACAATAGCTACAATTGGAGCCCAACATGATCAAAATTGAATAAAAATTGGCAAGTTATGGCTAGAAGAAAGCCACCATCCAAAGTAGCCTTTGAATCTTGACAACCTAAAATTTTGCCGTGCAGAAGATTTAATCACCTGCCGTGAAAGCGGTGTGCCCTCGAGCCATGCATGTTTACAATTTTTTTTCCGCTGGGAGCTCCATTGCTCAAATTTTCATGACACAGTTACAAGTTGCGGTTGTTTCCAAGGCTGGCAAGGGGGCGGCAGAAGGTGACGATAATCCATTGTGATGACAGTGTTCGAAGTCAGAGCGCTGCGTGCATGCTGAAAAACTGTGGGGGGACTAATCACTAAAATAATTCAGAGCTTTCACAGCACGTGCATGGGGCGCTGACAGGTGATAATAATCGCTAATTGATAAACATACCAAGTTTAAACAATTACTTGGTCAGCAGTTGTATTCATCAGAACTTTATTTCTGTCAACACAATTTTCACTGTCGCACAAACCATAACGATATCAAAGGTACCGGCAGTTGTTATGGATATGGATAAATAATGTTTAGGATTTGCGTTTCATTTTTCTGTGCAACATTGAATCATTGAAGTTTCTCCTTCAAGAAAAAATTACTCAACCCTATGTCACTCATAATTATTGTACACTTATATGGAATAAAACCCCTCCTCCTCATCAGGTGTAATGAGTTGTAATTGATGTATCTGGCATTCAATTGGTTTATGATTTGGAGGTAGATTTTGGTCATATTTTGGTACTGATGAAGAGCTGTGAGCTCTGGGCTTTTGCCCGTGGAACCCCATGAGAAGTTCACGTATTCATGTATCTGCTGTAACTCTTCACAAGGATGGAATAAAATGACTGAAGCTTCAGCATCATCTTCGTACTTGTGTATATACAACAGAGAGCTATTTCCCTAAGATCAGATCACAGTAATTGGCTTGCTGAGCGGGGTTACACTACTCACCGCCAGGGTGATCTGCCCGAACGATGTCAAAAAATAATAAAAATGGCATGGGGAATTCATCTGCAAATTAACATCAAATGCTATTTATCGGTGGGTTCTAACAGTATTGGAAAAAATAGGTGCCGTGAGAGGACTTCGGGGGCAACAACAGCACACAACTGCCAGTAACACGCAAGTGACAGCATGGAGTGGATCTGTGGTGAACTGACGCAATCTCACAGACTGATTTGGGACACATTCGGCAATTCCTGCTATCCCCTACCTTTGCGTATTTGCCTGTGACTCCAAATAATTGTTGCACTAAACACTGGAATCTTTATTTTCGCATACTGCAATATAAACAAAGCTTCCTTTTTGTGTGTTCCCTCCGTTTATCTAGTAATTATAGCTGTATCATCCAGAAAAGGTGGAAGATACAGACTGGGTGATAACCCTGTCCATATCACCACAGTGCAAAGGTCAATCCATATCACCACAGTGCAAAGGAACTACTTTCCCTCTAAATTCTTGCAGTTGGCGCACCTCAAGCATGTAGTTTTCAAATGACCCAATTACTGGATCCTGTGTTACAGTTATTCATACGCAAAGTTTTGTTTCATGAAATAAATTTTGAAACTGTTTTTAATTGTCTTTTTTTGTATTTAACGATGAAAATAAAATTACAGCTATAATTACGGAATAAAAGTAAAACCAGCCGCGTGGAGGAGACTCGTCAGCAGACTGGCCTCGTTCCCGCAGCGGATCACTCCTCATGCAAGCACTCGGAGTGATCCGCCGGGGGAACGAGGCCAGTCTGCTGACTCCTCTCCCCCACTTGGCTGGTTTTACTATTTTATCCAGTAATTATAGCTGTATCATCCAGAAAAGGTGGAAGATACAGACTGGGTGATAACCCTGTCCATATCACCACAGTGCAAACGTCACTGAGAACTACTTTCCTTCTAAATTCTTGTAGTTGGCGCACCTCAAGCATGTAGTTTTCAAATGACCCAATTACTGGATCCTGCGTTACAGTTATTCATATGCAAAGCTATGCAAAGCCTTGTTTGATGAAATAAACGTTGAAACTGTTTTCAATTGTCTTCTTTTTGTATTTAGCGATGACAATAAAATTACAGCTATAATTACTGGATAAAAGTAAAACCAGTCGCATGGAGGAGACTCGTCAGCAGACTGGCCTCGTTCCCGCGGCGGATCACTCCTCGTGCAAGCACTCGGAGTGATGCGCAAACGATATGCATCCCATCACGGCATCAGAGGCAGCGAGAAAGGATCCTGAAACCAATGCAACTATTTAAGTTTAAGTTAATGAGAAGTCCTGCTTCACAGTCGTGCTTGCATATATTGCGGATGCAGGGAAGTTGCTACCCGACATCATTTTTTGGTGCAAGACTTTTCTGAAGAGATTCCCTCCACAGATGTCATCCTAGGGACTCACCCCAAGGGCTGGATGGATTTAGACCCTAACCAATAATTGGATCAAGACCGTGTCGATGAAGAGGAAGGGAGGCCTTAGGCACCAACAGAGTCTGCTTGGGTTGGATGCCTTTAGGTGTCACCGCATGGAGTCAGGCAGTCAAGCCGCGTCTCACCGAGCAAGTTGGCTATTATACAAGGAGGCATGACTGGTATGTTGCAGCTCGTAAGCTTTAGCCTGAACAAGCCATTCAAGTCCAAAAGGTGGCACAAGTGGGACAAGTGGCTGACGTCTGGCAACTACACGTATACACCCAGTGGCAGCAAAAGAAAGCTTGATCTGGCACTCATGTGCCAATGGATAAAAGATACATAGGAAGAGATCATCCCTGCCCTTGTTGTAAAGTCCTTCCTGAAGTGCTGCAACAGCAATGGCCTGGGTGCTTCAGAGGATGACATCACATGGCAGGAAGAAACTGAGCTCCCATGTTCCTTCTCCCCAAAGTTGAATGAAGACAACGGTGACCAGCTATATAGCAAAGATGACTTGATGTTTGAAGATGATGAAGATGAGCCTAACAAGTCTTTAGGTTTTGACCACAGGCCCTTCTATTTTGTTGTGTTGTGTGGTTTTTCCTAGTCATAAACTGGCAACTTTAGCAATGGGCAAATTATTGCTATATTGTTATCTGTTATGTTTCCGTCAGTACCCTGCAAAACAGCCAAGATGTAGTTCAGAATGCTGGTATCAGACGCAGTGTTGTGCTAATTTAACGTATACTGGATATCTGTAATGGAACATACTGGTTATTTTGTTCCTGATGCTGAACAATGCACCTAAAATGAGCAGTTTTGTTACCAGCTGTTTCACATGCAAGCACACTGATCATGATCAGGGCATGTGCTTCATCCATAAAATTTTAATACACTTCAACTTTCTGAAGAAATCCTATCCTCCAGGCCCTTTATACAATGGAGACATAATTCCAATCTGCACTAATGACCTTCCAGAAGCACTAATACTGTGAGCAACGTATTTATTTTTACCACATACTAAACTGAAAACAGGGATACTTAAATCTTGCTTTAAGAATCCTAGAAAGGAAGGGTTAATAAAAAAAGAAGTCTCTGTGATCTTTAGAAAATAATCCTGAAAGTGTTGATGGAGAAAAAATAGTTTCTCTCCACACAGCAGCCCTCCATGGACCAATTCTGGTCTCTATGACAAAATGATCACATTTGAAACTGAATACAGATGCACAGACACTGAAAAAACAAATGTCTTTTAAAATATGTACATCTACTATTTTCTCTTTGTTTACAAGCAGAGGACCACCACCCTCAAATTTGGTACACACATTCATACTACCAACCACCATTTACTACAAAATTGAACACCTCATGAAATATATAGTCAATCCCTTCGTCCAAATTGGCACCTATGACCAACAGAAAATCCATAAAATTTATATTAAGCCTGTGTGATGAAGATGTGGGTCACTGGTGCTGAAAAGCATGTGATACGAGTTTTTTTATTTCAGTGCCTGATGCTGCAGTGAAATGTTTAACCTTTCTCCCCTTCCAATGTAGCCTTTCGAATATCTGGTTCAATAGTACCTCGAAAAAGTGGCAAACAAGAGGGCTGTGTGAACAGCCCGTGCTCAGCTGATCTTGACATTCATCACACTTGCAGCTCTATGAACTTGGGAAAGGATCAAGGTCACCCATGTTCTGAGTAAGTCTGACCATTATAAAAGAACACTAACACGTGCAACATCAAGGTTCAAGTAGCTCTCAAGTTATGATGAAGAGTAGAATTCATGTATGTTGCACTGTGACCCCAGAAACGGTCAAACTCATTCATGTACTGTCTGAGCATGACGTTCATACAAAAACATTAACATGTGCAGCATCACAATACTAACTCAAAACAGATCTCAAGTTATCAAGTGAACAGTACATTTCGTGTCAGTTGTCCTGTGAATTAGCATTACAATGCCCATTGACTTACATAGTAATCAATAGGAAAGCTGCATTGACCGATAAGTACCCGAATTGAAAAAATCGTTAAAAATCAGGAATCTGCAGCATTCCCACATAGTGAACAACTTTGTTTGACCCTTCTACAAGGAACATATCCACCACGTTTCAGCTTAATCTGAGTGACGGTTCTGGAGAAGAAGTCGAAAATAGCTATAACACACAAAAATTCATAAAAAATTGCAGCGCCACCTGGTGAACAAATTAAGAACTAGGTGTCCCAGGGAGTGTTTCTGTGTGATATCAAATTATTGGGTGAGCGGTTTCAGAGAAGAAGATTTTTTAAGATTTGCCCCAAAAAGAACAAAAAAAATTGATTAAAAATCCAAAAATCACTGGACCGTGACCATTTGAACAAACTTGGTAGACACCTACCCAAGGCACATCCCCACCAAGTTTGAAGTGGATCTGGCTGACGGTTTCGGAGAAGAAGTCGAAAATGTGAATTGTTGACAGACGACGGACGACGGACGGATGAACGAACGATGGACGGAGGACCACAAGATAAGCTCAGCTGACTGAAAATTCAGCTTAGCTAAAAATCAGCATGTATCAAAATCCCTTTAAAAAAAATAGCCTACCCCTGCAGCTATTCCGGCAGATTTTTCCAGGAAGCCAGTGGAGGGGTTTGTGCAGCCAGAAGCATATATAAATTCTGGTCTAAACACAGACAGATCAGTGACAACTTGAATGAAAGATATGTAACACGGTCAAGACTCCCCATCTGTGAACAGTAACAGCACCAGTGCGGTCCAGCTGAAAATCACTGTAGCAAATTTTTTTTTCCTTGCAGTATTTTTTCCTCTTCTGTACATAAGAGACACTTATTTTGGAGAAAATCGAAGCAACTTTGAAAAGCTTTGTAGACAAATTTTGCTATAATGCTCCAGTTGAACAGCCCTGAGCACTGGCTTGTTTAGGTTTGCCATGTCTAGAATCTGCTGCATTTCTGCTGTGAGTCTTAATGGGGATGATGGCTCATGCATAAGATCTTTCACTCCAACATATACTTGGCCCTCATACAAAGAACCATCTGTGGACACTGGAATGTCTAACATGAATGTTACACTTGGGACAATACTAAATTTTTGTAAACTCATGGTCGGCTCCTACAAAGATTTGATTTGCACTGACTAGGACCCTTTCACCCCTTTCCACAGCAGCAACTGGTGTACCAGGTTCGCCCACTTTGCAGTGCTGTTTATCATACATACAAATGAAACTACAGTATTCTCTGAATGCAACAAAAAATCTTTCATGTACTGTAGTTTCACAAATTTTCGCGGTCGATTTAATTTCATGCTTTTTGTGCTACCAAACAAAGCGCGATATTAAAATGTACAAAAATATGTTGCATTGTATTTCACTACATTGTATGGCATTCGATTGCACAAAATTAAAATGCGCGAAAATTCTGTAATTAAGAAAAATTGAGTTTGCGCAAAATTAAACACGCATGAAAATTTCTAGAATTACAGTATTTAAAAATTGGCGACTTTTCATCATAAATTTTCCTGTATACTGTAGTAAGGCATAAGATGTCGGCACCTTTGGTGAAAATTGAAATCTAAGCCATCGATCAGATGGTATGGGTGCATCTGTATATGCCTATATGGCAGGTCACATTCCAATCTTTGTACTCAGGAAATCCGACATCATCAAATTTTCCATCAATTATACTATTGTACAAATCAGTAAATGTGGCCTGTTGTGGGTAGTTTCCAATTATACCCATGGGCGTACAAATCTTGCCCCCTCCAGGATTGCAACAGAAATGAGGTCACTCATTTTTACCTGTTTTGCTTGACACACAGCAGAAATGAAGCAAAGAATATAGGCTCTGATAAGCGGACTGTCTTACAAATGCGGTCTGGCAAAGCATTATAATTTTCAGTCAAACTGGACGTTTGTGACCACGTAAACCTTCCTTGCCTGTCAACGGTGTGCCTTCCCCATCAACATGGCCCAAATGTAATGTGCAGCAAATTGACAAAGCCGACTGCTGTGCCATCTACTTCCCTTACAGAAACTCACGACTAGAGGAAACATTTCCAGTACAAGTCACTGATCAGCCAGTCTGACCATACTCCAGATTAGTCATGAAAAGCGCGCTACAAAGTAATGAAATGTGTGTGAAGAGGCATGTATTTTTTTGTTTTGTTTTGCAAAGGGCAATAAAAATATTTCAGCGGCACTGTTTTGCTTGATGTGGCGGTGCCTGAGAACCATTTAATTAATTTTAGACAGCCTTACAAGGATGGTTTGAATGGAACTTCAGTTTGCCAGCACACTTTGAACAGAATACATGTGCTTCCAGTTTGATATTATAGTGTGACAAATAAGGCACTTATATGTCTTTTCAGATGCCACTGAGGAAACCTATTTTCAGTTTCCACCTGTTTAGCAGTCACTCTTCAATTCTGTTGTCCTAGTTGTTAAACTCCACATGCTGTAAACCAATTTAATGTAATTTCTTATGTACACTGTGCACTGCTTCCAGTTTGACAATACAATGTATATTATGTATGGTGCTGCCATCTATATGAGAAATGTGAAGTACATTACACAAAACCTTGACTGTGGAGGTCAAATATGACACCAAGGGTACACACAATGTTTGTGCATGTTCCATGTGCTCCTTTATCTTCTATCATTAAAAGTCTCTACAAGAAAGAAGAGAACCTTCTCAGTCTTCATTTGGCCATATCTGAAAGAAAAGGGGAAATAAAAGAGTCAACATGAATATGAAATCAACATTTGTGACCAGCCAGGATCCACTTCAGTTCTGCTGTTGATTGGCTTAATTCTGTGACAGCAACAAGAAACATGCAAATGCTTCAAGCTAAGTTTGTACATGTACATTTACATGTACATAGCCATAAATGCAGTACTTCTGGTCTCTGCTGTTGCACTCCACTCCTCAGGCCCTAACAGGTCCTTGGTCTTGTATCTGCCCATGCAATCCTCTCTGTCAAGCTGGCTGTGCGTGTTTTAATCCTTTAGTAAACTAGCTGCACCACTGGACAGAAATTGACAAAAGATAAACACAGTTGGTGCAGAATAAAATGTACTTACACATACATGTATTAAAACCAGAGCTATGCCGGGGGGGGGGGGGGGGCATGAATGTCTCGCCAGCATTGTAATTGTATGGGTGAGGATTATTTTTGTGCAGTGGTGCCTGTATTGGTAGAATAACATGCAAAAGATAGCACAGTTTCTTAAAAAATTGTGTCACTGGAGGGGTTATCAAGACAGGTACCACTGTATTTGGTAAAGTTGCTGAATATGTGAAATGAATAACAATCTATTTGTTGAGAATATATCGCTCCTCCACCCTTTTCTGAATCAAAATGGTCAATGATGTATATAATGTGTTCAAAATACTCAGAGCTTGACGTACCTGTCTGTATATTTGCAAGGAGATCCAGAGACACTCGGGTATTAAAGTATTGAAACCGCGACCCAAAGGGGCTTATGGTAACTGAATATTGATTCTAATGTACCAAATTTCAATAATCTATCACACACATTGGTAAACACTAAGTCTATAGCTGTGTTTTTATCAGTCGTTGGTTCATGTATAATCTGATGAAGACCAAATTGACCCATTAAGGCTAAAAGTGACTTGTAGCTTGAAGAATCATGAAGACTGTCAATGTTAAAGTCTCCCATGATGATTGTTGGTGTAGATTGCTTTACTTCATGTGCACGATACAAGTTGATGATGGCTGCTTTTATTGAAGAGATTTGCTTACGTGGACGACAGTAAACACATACAACCTGAAAATCCATCTGGCAATGTTTGTATAGCGCCACTTGTATCTCAACTCAGAAGTTTTTCTCCAATGCTCAATCAAGCATAAAGTAATCAGTGAAGTGTGACAGTGATGACCCTCATCTCCAGGGATGATTACAATAAGTCATCCACCCAAATATGAAAGGCCTATGTAGTCTAGTTAGTGAAATAATGCCACTCCAAAGTTTTTCTCCAATGCTCAATCAAGCATGAAGTAATCAATGAAGTGTGACAGTGATGACCCTCATCTCTAGGGATGATTACATTAAATCATGTACCCAAATATGAAAGGCCTATGTAGTCTACTTACTGAAATAATGCCACTTCGAAGTTTTTCTCCAATGCTCAATCAAGCATGAAGTAATCAATGAAGTGTGACAGTTATGACCCTCGTCTCTGGGGATGATTACAATAAATCATCCACCCAAATATGAAAGGCCTATGTAGTATAGTTACTGAAATAATGCCACTCCAAAGTTTTTCTCCAATGCTCAATCATGCATGAAGTAATCAATGAAGTGTGACAGTGATGACCCTCATCTCTAGGGATGATTACATTAAATCATGTACCCAAATATGAAAGGCCTATGTAGTCTACTTACTGAAATAATGCCACTCCGAAGTTTTTCTCCAATGCTCAATCAAGCATGAAGTAATCAATGAAGTGTGACAGTGATGACCCTCGTCTCTAGGGATGATTACATTAAATCATCCACTCAAATATGAAAGGCCTATGTAGTGTAGTTACTGAAATAAGGCCACTCCGAAGTTTTTCTCCAATGCTCAATCAAGCATGAAGTAATCAATGAAGTGTGACAGTTATGACCCTCGTCTCTGGGGATGATTACAATAAATCATCCACCCAAATATGAAAGGCCTATGTAGTCTAGTTACTGAAATAATGCCACTCCGAAGTTTTTCTCCAATGCTCAATCATGCATGAAGTAATCAATGAAGTGTGACAGTGATGACCCTCATCTCTAGGGATGATTACATTAAATCATGTACCCAAATATGAAAGGCCTATGTAGTCTACTTACTGAAATAATGCCACTCCGAAGTTTTTCTCCAATGCTCAATCAAGCATGAAGTAATCAATGAAGTGTGACAGTGATGACCCTCGTCTCTAGGGATGATTACATTAAATCATCCACTCAAATATGAAAGGCCTATGTAGTGTAGTTACTGAAATAAGGCCACTCCGAAGTTTTTCTCCAATGCTCAATCAAGCATGAAGTAATCAATGAAGTGTGACAGTTATGACCCTCGTCTCTGGGGATGATTACAATAAATCATCCACCCAAATATGAAAGGCCTATGTAGTCTAGTTACTGAAATAATGCCACTCCAAAGTTTTTCTCCAATGCTCAATCATGCATGAAGTAATCAATAAAGTGTGACAGTGATGACCCTCATCTCTAGGGATGATTACATTAAATCATGTACCCAAATATGAAAGGCCTATGTAGTCTACTTACTGAAATAATGCCACTCCGAAGTTTTTCTCCAATGCTCAATCAAGCATGAAGTAATCAATGAAGTGTGACAGTGATGACCCTCGTCTCTAGGGATGATTACATTAAATCATCCACTCAAATATGAAAGGCCTATGTAGTCTAGTTACTGAAATAAGGCCACTCCGAAGTTTTTCTCCAATGCTCAATCAAGCATGAAGTAATCAATGAAGTGTGACAGTTATGACCCTCGTCTCTGGGGATGATTACAATAAATCATCCACCCAAATATGAAAGGCCTATGTAGTCTAGTTACTGAAATAATGCCACTCCAAAGTTTTTCTCCAATGCTCAATCATGCATGAAGTAATCAATGAAGTGTGACAGTGATGACCCTCGTCTCTGGGGATGATTACATTAAATCATCCACTCAAATATGAAAGGCCTATGTAGTGTAGTTACTGAAATAAGGCCACTCCGAAGTTTTTCTCCAATGCTCAATGAAGCATGAAGTAATCAATGAAGTGTAACATTGATGGCCCACATCTCTAGTGATGATTACAATCAATCATCCACCCAAGTATGATAGCCCTATCTGATCTAGTTAGTGAAATAATGCCACTCCGAAGTTTTTGGTTGACAGACGGACTGACGGACGGACTGACGGACGGACATCCGGAAAGTGACTGCTTAGTCTCGCAAACAGCTAACGCTGGCGAGACAATAAGGATAGCTAACAACAACACAAGGGCAGTCATATTATGTGACAATACACAGTGAGTTCTCTGCTGGTGGTCAGTGGTACCTGTACCTGTTATTCTTTACAGTGTAGTAAATATGGCCTGGGCAAGCATCTCTTTGACCAGGTCAGAGGTCAAGGTGGCTTGATTTCTGTGGGAGACACTGCATGGGTCACTGAATAAAAAATTCAGTACATCTATCGTGTCTATTATGGCACTCAAATTGTTTGTGGAATATACCAGATGACTTTGGAAGATTGCTTCAAACTTGTTCCTTTGTGGGCCACTTTATCAGGATCTTCAACTCAAAATTACACGAGACATAGTCATGATGATGGAATAATATTAATTGAAACACCCCACTAACAAGAGTGGCTGAAATCCAAAATTATATCTGACAGATGCTCCTTGTCAAGACCTCGCCTGAGTGGCAGCAAGCACATTATGTACTCTTGAAACAGGCTGAGTTTCTGGGCTGGTCCCCTAATTTGTTCTATCCTAGAAAAGAAAAATATATAAATCTCATCTCCAATGAAAAATTACTATAGCAGGATATACATGTACATGATTGTATAATGGCAACAGAAGTTTTTCTGGACAAATACCAGGAAAAAAGTTCAAAATATGTGATGAAATGTTCAGATTTAAGCAGCTAGCTACAGGTGAATGTGCTGCAGAGTAAGAACGGTCACCTGTCTTTATATGGAGTTTAAACAGCTGTGTTGACAGAGTAAACTGAACTGCACATTCCCACATGATTCCACAAACATACATGGGTATAATTCTGTATCCCACGATTCAGTGAGAAGTGCCATCTGCATAAGTTTGTGAGGCCACACTATCACACAGGATTCATTATCCTCAAAACATTTGTGAATATTAAGCTCTACTGAACTCCTCTCTTGTGCAAGCCAGGCCAGGACATAGTTATATGGCAGCAACCCACACACTTTGGTTTTAAGGCAGGACTACATGTGTGCGTTGGAGAGCCTGGCTCTGGAAACTGGGCCAGGTTGCAGCGCATCGCCTGCCTGGCTAGCCTGGGTAGTTACCAGTGGTAGTTGGCAGCATCCAAGACAATAGCCTCCACTGAAAAAACATAGCCAGAAGAAACAGCAATTTCAGAGTCACTTTGGACTCCCAAAGCTGGATCTAACTGATTTCCATGAGCACAGGAGTCCAGAAATGTCTACCACAATAGACACAATAGTTTGTCAGTGCTCCAGGGCATTGGCAGCCCATACATTGTTTTCAAATGAAATGTCAGACAAATTTGGAGAGAGAGAGAGAGAGAGAGAGAGAGAGAGAGAGAGAGAGAGAGAGAGAGAGAGAGAGAGAGAGAGAGAGAGAGAGAGAGAAATAGAGAGAGAGAGAGAGAGAGAGAGAGAGAGAGAGAGAGAGAGAGAGAGAGAGAGAGAGAGAGAGAGAGAGAGAGAGAGAGAGAGAGAGAGAGAGAGAGAGAGAGAGAGAGAGAGAGAGAGAGAGAGAGAGAGAGAGAGAGAGAGAGAGAGAGAGAGAGAGAGAGAGAGAGAGAATATGTCTGTGCTGGCACACAGACATAATTTCATATACAAGCATGTACACTAGTATCCCTACACTTACCTTTTGAGATGGAGATTTTTTAAGACTTTGCCACCCCAAAATGTAATGAAAGCAAAAATTCATAAAAAATCCAAATCTCTGGAACACAACCATTTGAACAAACTTGGCAGAGACTCAATCAAGCCTTCACTCACACACTTCTGGAGTCATCAATTTTAAATGAAACTAGACATACCTTCAACACAAAGCATTGACTGAAGGGTCCGCTGTTTGCTCAAATTAAGCCATGATGACAGCAAAATCTAATCAGTTCATCTTGCCAAGCAAGACAAGCGTATTGCTAAATTTGAGCAAAATACATGGAGGCATTTGGTAACTATCGTGGTAATGAGAATATGCACGTCCGGATGGACATCCAGATGGATATCTGGACGGATGGACAACCCGAAAACACAAAGGCCCCCCCCCATGGGTAGAACCTTTAATTATTCTTATCAGACTTTAATAAGAGCATCATGCATGGAGGCATTCTGGAGATATCATGGTAACTAGCCCTAACAAACACCTAATTAAGCTGCTGTTTGCTCAAATTAGGTCATAGTGACACAAAGATCTAATCAGTTCATGTTGTCATGTAAGATAATTATACTGCAACATGTGAACAAAATACATGCAAGCATTCTGGAGATATTGAGGTAACAAGCCCTAATGAACATGTAATTAGGCTGCCATTTGTTCAATTTAGGTCATGGTGACACCAAAATCTAATCAGTTCATCTGGGCATGATAAATAAAGCATACTTCCAAATTTGAGCAAAACACATTGGACCATTCTGGAGATATTCTGGTAACGAGCCCTAATGAGCATGTAATTAAGATGCCATTTGCTCAAATTAGGTCATGGTGACACCAAAATCTAATCAAGTTCATCTTGCATGGTAAGATAAGCATATTGCCAAATTTGAGCAAAATACATGGAGGCATTCTGTAGATATGATAATGAGAATGTGCACATCTGGACGGATGGACAACCCAAAAACAGAAAGGGTCCCCCATGGGGCGGACCCTTAAAAATAACAGGACCCACTATTACGAAGATATGTCCATGTCAGTTTGGTCTTTCAAGGTGACTTAAAGTCCAAATTAACAATACCAAAAGAAACCCCACACAGTACTTTCCGGTTAGTGTTTAACAGTAACTTTGTGCCGCAGAACCACCATTACTATGATTTAAGCCAATGTATCACCTTGACCTTTCAATCACTTATACGTGTAAAATCCAGCCCTTGACCTTGAAAGAAATCCAGACCTAAAAACAAAACAAAATAAGAGCAAGCGCTTCCCCAGATAAACTTACTTAATTTATACCCCCTTCCCCTGACCTGAGACTGACAACTGTCATGACCTTTTCCCATGCTTGCTACATTAAATGAAAATATAACCTTTTTTTTGGGGGGGGGGGCATACTCAGGGAAATTATCTGACGTCTAAATCTCCAGGCAATCATAATGATGCTAAATGAAACAAATCAGAAATGAATCAAGCCACAGTTAGATATCCTGCATTTGACCTCCTAGCATCAAATCTTGAAATTTAAAAATACATAACATTGTTACTTATTTGTGGTACATGCAGTCTTTATACAGTCTTTCATCTAACCAATTTATAGACATTTAAATGTTCAAATCCACTCATTTTCCTCAGGAGAAATGTAAGTGACCAACTTCGTTTAATTTCATAACTTTCTCTACCACAAATTCCATTCACATTTGCTGTGTGCAATTAATACACTTCATGTACAAGAACTTGACTCCAGTTTTTAGCAATACATTATGTATAAGATCAACAGACATGTACAAGACTGATGTTGAAACATCAACTGTAGAAAAGCCAAATTATGAAAATTTTATGATCAAGGAGTCAAGCAGTAAGATCATGGGTTTCATAACTTACATGATAACCATCAAGGAAACATCAATTTCACTTGCAATTAAATAATGGGCAGAATCCCATTATATATATGACATTTACAATTCCATAACCTGACAAAGCATCTAATTATAATTAAATATAATATATGGCATTGAAGCACAAGAATACAATAGACTAGTACCCACTCTAATGACCAGCTCTTGAGACAGCCCGTGTGTTTTGAACATTGCCCAATCATGGTGCAAAACATCACTTTTTCTAATAAGTTCAACTTTATTTTAAGACCATGCATCTGCCATGAATTATTTTTGCTATCACTAAGGTGGTCTTAAATAACAGGTAACACTATATATGTTAACAACTACCACTCAAACTCAGAGTGGTAAGTACTACTCTATATTAACAGCCACTACTCAACTCAAGGTGGTATGTAACACTGTATGTCAACAGCCACTAACCTCATTGTTGTAAGTACCAATGTATGCTAACAGCCACTACTCAAGGTGATAAGTACCACTTTATGATAACAGCGACAACACAAGGTGATAAGTACCACTTTATGATAACAGCCACTACTCAAGGTGATAAGTACCACTTTATAACAGCCACTACTCAAGGTGATAAGTACCACTATATGATAACAGCCACTACGTATACTCAAGGTGATAAGTACCACTTTATAACAGCCACAAATCAAGGTGACAAGTACCACTTTATGATAACAGCCACTACTCAAGGTGGTAAGTACCACTTTATAACAGCCACTACTCAAGGTGATAAGTACCACTTTATGATAACAGCCACAACTCAAGGTGATAAGTACCACTTTATAACAGCCACAACTCAAGGTGACAAGTACCACTTTATGATAACAGCCACTACTCAAGGTGATAAGTACCACTTTATGCTAACAGCCACTACTCAGGGTGATAAGTACTTTATAACAGCCACAACTGAAGGTGATAAGTACCACTTTATAACAGCCACTACTCAAGGTGATAAGTACCACTTTATAACAGCCACAACTCAAGGTGATAAGTACCACTTTATAACAGCCACAACTCAAGGTGATAGGTACCACTTTATAACAGCCACTACTCAAGGTGATAAGTACCACTTCATAACAGCCACTACTCAAGGTGATAAGTACCACTTTATAACAGCCACAACTCAAGGTGATAAGTACCACTTTATAACAGCCACTACTCAAGGTGATAAGTTCCACTTTATAACAGCCACAACTCTAGGTGACAAGTACCACTTTATGATAACAGCCAAAACTCAAGGTGATAAGTACCACTTTATAACAGCCACAACTCAAGGTGATAAGTACCACTTCATAACAGCCACTACTCAAGATGATAAGTACCACTTTATAACAGCCACAACTCAAGGTGACAAGTACCACTTTATAAAAGCCACAACTCAAGGTGATAAGTACCACTTTATGATAACAGCCACAACTCAAGGTGATAAGTACCACTTTATAACAGCCACAACTCAAGGTGATAAGTACCACTTTATAGCAGCCACAACTCAAGGTGACAAGTACCACTTTATAACAGCCACTACTCAAGGTGATAAGTACCACTTTATAACAGCCACTACTCAAGGTGATAAGTACCACTTTATAACAGCCACAACTCAAGGTGATAAGTACCACTTTATGATAACAGCCACAACTCAAGGTGATAAGTACCACTTTATTACAGCCACTACTCAAGGTGATAAGTACCATTTTATAACAGCCACTACTCAAGGTGATAAGTACCACTTTATAGCAGCCACAACTCAAGGTGACAAGTACCACTTTATGATAACAGCCAAAACTCAAGGTGATAAGTACCACTTTATAACAGCCACAACTCAAGGTTATAAGTACCACTTTATAACAGCCACTACTCAAGGTGATAAGTACCACTTTATAACAGCCACAACTCAAGGTGACAAGTACCACTTTATAACAGCCACAACTCAAGGTGATAAGTACCACTTTATGATAACAGCCACAATTCAAGGTGATAAATACCACTTTATAACAGCCACAACTCAAGGTGATAAGTACCACTTTATGATAACAGCCACAATTCAAGGTGATAAGTACCACTTTATGATAATAGCCACAACTCAAGGTGATAAGTACCACTTTATGATAACAGCCACAACTGAAGGTGATAAGTACCACTTTTTAACAGCCACAACTCAAGGTGATAAGTACCACTTTATAACAGCCACAACTCAAAGTGATAAGTACCACTTTATGATAACAGCCACAATTCAAGGTGATAAGTACCACTTTATAACAGCCACTACTCAAGGTGATAAGTACCACTTTATAACAGCCACAACTCAAGGTGATAAGTACCACTTTAAGATAACAGCCACAACTCAAGGTGGTAAGTACCAATGTATGTCAACAGCCACGACCCAACTCTAGGTGGTAGGTACCACTGTGCATGTCAACAGCCACTGCTTGACTCAAGATGGTGGCCCAAGAACAAGCGCTGTAAATATCTGCAACAATGAGACTTGCTTTTTCTCCATGTTATCTTAAGCCAGAAATCCAGGCTAAATGTCACTGAAACTGGAATTGCTGAATCCTGTTAAAGGGGCAATGATTCATTATTCATGATTATAATAAGCCTTATAAATTATTGACCTGGTATATTTGCAGTTTTTGTATGCTGTACACTGTTCAGGAACACCATGAACACCCTGCACTTTAAGCCCATCTACACCTAAATGTCCCACTTCCAGTAGTAGTCTCCTGGACCCAGACCTATCCATGGCACTTTAGAAATAAATCTGGTTTTACTTTGTGAAAATATCCAAGGCTGCTCTTCTCGCCTCTTTATTATTTTATTTTTCATCTTTTTCTACTTGCCACAAACAAGTTTGGGGATTTGGGGACTTGCACAAGCAATACATGTATGTTGACCTGCCTCCCTAACCCTGACAAAAAAGCAAACTTTCTTTTCAGACCCAGAGCAATTAAGTCCTCCAGCCAGCATCCTGCTGGAAGTATCCAGCCTGATGTGATTAATTAGCAGATGCACACAGCAGGCAGCACATCAGAATCTGCATGTTTGCCCTGGGTTTGTCTTAAAGCCCTAGGCATGAGTAAGTACTGTTTATCAGGGATTGAAACCATCATAAAAATATCTACTTCAATGAGACATAATTGTTCCAATTAAGATATACAAAGAAATCAGCTGATGACAAAAAACTTCCAGATGCAAGACAAGTGTCTGTACAGCAAAATGTTCAAAGATGTGTACCTTCGGCTATACCCACACCAGAAAAAGACAGTCATGGGTGGGACAGCTGTAGAATTAAGTACTTCCACTTTTTGGTTTTGTCCTTAAATGTCAAGACAGAGCATCAGTTGTGTCTGTGTGGCAGCACAGAGGGGCACAGCATAGAGATGTACCCAGGACACAAGATATGTACGAACAACAACAAAACTAAACTGGTCAATTGACCAAGTAAACACTTAAAGTATATAGGTAAACAAATTCAGAAATTAACCATTCAGGGATGGTCTGAGTCAACTTGAGTTCAAGGTTCCTCCACAACATGGCAGGGATTCAATTGATGCACATCATGTTATATATTGCAATGTAGATGTAAAATGTACAATATATACACAGACAGTATCATATGTCCCAGGTATAAACACCATAATTTTACAAAACATTGGGATATGTGTACATTCTACCTGCAGTTAACTATTTTGCTTTGTTTTGCATTTTGATGACTACTACTACTACTGTGATTTTTGTATGCAGGGTACAAATCTGAAGCATGTGTACAGCTTCTCTGTTAATTGGGTAACTTTGTTCTTGTTTTGTCCTGTGTGTTTTGTAATATACATTTTGTGTGTCACTATGTTCTGGAGAACCCCTCGATTAGTGACATCTCGATGTACTATAGGGCGATCCAGTTGAAATAAATATGTTTATATAAAATATACTTTACAGTGGAAACTTTTAGCTTTTGAAAAAAATATAAGTATACAAACTGAGTAATGTTACAATGTGATGTATATTCAAGTTTTTAATATAGTGGCCCTGGCACCTGCCAGGTGGGTGTGTGTGTGCATACCAATATGGGGGGGGGGGGGGTCATGTCACCTGCTCACCTGCCCACAAGAAGTCCCTGGACTTTTCGCACACTTTGTTATTTTTTAATTTGTTGGCAAGGGCCCGATTAAGTGTGTTGTGTGTGACAGCAGATTACAAGGAATATTACAGTTCCATAATTCTCCTAACTTCGGACTGGTGCTTTCATTTAATGGACACCAGCAGCCTGTTTGATTCTGGACTGTTGATCCTTTTGCAGGGCTCCAATTTAGCGGGTGTCCCACGTCCTGAGACACCCTGAGATTGTGCTTGGCATGTTGAGGTTCAAGGTTCAAAGACAAACCTGTGCAGTTTCACAAGTCTGCTGAGTATGTAAAATCTGCTCAGAATCACCACGTGAGAGGATACAACATTTCGCTCTCACTAAGATGAGTAGTTCCATCACTTATCCTTACCATATTAGTCCATAGAGCGTCCGAGTTGATGATAATGATAATCTGCGTAAGCGGTTGGCAAAACAAAATGCAAGTGGTAAAATTAAAGGCTAGGTCCGGAAATAAATAAATTTGTGATATGGTTGAGTGTTTTTACTGTACAACAAGTATATGTACCATACTTGCTTTTCCTCAGTTTATTGACAAAAAAATCCTTTTCGAATTTTTGAAGTTGTTGTGCTGCACATCGTCATATCCTTATCCCACTCACCCTGACAATGCGGCTAGTTAAATGTTTGGCCGCAGACGAATTCACTCTTCTAGTCTTGGTCCAATTTAATCATAGCATGATGGCAGTAATGCTGAAAAACCTGTAATAATTCTGATTTAATCAAATATAAAATAAACGGCAAACAAAACACCACATGTATACATATCCACAAGTGGTTGACTTGGCTCAAGTCGAGCTGACCAACAAATCTCAGAGCACGTGCGTGTCCGGAGTTCACCAAATTTCAGCGAAAGTATTACTCTTGGTTCAATAATTTATTCGTAGTATGATGGAAGTAATGCTGAATTTAAGACCTTTAATAATTTAAATGTAATGGAATATAAAATATACGGCAACACAGCACCACTTGTATATCTGTGTTTTGCTACTCGACAAATGTCAGACCACAGATCACTCCGGAGTTCACTGAAGTTCCGCGAAGTAATTCGTACCCGAATGCAAATTACTTCGCGGATTCAAGTGACAGCACACTTGCAAGATACCAGGAGCATATTTTAATTGATTTCTTATGATTAACAGTGAACTTGACATAACTGAACATGCAGATTACAGTCAAGATAGTAAATAATGTATTCACAATATTTTTGTGACTGTTCAGTCGTTTTTTATACAAAACAAAAGCTCAGTAGTATACAACACCTCAAGCACAAGATGCCGGCCAGTTCAACTTCAATGCCAAAAGAGAGAACCCGGCACTACCACTACTGAAAATTACGCTTATCTAATGACTCAATTAACTATCTGCATTCCAATCTTAACTGCTGCTCGGTGATCCTATAATTGTCGGGTCACAAAATAGAGGTAAATAGTGTCACTATCCCCGGGGTCAGTGTGGGTCAAAAGCCAATGACCTATCACAGGCTGCAAAAATTTTCTGTCACAGAAGGATGAAAGATAACCGGCCAATAGCAGCTGGGCAGACTAAGTGGATCACAGTAGCAATAGCAATTATAACTTAGTCTGTCTTAGCAGACAAAAGAACTTCCTGTAATTCACCAAAAAAAAAAAAAAAAAAAAAAAAAAAAAAAAAATGGCACTATGCAAGTTGCGACTTATTATACATGTAATAAAGCATGTACCATTCGAAATATGTGTTTATCTCATTCAAGGGGTAATGCATGATGAAGAAAGTGCAGGAGTTGAAAAATAGAAACACTCCAGTTGAACCTAGACATATAAAGTTGGGCATGTTGTACATGGGTTGGGCACGTTGAGTTCATCTCCAACATGCTTGGTGGGCATGTTGGTAAAAAAGTCAAATTCTAGCCCTGTTTTGTCTTCCCTGGATGTAATAATGCAGTCGGCCACTGGCCTGAACTGCTTGCAGTGTTAAATCAGTCACAGAAAACAACCTAGAGATCACCATGCCTGGCAGGTTCGCATGCAGGAATGGCCCACGTTGCAAATCAGGTGCACATCTAGCTGTGTTTCAGACCGAGATGGACCCAGGGACGAGAATGGTCTAGTGTGAACGTTGGTGCCAAAAGATTAGTCACGGTAACACCACAGGTACTGCTAAGAGAGACCACCTTGCCAAAAAAAAAGTAGGAGGACTGAGTCCACTTGGGTTGAGATATTTCTCTAGGATAAGACTACATCATCAGTGTTAATGTACAGACTGGACCATTATTTCTGATTCTAATCAGTTACAAATTGTTTTGTTTTTGTTTTTCAGGAGGTACCTGCAAGCACAACAACCTAGTCTATCTCATCACTTGTTTGCATTGCAACAAGCAGTATGTAGGGCAAACGAAGTGCCCCTTCATGGACAGGTTGAGAGAACATTTTTATTACATCAAGAACAAAGATGTAACTCAACCCTTGGGCAGACACTTCAGTCCACCTGATCACAGTGGCATCCATGTAAGGATCCAAATACTGGAACATTTTAGAACACCACCTGACATGTCTCGAACAGAGACACTCAGACTAGACAGGAAAAATCACTGGATCCATTGACTATGCACCACAGAACCGTTTGGCCTCAATGTCATGGGTAGATTGGGTCTCTTGCCGAGTCTTATGCCAAACTTTTAGTTCTACCCCTATCTACCCACACATGACATGGTGCACAACTGACCTGTTTGCACAGAAAACACTTTGAAGCTTTTCCTTGCTATTAATTATTAATAGCCACAATTGATGGACATAATCCTCTATCTGACAGCAGTGCTGCTGATATTGAGGCATAGAGTTGACCCCCAGGGTCAAACCAGTGTCATTCAGAATGGATAGGTCAAACCTAAATTGCAGGACGTGCCATAGCTAATGCACGTCATTCTAACCTGCCAAGACGGCAGTTAGACTGGTAGATCAGTTGACGCCTGGGCGCTATATTTGTGACGTTGCCTCATGGCCCGTAGCAATGTTGCCCCCTTGCTATATAAGTGAGCGACGTAAAAGTGTTTTCAAATGTCCCCTGATGAGTTCGCAGAGAACGAAACCGGTCGGGACTCCGCTGCTATAGGCATCCCTCGCCACTGGTCTTGCCTGGTTTTTTATCACAAATTGTAAAATGCCTGGAGGTATGAATACACCATTGCGGCCAATCAGGTGCAGGTTACCGCACCAAATAGTTCTTGGTTGTCTTGTGCTGACACCTTTGGGGGCCATTTACCTGTAATTAACCCACTGTTTCAGCTAGACTATTACATGAACTTATCAGCCTGTTTGTGTTGTATGGTTTGACAGATATTTTTTCCATGATGAGTTTTATAAACAGAGGGCAAATCACATATGTATTCATACACAGTGACGTAATGCTGGCAAGCCGTGCTCGGAGCACGTGTTTCCTGGCTATGACAGGTAAACACTGGCACAACTTTTGATTCTGTCTATAGACTTGCCTTTTTTGTCTTGAATGTTTTCAATGAAAGGTGCCTGCACAACACCAACTGCATACTTCATTTTAAAAAGTGACGCAACAAAAGTTATGCACCTTTATGCTAATATGAGACTAGAACAGACTGATTTTCCAACAGAAAATCAAATGTCTCCCGGTGGAACACTTATGTCTCTGAATAAGCTACAGGTGATAACAAATTACAAATGACCAAGTTTGCTTGAAAATTACAATCCTATTTTAGCTCTCACCTAAATACATTACTCTAGCAATTTTCATCAAGTTCTTCAAGACTTATTGCACGGAAACCAATTTCACATAAATGACCCTGTGACCTTTAACATTAGGTCAAAGTCACCTAAATACAATCCCAACCTTGGTCTTACCTTGATACATAATCCTACCAAGTTTCATCAAATTCCATCACGTTCTTCATGACTTATCGAACGGAAACCAATTTCATATAAGTGACGCTGTGACCTTGAGAATTCGCTCAAGGTCTCCAAATACAATCCCAACCTAGGTCTTGCCTAGATACATAAGCCTACCAAGTTTCATCAAATTCCATCAAGTTCTTCAAGACTTATCGCACGGAAACCAATTTCACATAAGTGACCCTCTGACCTTGAAAATTCGCTCAAGGTCATCCAAATACCATCCCAACCAAGGTCTTGCCTAGATACATAAGCCTACCATGTTTCATCAAATTCCATCAAGTTCTTCATGACTTATCGCACGGAAACCAATTTCACATAAGTGACCCTGTGACCTTGAAAATTAGGTCAAGGTTACCCAAATATATTCCCAACCTAGGTCTTGCCTTGATACATAATCCTACCAAGTTTCATCAAATTCCATCAAGTTCTTCAAGACTTATCGCACGGAAACCAATTTCACATAAGTGACGCTGTGACCTTGAAAATTCGCTCAAGGTCATCCAGATACAATTCCAACCTAGGCGTTGCCAAGATACATAATCCTACCATGTTTCATCAAATTCCATCACGTTCTTCATGACTTATCGAACAGAAACCAATTTCACATAAATGACCCTGTGACCTTGAAAATTATGTCAAGGTCACCCAAATACAATCCCAACCAAGGTCTTGCCTAGATACATAATCCTACCAAGTTTCATCATATTCCATCACGTTCTTCAAGACTTATCGCACGGAAACCAATTTCACATAAGTGACCCTGTGACCTTGAGAATTCGCTCAAGGTCTCCAAATACAATCCCAACCTAGGTCTTGCCTAGATACATAAGCCTACCAAGTTTCATCAAATTCCATAAAGTTCTTCAAGACTTATCGCACAGAAACCAATTTCACATAAGTGACCCTCTGACCTTGAAAATTCGCTCAAGGTCATCCAAATACCATCCCAACCAAGGTCTTGCCTAGATACATAAGCCTACCATGTTTCATCAAATTCCATCAAGTTCTTCATGACTTATCGCACGGAAACCAATTTCACATAAGTGACCCTGTGACCTTGAAAATTAGGTCAAGGTTACCCAAATATATTCCCAACCTAGGTCTTGCCTTGATACATAATCCTACCAAGTTTCATCAAATTCCATCAAGTTCTTCAAGACTTATCGCACGGAAACCAATTTCACATAAGTGACGCTGTGACCTTGAAAATTCGCTCAAGGTCATCCAGATACAATTCCAACCTAGGCGTTGCCAAGATACATAATCCTACCATGTTTCATCAAATTCCATCAAGTTCTTCATGACTTATCGAACGGAAACCAATTTCACATAAATGACCCTGTGACCTTGAAAATTATGTCAAGGTCACCCAAATACAATCCCAACCTAGGTCTTGTCTTGATACATAATCCTACCAAGTTTCATCATATTCCATCACGTTCTTCAAGACTTATCGCACGGAAACCAATTTCACATAAGTGACCCTGTGACCTTGAGAATTCGCTCAAGGTCATCCAAATACAATCCCAACCTAGGTCTTGCCTAGATACATAAGCCTACCAAGTTTCATCAAATTCCATCACGTTCTTCATGACTTATCGAACGGAAACCAATTTCACATAAATGACCCTGTGACCTTGAAAATTAGGTCAAGGTCACCCAAATACAATCCCGACCTAGGTCTTGCTTAGATACATCATCCTACCAAGTTTCATCAAATTCCATAAAGTTCTTCAAGACTTATCGCACGGAAACCAATTTCACATAAGTGACCCTGTGACCTTGAAAATTCGCTCAAGGTCATCCAAATACCATCCCAACCAAGGTCTTGCCTAGATACATAAGCCTACCAAGTTTCATCAAATTCCATCAAGTTCTTCATGACTTATCGCACGGAAACCAATTTCACATAAGTGACCCTGTGACCTTGAAATTAGGTCAAGGTTACCCAAATACAATCTCAACCTAGGTCTTGCCTTGATACATAATCCTACCAAGTTTCATCAAATTCCATCAAGTTCTTCAAGACTTATCGCACGGAAACCAATTTCACATAAGTGACGCTGTGACCTTGAGAATTCGCTCAAGGTCATCCAGATACAATTCCAACCTAGGCGTTGCCAAGATACATAATCCTACCACGTTTCATCAAATTTCATCACGTTCTTCATGACTTATGGAATGGAAACCAATTTCACATAAGTGACCCTGTGACCTTGAAAATTAGGTCAAGGTCACCCAAATACAATCCCAACCTAGGTCTTGCCTAGATACATCATCCTACCAAGTTTCATCAAATTCCATAAAGTTCTTCAAGACTTATCGCATGGAAACCAATTTCACATAAGTGACCCTGTGACCTTGAGAATTCGCTCAAGGTCATCCAAATACAATCCCAACCTAGGTCTTGCCTAGATACATAAGCCTACCATGTTTCATCAAATTCCATCACGTTCTTCATGACTTATCGAACGGAAACCAATTTCACATAAGTGACCCTGTGACCTTGAAAATTAGGTCAAGGTCACCCAAATACAATCCCAACCTAGGTCTTGCCTAGATACATAATCCTACCAAGTTTCATCAAATTCTGTCAAGTCCTTCAAGACTTATCGCACGGAAACCAAGTGTTGAAGAACCTGAACAAGAAGAAGAAGAAGAAGAAGAAGAAGAAGAAGCGGAAGAAACGGGCACTAAACCAATATGTCACCCGACTTCCACCGGGAGACATAAATACACAGTAAATATAATGGTGGTTTCATCCCTGGAGAGGGCAGTAGTTTGTTGAGCCCTGTGGCCATTAAGTTGGACATGAGCCATGCAAATAACAGTATGGCTTTTGTCAAGCCAAGTGCCAGCAGTGGCATGGTTATGGGAAGTGCAGGAACTGGTACAGTATGGTGCCAGTCAGGATTGTAACTCATGGGCCCAGGTAGCTGGGCTGAATTCCAAGACAATGGACTTTTGAGGCAGCAGGATCTGGACAATTCTGGGCCGTAAGAAATGGTATGTTTATGTAGAGTCATTTTTTTTAGTTTATACTGAAAAAAGTTGTATAAGTCATTTTATGGGTAATTTATTGCTGAAAATTGTATACATACTGAAAATCTAAGCCAAAGGAAACAGATGTTTTAGTGGTGAGGTGTAGAGTGCTGAGAAAGGTGTAAGTACCAATTAAATATACAGCAGTTATGTCACATGTATATATAATCTAAAATTTTATCCCGTCATACATGGATCAGTTGACACAAAGAATCTATTGTGTGCAAAACAAAAACAAAAACAAAAAAAAAAAGTGAATTCTGCTTATTTAACTTACATTATTATACAAATTTCATGCAAAAAAGGGCAATAAAATGCACTGAACTTGGTGCCCAGAATGCAGTAATTGAATAATTATCGGGGTGGTGGGGAGGCCTTGTACCCCCCTAGAATAGCTGCGTGCCTTCGGCATTTGCACTGACAACAGTGGAACTAAATGGCCTCACCAATGTTTTTTCCTTTCTATGGCTCTGCAATTGTGGCACCCTAACCCTTCTCCACCCTGATAGGGTTGTTCAGGATTTACAGGCTGCAAATTCAAGGCTAAAGCTCTGCACAAGTTGAGTGGACTGGCAAGACTCACGGGCAGCCCCTTCACTGCAAGTGAGGGCTCTGAATGTTAATAAGGATGGCCCAACATCAGGTATAAGACATGAGTGGCCTACACAAGATGGCAGCACCCATGCACAACTGCCTTCAGTTCACCAGAATGGTACAGCAGTGGACAGGACAGAGGTTAAAATGCAGCAACTGGCAGCAGAACCGTTTGTAGCTCAGGCACTGCATGCAAGAGCTGCACAAGGCACATGGACATCTGACTGCAGATTTACTTGCACAATGACCATAATGAGCACACTTTGATGACAGCCTGCCTAACATGTCACCTAACTGTTGGTCAAATATTTATAAGAGCTTAATGGTAGAACCTATCTTGTACATGCACAGCACGAAAGAATGTTTTACTAAAGCCAATGTGTTGGTTGATGCCTGAAGAGCATTTTAATCAGGGTAACAGTCAATGGAAAGAGTTCACGGTCACAAATCTGAACAAAACAATACAGGTCACAATCATGGACATGTTTCTTTATTAATGTGCGACCAAAATACACTCTTCCTTGCAAGAACCTCATGTACTTTGTGAAAGGGGAAAAAATATCATCAATTAATTTCATATTGATTCTCACTGTTAGCAGCAGTGGTTAGTGTGGGTGAAGGAGAACAACCTGCTCTGTAGTTCCCAATTAAAGTAGTGGGGCAGTGTGGGTCAGAGGATTGTCGGGGGTGGGGGGGGGGGGTGGACCTCCAATCACAGGACAACAGCATAGGCAAGCAAGCACCACAGGGTACAGCTATACAGGACAGCTATGCAGGCAAGCATCACAGGACAGCTGCACAGGCTGGCATCCCATTTGAATTTGGTACAGTTGTGGCAAGATGTGATTATGAGGGTAAATGGGGTCAAGAGATAAGTTTTTTCGATAGCTCTGTATATTAAAGGACTGATTGTTGTAAATTTTAAGTACTGTGCATCTTCACCTGTGGACATAACATGCATAATGCAAGAACATACTAACCGGCCTGCCAGATCAACACAGACTGTGAGCACTTTGTCTGCACTGTGTAGAGAAATCTGAACTGCCTGGTTCAAGAATTTATGTCTGTGGATCTTCTGCCCTTATCATACAACATGTACCTCTGTACCAGGACACAAATGTCCCTAGGAATAAGCTGATGATGAGCACCCTGCAGCAGGTGGAGCATGCACACTCTGCCATTTACTTAACAGTGTCACAATTCTGGTTACTGAAGTCATTATGGATTCACCAAGATCTGAAGATGAAGCTGATCCAGTTACTGGATTCTTGGGGATTTTGGAGCCTACTTTCAAAGACCTTGTCAGGCCAGAAGAAAAAAAAATGCATGTTCTTCAAAGGTACAGTGGTACCTCTCTTGAGAGACCCCTCTAATGGGAGACCGCATATCTTTTTAAAACCACTCTCTCAGAACACTGTGCTATCTTTTCCATGTTGTTGTACCTCTAATGAAACACCACCTGTTTTGAGAGACCGCATTTTGACCCGCCATAGGGGCAGACTCTCAAAAGAGGTACTACTGTTGCTTCCACTGCACATGGTCCACAAGTGCCATCCAGTCCCACTGGCCAACTTACCATGGGCTTCACTGGAAACAGCATACCTAGCATGCAAGGGCTATTTGCTACAAATATGAGCTGACACAAGGCAAATGGCCGTTAAGTCTGAGAGGCTGATGTCCGACCGGTTTCGTTGATTTATTCAACTCATCAGGGACGGTTAGGAAGACTGCCTGAGCCCTCATATACCTATTTGGAGTTACTCTTGTTGTTATGTTACACACGTGTATTGTGTTTACGTTCTACGCGTGATGATTGACTGATTATATCGTCATGATCATCTTCAAATCAGACTTATGTCTGATTTAAAAATCAGGATCTCCCTTAATAAGGAAATCCGATCTGGGACTTATCTAGGGCTAGTTAGTGCAGTTTTTTTATTGGCTGGGTCAAATCAGGACACCTGGATAATTGTGCTGATGCCCTGAAAAGGGACTAAGAAATGTATGGGTAACAATTTCTTGGTTAAGAAAGTGTATTTGCAGTGTTCCATTTTTAACTTCACAAAGATATGTGGAAATTATACTGGCTTATTATGGGAAAGAGGAAAAAAAAATATTTGCTACAAATAGTTTGGATGGATTGTTGAAATTAGGTACTAAGAAATGACCTGAAGAAAATCTAAGGCATTTAATGAATGTTAGTTAGTTAATAAAACAGCCTTATCAGTCAAAGAAAATTATCAAAAAGCACCCCTAAAATATAAGGCTTAGCTATAAACATTTGATATGGTAACATTTTGCGATCAGTTTCCAATTAGGAGGAGGGACAGACAAGCCCTCATCTCTAAAGTTAAAAGTGTAGCTTAAATCTAACAGCTGTTTTTCCTTTATTTTCAAGGTTACTTTTGCTGTCTTCATCTCATGTCACGTTAACAACTTCACATTTTGTTGCACAAAATGCATAATTGCAACCGGTTGATATTTGGGAACACCCTTGTAGTCTGTCATACATCAGTTCCCAGAAGGCTAAGGTTACTTCCTTCGGCAGACTCGTTTTAGGTATGTTTTCACACTTTGGGTCAAATGTGATTAGGTTAACCTTTTCAAATCATTCGCCAAATCTTTCTCATGCTGTATGGACGTTTGATGGAGGAATTGATGTCCTTGAGCTTGAGGCTAAGCGTCACACAGCATCCCAGACTCATCCGGTTTAAACATAGTGGAACTGCCTGAAGCCAATTAAGGACCTATTTGGTTCTAATGTTTTCATATTTACTGTAATAACATTCCTGTGGTAGGCTCAAGAAAAATAAACGGTTGAATTTCACTGGTTGACTGAATTAGCCAATGCCAATGCATATGGTTTATGTGATGTGGGGCTTTATGAGGTCAGGTAAAATACAGTAGATCATAAGTCAAGACTACTGTCACAAGTACCTGTCATGTTCAAGATTGACTGGACTCAACTCAATCCATGACAATTAATGCCAGACAAGAGAAAGACTACAGATTCTACCGAGATGCCAGTCCTAGGCACTGTTGAAAGAACAAGTATCATGCAGTCTTCACACCTTAAGTTATTGCTGCACAAAAGAGAGAGATAGAGGAGAGGGAGAGAGGGAGAGGGACAGGGAGGGGAGAGGGAGAGGGAGGGGGAGGGAGGGGAGAGGGGGGAGGGAGTGCGAAGGGAGGGAGAAGGGGAGGGGGAGAGGGAGTGCGAAGGGAGGGAGAAGGGGAGGGGGAAAGGGAGAGAGGTAGAGGGAGGGGAGGGAGAAGGGGAGGGGGAGAGGGAGAGGATGGGGGAGGAGGAAAGAGAGAGGGAGAGGGAAAGGGGGAGGGGAGAGGGAGAGGGGTGGAGGGAGAGGGAGAGGGGGAGGGGGAGGGG